>CAMZMU010000081.1:28842796-29216250 GCA_947311845.1 Poa pratensis
TTTTGCATCACAATCAAGTATCAATATCACATATTTGAGCCAGCTAATATAAAGAGAAAGATGGCTGCCCAACAAGTCAGCCTCATCCGACTTCGTTACCCTCACCCTTTCAAGAATCTGCTTCAGGCTTAGTTGGCCCCTGCACGCCATAGCCTCAGCTGTTGCAAGACAAAATCGACGCCTCCTGGAGACTGTCACATGGTGACTCAGTGTCCTTGCCCTCAATGAAACAATTTAATGGCCTAAACTCCTTCCCCAGCTTTGGGCTAGCAGAGTATGAGGGCTCTAAAGTAGCACACCCAATTAATGAGTTACAATGACCCAACTCCTGCTCGGATACAGTTGTTGCAAGTAGCTTTTCCTGCAACCTTGCAGCCTTGATGCTACTAAATCCAATTCTGCAGAAAGTAAAAGGCTCAAACCTACTTGTCAAATCAACCCTTAGCAAGCAACATATTGATGTTGCGTAGGGTCAGATTCATCAAATAGTGTTTAGAAGCACATAAAAATATTCCTATATGATCCAAGAACCATGCAGGTTAATAGCAATCATATCTCGATGTTTTGTCTGTTTCTGTAAGTTAGCCCATATCATAATTTTTCAACTTTGGCCATCAGAATAAAAGGTGTATGGAAAAACACTTAGTGAAGAACTTGATATGGAACCTTGTATTATACTTGTTGACAGTTTTTTACTTGGTCAAACTTTACATTGTTTGGCTTTGAGAAAAAATTATAGGACTTCTCAGAAACAGAGGAAGTACATCTTATCATTTTGGCCGCATCTAGTAAACTAGGTGACTGGTTTTTTGTTTCTTTTGTACTAAGGGCCTCCTTAAATGCTTGTATATGGAGTCATCCCCTAATGTGCTTTAAAAATCAACTGGATTGCAAAGTAAATTTTATTTTTGAGTGATGAAACTTGCCACTTGTGTCCCAAGTGCAAATTCCTTGCTCAAAGCTTCGTCCTCAGTTAATTCTCTGGACCCTGGAAATAGCTAACCAGTTTAAGTTTACGGCCATCTTGATCAATTTCATGTTTATGGAGGTTAAAGTGGTACGCCTGAATTGGTTTAGGGGCATTAGGTTGTGTTTCAATCTGCAGTAAAAGTTGCTGCCAATGCCCGTTTTTCTCTTTTCCATGTTATAAGGTTTGTTGTGGTAAGCCACTACCTTGACCCTTTTCTGTTGAAATACGTTTTCCCCAGAGACTGTTAAATACCAATTAGTTAGTTAGCAGTTGAATTGTTAATGTGGCTCTTGTGGTGCAAGGACCTGGATATTTATTCCAAGCTCAGTTGCCATAGTAGCTGTTTCAGTCCCTCTTTATTTCACCTAGTTAATCAATGCTAATTTACTTATGCAGGGAGAGAGAACGTGAATCCTCCCGCGAGAAGGAGAGGGAGAGGAGAGGGAGAGGGAGCGGGAGCGGGACCGAGATAGGCAGAGGGAGCGAGACCGTGATGGGGATCGAGATCGGAACAAGGAGTATCGAAGGGAGGCAAGGGAATCGTCAGGAGCCGTAAACGATAGTACCTCGATGAGACCTAAGGATGTATGTCTTTTCCTGTCAATCTATTATCTTGCAAAGTTATGTACTATGAGTTCCATGGTAAACTTGCGGGCGACGGCGTCAGCAGTGGAGAGGTCAGCACCACTGAACAGGAAGAATACCTTCTGCACGGTTGATTCTGATATTTACAAAGCAGGAAAGGCGACCTGTTGCGTTCCTCAGCGCACAAGCCTTCACAGCGGCGAATGCCAGCTCGATCGGCCAGTGTTCTTGGGTGGTACCGGCAAGGCCGATGTGCTCAGTTGCTCGGAGTCACACAAGCAACGGTTGCTGGCCCGAGTTGTGTGGCGGCGATACCATATCGTTCCTCTGCCTGCTCCCATTGCTTTCCTGTGGTCGTTGCGGTTTGGGTTACAGGATGGCATCTATATACATGGGAGAAACACATCTGTTTATATGTATCTCAGTCGGTTTTCTTTTCTTAGCATGGGACTGTTCTCAAGATTTATTTATTTTATTTGGCAAGTTTTTCCTTTTTCGTTTTTTTTTGGAAAAACATTGGTTTATCATCTTGTTTCTTGCTTCAGTTAATAGTAATTACGCAGTCCTTGATTCCTGTAGACAGTAGTAAATTGCCAAAAGGTAAAAAGGTATCACGACGCCAGATGAAAGCGACGATCTGTTTTTCTATAAAAATTAGGATTACGTTGGCAAGCAATGCTACGTACTCCCTCCGTCCCAAAATAACTGTCTTAGATTTGTCAAAAAATAGATGTATCTACACATGAAACTAGTATAGATACATTCACTTTTGGCTAATTTTGAGACACTTATTTTGGACGGAGGGAGTAGAGTAGTTTATATGCTGTACCAATGGCTCAAGGGTGTCCATGGTCGGGCCGCAAGCTGTCGTGGCAAAGCATGGAATATTCCTTGCCGTCCGATCTGCATCCCTTGGTTAGGAATCCAAGCTAAGTTGATGGTTAGCATTATTCTGACATATGGTCCCACGTTTGCCTTTTGTTGTGTGCAGAGGTCCAGGCCCCAGGCGGACAGGTCGGAGCGCGCACCGCCGACGCTCAGTCCAGACCGGCACTCGCGTCGTTCCCCGCGCCGCTCTTCCAGCTCCGGCAAGAAGCGCTCCTCCTCCGACCGCTACGAAGACCTGCCCCTCTCACCTCCGCCGCCGCCTCCGTCGCGGCACAAGGCAGAGCACGCCAAGGCCGCCGCCGCCGCTGCAGACCAGCGGTCCAAGGCCAAGGCCAGCGTTTCTCCCGCATCAGCTTCCCCGGCGACGCCAACGCCTCCGAATCCAAGCGCAACCGCAGGTCGTCCTCCGACAAGCCCCCTGCGTCCTCATCTTCGTCCAAGAGAAGCGTCCCTGCCGCCGAGGAGAGCGACACCCGTCACCACCGCCACCACCACCGGGAGACGACGGCCGTGGCGGAGGAGGAGAGGCGGAGGCCGGCAGCTGCCGACTACGACGACGAGGAGCAGTCTAGCGAGGAGGAGAAGCACTTCAAGAGGCGCCCCTCGTCCTCCAGGCGGGAGCGGGAGCACGAGGAGCCGCCGCGGCACTCGCGGCGGTCCAGGGAGCGCGGCGACGGCCACCACCAGAACGGTGGCGGCGGCGGCCACAAGCGCCGGTGAGGTCACGCGAGATGCAACTAACCAGCCGCCGCTGCTGCCCTTGCTTCCGATGATGGGCGTCTGTGATGATAAGCACGCCGCGGGCGCGCTTCCGAGATGTCTAGAGCAGAGCAGAGCATCTGAGCTCTGCTTTTTTTTTTCGTGTTCTCTTTCGGGCTTGTACATTGACAATTTGAGATTTGGAGTTTAATCAAATGATCAGACGAAATGAGGATTATTAATAAAATGGCATTTTTATGTATTCTTCTTAGCACATGTGATGTATGTTACTTTTCTCAGCTCCCCTCCGTTGGATGTTGATAAATTTTTATAACGAAACTGAAAGAGCAGTGCTATACGTACGACGAAATTTCGTCCGACGCCCGTCCGACCTTACGTGGCAGCGAGTTTTCTTCACGCGACGCAATCACGCTGGGCAACGGGAGAACTCTGTGTTCGGCTACCCAAAATCCAAGCCCAGGACCAAATCCTGAAGCCCAAAACCAAGACCAAATCGTCTCATGTTCTCTCTTGCGGAACGCTCGTCGTCCTTCCCGGATGTGCAGTTGCCCCTGCCGTTCACCGCTATGCTTTGGAGTTGCAGTTCACTGCTTACCGGCCTCGCCGCCTTCGTCTTAGCCGCTGCAACCACGCTGTCCTCGTCTTAGCCCGCCGCCACAACCCCTGCAAGTCTGCAACCACGCGTATCAGCAATGACTGGATCGCTGCTCCTTCGTGCTCATGTGTTCCCGCTCGGGTCAGGAAATTCTGCCTCTGGAAATTGATACAAAAGCTGCCGTATATGTTGAAGGTTTGGGTTTGGGCTGGACCGGATACGGCCATACGGGGCAGCGGATTAGCATGCGGTGGAGGAAGTGTCGTACAGGGATCGTACAGAAAGTGTCGTACGTGAAGCAATTCCGAAACTGAAATGTGCTGCCAACCTCATTAAGCATTAACAATGAAAATGTAAATTTCCGATCTATTTATCAACTGTCAAGGCGTACAAAGAACATCAGAAGCAACAAAAATTTCATCCAGGTCCAAAAGCCACCTCGCGAGGACTACAAGCGCTAGAGAGAGCCGAAGGCGGGGGCCACTGTCATCAGCGCTAGAGAGAGCCGAAGGCGGGCCACTGTCATCACCCCTCCATCATCATAGTCAGGCAAACGTTGTTGTAGTAAACAGTCGGGAAGTCGTCGTGCTAAGCCCCCATAGGACCAACACACCAGAACAGCAACCACCGTCGATTAAGAGAAGCATATATCAGAAAGATCCAACCTACATACATATGAACGAAGAACGGATCCAAACGGATCCACCGAAGACAACCACCGACCAAATCCCGCGAGATCCGCCGGAGACACACCTCCACACGCCCTCAGACGACGCTAGAAGCACCGTCAGAACGGAGGCTAGGCGGGGAGAACCTTATTCCATCCTTGGGGAACAACCGTTATTATGAGTAGGGCGAGCGAGGGACGAAAGCTGCTCGAGCTCAAATCGCGCTCACTCGGCCTCCCATGGCGACATCAACAGTGCGCTTTCAAGCGGCCAAATCCGTACCCGCCGGCCTCACCCACGGTTGACAGGCGCCGAAAATGTCGCCGGTAGCAGCGTGGGGACAAGGAGTGGTTGAGGGGGCGAGAAAAGGAGTAGCAGCACCGACAATTGGGTGGGAGAGATGAGTCAGGCACAAGAGATAGAAGGCGTGGGGGAAATAGAAGGTCGCTGGCAAGCAGGGTCCGTCTGTTGGGTGGCTTGCTGTCGTGTGTGACACCCCCACTACTCCCGAGACTTGAGGTGTTTTGGTGGGTGTCCGGACACTTCTGACCCGTTGTATCCGCTTGGAAAGTTCTGGTGGATGTAAAAAGTGTACGGACCCTAATAAACCGAAGGGATATGGGGGACTTTCTTGCATATGCCCCTCGGCCGCTTTTTTGCGTTTTCTATTCCAGATGAAACATATATTACAAAGATCGGGTCTTTTGTATGTAAAAAAAATCAGGTCCTTTTTAATTGAATAAGCAGACCTTCTGGCTCCAGCAATTTCCTTCTAGTAGCATGGTCTTCTAGAGTTACAACTGAAAAAGATAAGACTTATTTTCTTGATCTTTAGCGATGTCTACATCAAGAGAGTCAAGTGGTACGAGGGCCATGTTCAATGTTCAGCTGCAGAAAATCCTCACAGAATCCTTAAATACATGGAACATACAACTTGCCACGTAACTGCAAACCAACTGTCTGCCACTCCCGAACACGCTCAAAAGGCGAAAGGAACCCAAAATCCAGCCCGACTCTGGAAAACGGAGACAGGCAGCAGCAAGGAACCAAGGTCACTGTTTATCACGATTGGCACCTAGCTTAAGACCAAGTCCATTATAACTGCCATATAACCGCGTTGTGGGGATCCTTTGCGTCGCGAAGATTCGATCCATTGCAGTGTGTTCCCCGGCAAAAAAGAAATGGTCATCCATCCACACCTGTCGCTCGCAAATCTAGCAGAAGATAAACAGGTCATCTGTGTAGGAATAAGCCAACTGACATTGCTACAATTTTCCTAGACCAGAACATTGATAACGCAAAAATAACAGTAGACATGGAGAACCTGCCTGTGCTAGGATGGTTAGGAGAGTGGTTGTACCTCCAGCCCACCAAAGTTCAAATCCTAGGTTTGATGCTGGTGTTTCTCATTTAAGGCGGAATACTCTTCAGTGGGAGGCGACGTTCCCGTCAAAATCGAGGAGCCTGTGGTGACATCGTCAATCTCAAGACTCGACCCGCCAGCTCAGTCTCTCGGAGGTGCTCATAGGGGTAGGGTGTGCGTGCGTGCGTTCATAGGGATGAGTGTGTACGCGTGTATGTCAGCGTCTGCGTTGTACTGTGTTTCAAAAAAAAACACTAGACATGCGAGTCTACCTGATGCACCCTTGCAAATATGGGGTGCATATAAAATTTGCAGGATGCGGCCAAATCCGGCAGCGTGACGCTAATCGAGCGCTGAGAGCTCAACAAGAAGTAATGGCTCACTAACGGTAGCAGGGGAGTCAGGGGAGTCACGACGGCCGCTCATCAACGTCGTGGGTTGCGGCAGTGTTGCAGCGACCATGTGGGCGAGTAACGGCCGGAATCGACGGATTCGGGCGGCAGCGTCCCGATATTCAGCGTCGATCGCGGTTGTGGCGGACGTCCCGAACAGCGGGAATGAGCGGTGAGGTGGCCGCCGTACAAGAAACGCCCGGAATTGGCGTGGCGGCGGTGACAGTCGGTGGCGGGGAAGTTCACTGTGGCGGTTGGCTTCCCCCACAACCTTTTTGGTTTTGGGCATATGATAGGACAACCACCTTGGTGTCCCAAATACATTTGCACCAAAATTTCAGGATGTGCCCAAAAAAATTCATCACACTATAGGAATTGGGCATCTATCGAAGCAGTGCATGTTTATTTATCCTAAAAACCCTAAAAATCAGTTTTTTGGCAGCTTGTCCTATTTTAGGTCATGTTGAAGTTGGTCTAAGCCGTCACGGCCACTGAGTTTCGTTTTCAAGACGGGTCGATGTCACAGGCCAGCCTCCGTCTGCTGCCCAAGAGCAGAGTGACCCATCCGGCCGGCCCACATTCGTCCCATGCCTGCGCGTCGCGTGGGTCCCCATCCACAACACAGCGAGCTCCAGCTGGTTCCGACCCAGTTAAACGCCCCCGAGCCCAACACCGTCCCGACCAGCAAGTCGCTCTACCTGGCTGGCGCCTCTGATGCCGTCACCGCGTCGAACACGTCGCACTCCACGCGCTAAACTATATAAACCGCCACCTTTCCCTCCCAAAATCCAAACAACCTCCGCTATCACTTCTTCCTTCTCTGCTCAGTGCTCACAGTACACGAGCAGCTAGCTAGCCATGGACGTTATTGCGCTCAGCAGCGACTACTCGTCGGGGACGCCGTCCCCGGTGGCCGCGACGGACGGCGGCGAAGAGGGCTTCTCCACGTACATGACGGTGTCGTCGGCGCCACCCAAGCGGCGGGCGGGGCGGACCAAGTTCAAGGAGACACGACACCCGGTGTACAAGGGCGTGCGCCGGAGGAACCCCGGGAGGTGGATCTGCGAGGTGCGGGAGCCACACAGCAAGAAGAGGATCTGGCTCGGCACCTTCGAGACCGCCGAGATGGCCGCGCGCGCGCACGACGTGGCCGCGCTGGCGCTGCGCGGCCGCGCCGCCTGCCTCAACTTCGCCGACTCGCCTCGCCGGCTCCGCGTCCCGCCTCTGGGCGCCGGCCACGACGAGATACGGCGCGCGGCGGCCGAGGCCGCCGAGGCGTTCCTGCCGGCACCTGGTCAGAGCAATGCGGCCGCCGAGGAGGAAGCAGACGCGGCACTACCAGCGGCGCAGTTCGTCGACAGTGACCCGTACTACGAGATGGACGACGGGATGATGGACTTCGGGATGCAGGGCTACCTCGACATGGCGCAAGGGATGCTCATTGCCCCTCCTCCGATGGCGGGTTCGTCGGCGAACTTCGCAGCGGACGGCGACGATGGCGGCGAGGTCAACCTGTGGAGCTACTGATTGCGCGCGTTTGAATTATGCATTGTGTGGCGCGAAGGACTACAATGTGCAGCTTTATATAGCAATCCAGTACAAGAAATGTACTGCATGGTTGCCCTTTCTTTTCGTCTTCTGAACTTTTCTGGTAATGTACGTACGAATGTATGTTTGCTCTCTGATCAACTGCGATCAGAAGAAGCAGAAGGCCTGATCTTAAGATTAGTAGATGCCTACTACTCTCTCTGTTCCAAATTAATTGACTTTCATTTGTCCACATGTGGATGTATCTATACGCGTAACATGTCTAGATACATCCACATGTGGACAAATGGAAGTCAATTAATTTGGAACGGAGGGAGTAGATAGTACATGCATGCAGGGGCTGCGAGTGTTCCAGCTCCGAAGGAGTGTTGGCGTTAACTTTGTATCTCCCTTGTTTGCATTCGATAAGTCTCTTTGTCAGTGTTTGTTTAAAACTCTCGTAATAATTAATCACTTGTGTAATAAGCACCGAGGTATGTAAAGATTTTGTCATGCTGCGGCTGGCCTTAGACAATGATAGAATGGGACGGAAGACTCGGCTGAAAAAATCAACCAAGCATCTCAATATACATAAACAAGCTCTGGTAATTCATTGATTGAAATCAAATTCGTGTACAATCTACTTACAGCGAAATCGGATCGTCTAACTTAGTGAAGGAAAATCACGGTGCTACAATGCTATCACGAAAGAAATTTAGGAATTGTTTGCAGATTATGTGTTACTAGAAGGTAAAGGCGCGCGTTGCTGCACCCGTTCCATTATAGCTTAGAAAGAATTAAGCCGCGTCCAGAAGTAGTAATCAAAAACATACTCACAGAAAACACTTAATGACACAAAAGAAACAATATTACGTCAAGGTTGGGCAAGTAAGCACAAGCAGCTAAGTAAGATGTAAGCAGCATATTATCCCTACTCAGGTCCACCTATATTTCCCATTTTCTCTTCTCAATCAAGTCAAGTAAAACCAGCTATGAAATAAAAATCTTATGCCACAACAACCATATCCTCACATGAGTTATGTAAACTCAGATAAAAAAGCATATGGACAGCTGATCATTACAAAATGTAGTTGGAATCTGTCTCCGGCAAAAAAAAAAGGGACACCAAACAACACATGGAATGTGAAAGGATATTGGTGTGACACCATAGCCGATAGGGATGAAGGAAACCGAACAAATTAGGACACTAAACAAGTCATTTTGGAATCAGTGAACTGTACATTTGCAATATCTCTAATGTGAAGCAAACACTAATGCAACCAATCACCCAAGTGCGTGAAAAAAGAAATGATGTAACAAGGCTACACTAATATGGTCGTCTTCAGTATAGACCTCTCTGCCAAGGCTATTCAAATAATTCTTCCGGCTAACAACGTAGTTGTCGAGGTATTGGTAACGCGGAACTACTATAAGTATTCATACGTACTGTAGAGGAGGTGGGGAAGAACGTGGAGGGTTCCAGTGATGGGATTGCACACACGATTTTACCCAGCTTCGGATCTCACGACGGTGGCGAGATCCTACGTGCTGCTATAATTCACTCAAGGCAAATATGTGTACAGGTTACAATGAGGTTGTATGCGTGCCCTAAGGCTGCTGGAAGGCTGGCTTATAAAGGCGCCAAGCCTTCCCCTACAAGGAAAGCCTTAACCGACATAGATCATGAGTCCTAGACTAACACGGTAAGAAACCCTAACTTGCTCCCTAAGGCGAACGCAGCCTGGCCTTCGTCTTGGACTTCACTAAGCCGGCCCAGGGCTTATCCTTGCGCCTAAGCCCATGAGGCCTTCTCCATTAAGCCCTCCGGCTTTATCTGATGGGCCTCCTTGGTGGGCCTGGTTTTATCCACCGTAGTAGGTATACCTGTTCGGCATAACCTCCACAGTAGTCCCCGGAAAGGTTTAAGTTCTTCGTTTGCCGTCTTTGTGAAACACGGGCTCTCGCCTTAGCGAAAGGCGGACAGAAGAGCTTGGAGCATTCCAAAATGAGACATTAAGTCTGCCTTAAGGATTAAGCCGAACTCTCCTGCACTTTGAACAATCTGGCAGAAAGATTCTGTCAGCGTCGAGTCTTGTCATGACGTCACCATAGTCAAAGCCAGTCCACGACAGTTTGGATAAGCAAAGAGACGTTGTGACGCCATAACTGCTATTTTTCCGGACACGATCTCCGAGGCGTGCGGGAGAAGATGCCCACTATCTGACCGTTGCGGGACGCGTGGCGAAAATCGCGCGGACGTTATCTCGCCGCACTAATCGCGGCGCACCCCCATATAAGGGAACGCATCTTTTCCATCGATCATTTCCCTGTTCATCTTCCTCCTCACGCCCGTCCCCATCTAAACTCCGGCGAGCTCCACCACCACCACCTACGCACCCACTCATGGAGAGCTCCGATGCGACCGCGGGGGCGGCAGTGGTGACGACGCGTTGGTGACGGCGGGGCAAGATCTGGCCACGAGGGGTTCGGGCGCCGCGGATGCATCCGCTTCTCGCACGGCACGGCAACAAGCTCCGCGGCCATCTCCACCGAAGCAGAGAAGATCGCCCAGCCCTCCGACGAGGGCGACACGGCGGAGGCAGAGGAGGAGGGAGAGGAAGCATCATCCCGCAACTGGGCAGCCTCCACCATCACCGAGGCAGACCTTATGCAGCTGCAGAAGGAGGGCATTGTCCCATTAAAGGAGGACTGCCACTGGCGGTCGGCGTACGGCCACCCTGCTCCAGATCCCGCCGGCGATGAACGAGTGCTCCTCGTCTCACATCTCCTCCGCGGTTTGTCTCTGCCACCGCATCCTTTTTTCCAATCTGTCTTAGATTACTATGGCCTTCAGCCTCATAGCGTAGGCCCCAATAGCATCTTGTACATAGCTGGCTTTATGGCCTTATTCGAAGGATACTTAGGCATAGAACCCAGCTTAGAATTCTTCAAGTACTGCTTTACTTGCAAACGCCAAACAGAGAAGGAAGAACTGCTTTCCTTAGGAACAGTTAGCATCAACCTTCGTAGAGGCAGAGACTGGTATCCTAAGGCGCCAAAAATAGACTCCATTAAAGGCTGGAACAGCTCCTTCTTTTACTGCAAAGACATGGCGCCCGTAGGCAAAGACATAGGACTTCCTCGCTTTTCTCCTTTGCCTGCGGAGCCCCGCCTTTCTTGGGGCGAGAAACCACTGAAGGTCCTTCCTGACAACCTCCGTCGCATGCAAAGGCGGATTGAGTACTTGACAAAGACTGCTGTGCCCAAACTCACGGGCGCAGACACCATCTTATGTTGGTTGTCAAGGCGAATCCAGCCTTTGAAGGATCGCAAGGCCTCTTATGCCACTACACGGACCAGAAGACGGATCCTCTCCGTGTTAGTGAGAGCGACCTCACGCACGATGCCCTCATGTATCGCTTTAAGAGGATTGCCAAGGAAAGGATCCAGCTACAGAGCAGCGTCCTATGTACACAGCCGCCAACCCGGCTCCCGGTAAGGCATTTACCGTCACTGTTTTTATACTTCCACGATGTTTGCCTTACTAAACCACTTTTGTTTCAGCTCGCCCTTTTGCCAGATAATCTGCTGGCTCCTTTGTTTTACGTGCCTGAAGCGGCACCCGAGCCCCCAAAGACTCGGAAACGAAAGGCTTCAGGAGCTTCTGCAGCAACTTCAGCAGCAGAAAGGCGGAAACGTGAGAAAGCCATCCCTGCTAATGCCGAAGTGCTCGACATTGAGGACGATGAAGATGCGGCCTTCAATGCTCCAGTGCAGAAGTAAGCCGAATCAATTTCTGTAGTAAGGCGAACAGTGTCTATGAATGTTATCTTATTTTGTATATGATTCGCAGGATCAAGCCAACTGCGCCTCTCAAGAGGAAGAAAGTAATTTCTTCCAAGCAAAGAAGGCTGAGCCTTCTCCGGCTGTCCCCCCACCCCTCCGTTCAGCAAGAGACAGCCCCAGGCCCATCTGAAGATCATCATATAGATCTAGACCCAGCCGTCTTACCTGATAAGACGGAAACTGAAAAGTTGGCCAGGGCTGCCGCTGCTGGGAAGGCGGCAGTAATTCAGTCAGAAGAGCCAAACGAGCCCATTACTCGTGAGGCTATCCGCAACATGGTGAAGCAAGAGCTTTTGACGACGAGGGGTACATCTTACCCAACATCGCCGCCATGCTTGCCGATGAGAAGGAGCGCAACGAGCCGCCTCCGAAGCTAAGGCCAGTTGGTCAACATTGACCATTTGAATCTGGAAGACAATTGTGACGAGCTGTACGTCACAATGAAGAAGAGCTACAAAGCCTTGAAGGCCATGATGCAGGTAAATATTCCGTCTTTATGTACATACTAGTCCCCGGGCATTACGTTGTGCTTTGACTAAGCCGACGTAATGGCCTTTCTTTCATGTTGATAAAGACTCAGTCCCCAAGCCCTTGTAGCTATACTTATTGTCTTTACCTTTGTTACTTACTACTGCCCTTGCCTTAGCAGAGCAGCGAGCAACTTACATGCGATCTATGGTACTCACTGAGTAACCAAAGGCAAGTGCTCAAGCAAGCCGTCGCCAAAAATAAGGCGAACGAAGGTAAATGTTCTTTCACATGCATTGTGAGTTTAATTCGTTTTAAGGCATAAGATGCTCAACACATGCAATGTGTTTTGCACAGCTGTTGTGGCGAAGGCGAAACAGATCGTCAGCGAGACTGGCGATATAGAAGTTGTGAGGCGGGAAAATGCCGCCTTGTTTAAGCAACTGGAGGAGAACCGAAAGACGGCCGAGGCCAATCTTAAAGCCGTCCAAGACAGCGCCGCTGCAGAGCAAGACAAACTGAAGGCAGAACTTCTGAAACTGCAGCGACAGGCTGAAAAGGATGGGCTCCTAATCCAGAGCTTACAAGGTCGTCTTGAACGCCAAGCTGATGAGAGCACCGCCATTGACGAGAAACTGCTAAGTAAGCCTCTCTTCTTTACTTCTCGCCTTTCTGTCACTTTCGCCTTTATTCATTACGCCTTAACTTTTTTCCTTCCTCCTTTCCACAGTTCCAGCTGGGTTTGGGGAAAGGCTTACCTCTGAGACGCGCTGGAGCTTATCTTGGAGTGTGGCGAAATTGTGTCAGGGCTGTATGCTGCGGGAAGAGACGTTGTCGCCAACATCTTCCCAAAACAGCTGCCCCAAGTGACAAACACCAGCAACTTGCTGCCACTTCTTCAGAACTGCGTCCCAGAGGTGGTGGAGCGTCTTCGCTCAGCAGCTAGAGGCGGAGCAAAACTTGCTCTAGGACTTGTTCGCGGCCACTACCCCGAGGTCAACATGTGGCGCGTTATCAAGTGTTTCCCAGCCAAGGACAGAGACGGCAACGAGCTCGTCAAAGAAAAGGTCTATGCCTCTGTCTCTGGCTTTGCCTCAGCCGTTGCTGAGATGGTAGACTTGTCTATCTTCTTCTCCAAGAAGCCTGTGCCTCCCCGTCCTGACGACGTGTCTGATGACGAAGCCGAAGCACCCAACTGGCAATGGCGATGAGTCAGAAGACGGAAATGAAGAAGAAGAAGAAGGCGAGTCTGAAGCTGCCTCCATCCATGCAGTCCCCTGCATAAGATGCAGGAAAAACTTTGCATTAAGCGTGTCATGAAAATGGCACAAAAGACTTGTTAAGTTATGTTTTGTAATGGCAGGAGCCTTTTTATCTGTTGAACATGTTTGTTTTGCGACGCATGCACTTATTTTTAAAAGGCTTGCAAACTATGCTCCTTATCCGTCTTTAAGTTTTCTGGCTTATATGCTTTAGCCTTTTCGTATGCTGGCAGAACCTAAGGCACGGAACACTTCGCTGGCAACAGGGTTAGTAACCAAACTGTTTAAACACAGAAACGGCGCCGGCTTTTGGTGCGTAAAGCATCTACTAAGACAAGCCAGCATATACGCGATCAGATAAATACTCTTAGACGGATGCAATTTTAATTTTTGTAAGGCCTTAAGGCAAAAGCATCATGTGAGTAACCACAAGCACGAGCCAATTCGGGTTAACATTGATATTTTTATCGAAATATATGATCAAATGGAAATAAAAGACGGCGAGAACTCATGCATAAAAATAATTGAGGGAACCAAAGACTTTTATTTCATAATCATATATGGTGTGATTACAATAGAATTGCTAAGTGTAAAAAGGACGTAGCTGCTCAATGTTCCAAGGACGTTTCGTCTCTTGAGCACTGCTTCTTCGTTCCTTTTCCTTTTGCGGCCTCTTTTCTTCTTCTTCTTGATATCACGGAGGTCCACAAGATAATATGCCCCGTTCTTAAGCGCTTTGCTGATAACGAAGGGTCCTTCCCATATGGGAGATAGTTTGTGCTCCTTTTGCTGAACAAGGCGAAGCACCAAATCGCCTTCCGAAACGATCTCCGTCTTACCTTGCGACTGTGGTAACGCCGCATGTTCTGCTGATAAATGGCGGAGCGCTGAAGCGCTATCTCACGCTCTTCTTCGAGAAGGTCTAAGCCGTCCTGTCGGGCTTCTTCTGCGTCTGCTTCGACGTAGGCTGTTACACGAGGTGTGTCGTGCAGGACATCTGTTGGGAGTACCGCTTCAGCGCCATATATGAGAAAGAAAGGGGTATAGCCTGTTGCACTGCTTGGAGTTGTGCGTATGCTCCATAAGACAGCAGGTAATTCTTCTACCCATGCTCCAGCTGCTCTATGCAAAGGCACCTCTAATCTTGGCTTTATTCCCTGTAGAATTATACTGTTGGTTCGCTCAACTTGGCCATTCGATTGTGGATGAGCCACAGATGCTAAGTCCAAACGAATACCAACTTCACCACAGTACTTTGCCAGTTCTCCTACGGCGAAGTTTGTCCCATTGTCCGTAATGATACTGTGGGGACGCCAAATCTCGTTATAACCTCAATGACGAACTTCTTGGCTGTTGCCCCATCAAGCTTTTTTATGGGCTTAGCTTCAACCCACTTGGTGTATTTATCCACCGCAACTAAGAGATGTTTGACGCCGCCTCGCGCAGTCCTGAATGGACCTACCATGTCCAGTCCCCAGACCGCAAATGGCCACGTGATTGGAATGGTGCGCAACTCCTGGGCTGGCATCTTTGGCTGTCTTGCATACTTTTGGCATCCAACGCATTTCTTGACGAGTTCTTCTGCGTCTTGCTTTGCTGTGAGCCAGTAGAATCCATGTCTAAAAGCTTTGGCGACAATTGCTCGGGCAGAGGCATGATGACCGCAACATCCACCATGGATCTCTTCTAGTATCTCCTGTCCTTCTTCCGGCGAAACGCATCGTTGATATACACCTGTGGTACTCCGCTTGTATAGCTCTCCATTTATTATTGTGTATGCCTTAGCTCTGCGCACAACTTGCCGCCTTAAGACTTCATCCTCTGGCTCTTCCTTGTTAAGGAGGAAATTTATGTAGGGCTGTGTCCAATCTGGTTACCAGCATGACGGAAACAGACTGCGAAGCCATGGGGTCATCCTCATCTCCGCCTTTAATAGACGGCACGTACAGGTGCTCCAAAAATATATCGGAGGGCACCTTCGATCTTTTCGAGCCCATTCTGGCTAAGGCGTCCGCTGCTTCATTTTCCTCCCTTTTGATATGCTTGACTTCTAAGCCGATAAAACACCGACCAAACTCGTCTACCGTGCGTCGGTATTCAGCCATTGTAGGGCTCTTCGCGTCCCATGCCCCTTCTAACTGTTGAACAACGAGGTCTGAATCGCCATAGCACAAAAG
Organism: Poa pratensis; assembly: GCA_947311845.1. Taxonomy (NCBI): domain Eukaryota; kingdom Viridiplantae; phylum Streptophyta; class Magnoliopsida; order Poales; family Poaceae; genus Poa; species Poa pratensis. The sequence continues at coordinate 28,858,258 of CAMZMU010000081.1, forward strand.
ACGGCTAATGCCCAAATCCTTTGCGACGTGCAATCCATGCAACAGAGCCTCGTATTCTGCAACATTATTAGTGGCATTGAAGTGTATCTGCAAGACATAGCACATCTTGTCTCCTTTAGGGTTCTTCAGTACCACGCCAGCTCCCGATCCCTGCAACATTTTGGAGCCGTCAAAGTGCATAACCCAATATTCTTCGTCAGGGAGGGGAAGTTCATCCATTGCTTCTGTCCAGTCTGCGATGAAATCAGCTAAAGACTGGGATTTGATGGCTGTACGTGGCTTGTACTGGATATCGAAGGCTGCCAATTCAATTCCCCACTTAGCCACACGTCCAGTGGCATCAGTGTTGTTTATAATGTCACCCAATGGCGCCTTACTGACTACCGTGATTGGGTGCTCTTGGAAATAATGGCGTAATTTTCTGGCTGCGAAGAAAACTCCATAAGCCAGCTTCTGATAGTGAGGGTATCGTTGTTTGGATTCGGAGAAGACTTCGCTGATATAATATACCGGCCTTTGTTCCGGTAGCTCCTTTCCTTCTTCCTTTCGTTCAACAACAACCACTGCACTAATAACTAGGTTGGTAGCCGCCATGTAAAGTAGCATCGGCTCTTGTGGTAGAGGAGACGCTAATATTGGTGCTGAAACTAAGGCGTCTTTTAACTGTGCTAAGGCTGCATCTGCCTCTTCAGTCCAGACGAACGTCTTAGTTTTCTTCAACAACCTGTATAGGGGTAAAGCTTTATCCCCAAGCCTACTAATAAATCGGCTTACAGCTGCTGCAGATCCTGTGAGCCTTTGACATCTTTAAGACAAGTAGGCTTTTTGATGTCCATGATAGCTCGAATCTTTTCTGGGTTAACCTCAAGACCTCTTTCTGAAACAATGAAGCCTAAAAGTTTTCCTGCTGGGACGCCAAAAAAGCATTTTCCCGGATTTAGCTTCATGTTATATTTTCTCAAGTTATCAAAGGTTTCTTGAAGGTCAACGATGAGATCGCCGCGTTTTCGCGACATAACGGCAATGTCATCGACATAAGCGTGAACATTGCGGCCTATTTGATCGTGTAGGCAACGTTGTATGCACCGTTGGTACGTTGAGCCAGCGTTTTTAAGCCCGAAAGGCATAGTTATGTAGCAAAACGTTCCGAAAGGTGTGATGAAGGAAGTCTTAATTTGGTCAGACTCCTTCATCTTAATTTGGTGGTAGCCAGAGTAAGCGTCCAAAAAGCATAGTAATTCAGAACCTGATACAGCATCTACGACCTGATCAATTCGCGGCAATGCGAAGGGGTCTTTAGGACAGGCTTTGTTTAAGCCGGTGAAATCTATGCACATGCGCAAGTCTTTCACGTCCTTCTTAGGTACTAATACAGGATTTGCTAGCCAATCTGTGTGGATAACCTCTCTAATGAAATTAGCGGCACTAAGCCGAGCTACCTCTTTTCCTATTGCTTTCTTCTTCTCTGGACCGAAGCGACGAAGACCTTGTTTTACTGGCTTGGCACCTTTGGCGACATTAAGGCTGTGCTCGGCAAGTTCCCGGGGTACTCCTGGCATGTCTGATGGTGACCATGCAAAAATATCCCGTTGCTCACGGAGGAACTTGACGAGCGCGCCTTCCTATGCGTCACTGAGGTCCGCGCCTATGTTCGTCGTCTTGCTTGCATCGGCGTTGTCCAGCACGATCTTCTTCGAGTTTGAGCTGGCCTTGAAAGTGACATCCGAGGCGCAAGGAGGCTTCTTACCATCCGGCATTTCATTGGTGTTAACTTCTTTCTTGTACTGCTCCAGCTCTTCCTTGCTGATGACTGCTTCTGCTAAGACGGCGTTTCCTGCTTCGCATTCCTTCGCCTTCTTGAAGTCGCCATTGACCGTGATGACGCCGTTTGGTCCAGGTATTTTGAGCTTGCTGTAGATGTAACACGGGCGTGCCATGAATTTGGCAAAGGCTGGGCGGCCAAAGATTGCGTGATACGCACTTTTGAATTCCACCACCTCAAAGGCAACTTCCTCAGTCCTATAGTTTGTTTCGTCACCAAGGTGACGTCTAAGACGATTGTTCCCATAGAACTGGCCTGCCTGCCTGGCACTATGCCGTGAAACTTGACTGTGCTATGTTTTAGCTGTGTCTCAGAAAGGCGCATGCGCTTTAAGGTTTCAAGATAGAGGATGTTGATGCTACTCCCTCCATCCATAAGCACCTTAGAAAGCCTGCATTGCTGCACAATTGGGTTTACAACGAGCGCGTAATTCCCTGGGTTCTGTGGAATATGATCAGGATGATCGTTGCGGTCCCATGTAATGGGATGCTCGGACCAGTTGAGATACTGGGGAACCGCTGGCATAGTGGCATTGAGTTCCCTCCAGGCTGCCTTTTCCTTTTTGGCCGAAGGAGTGGCAAGGAAAGTAACAAGGCTTGTTTCGACCCTTGGAAACTTGTTGCTCCTCTTGTGCTTTGGCTCCTGATCTTCCGGCTCCGAAGCACTTTCCTCGTTGTCCTTCTGCTCTTTTTGTCTTTACGGTTCTTGCGCTTGAACTGCTTTGCCTTGAAGCCAGCGTCAGGATCCTTCTTGATATCATCGTTAAGGCGGCACTGCCTGTTGGTATGGGTGCATTTGCCAAGCTTGCTATGATGGGCACAAGGTTCATCTTTGATGTCGTCATAGGTGATTTTAATGGGTCTTGACCCTTGACTGTCATCGCTTTCTTCTGCCATCTGCTAGCCCCGCTCTGGCCACCCTTCTTATTGGCAAAGGCTACCTCCTTTGATGGTCCTGGCGCATCGTTGGCTTCCTTCTTTTTCCGGCTTTGATTGTTGTTTCGCTTTTCCGGGTTAACAGCTATGTCCATGCGCAGATCGCCGTCGTCAGCTCGAGCGTCGTCTTCTGCTGCAGCGTAATTGTTCGCGCTGTCTAAGAGCTCGCCGAGGTGTTTGATGTTTTGGCTGGCTAACATATATCTCATCATGTTGCCTTTCTTCAGGCTGTTCATAAAAGCATGTATGGCCTGGATCTCAGAAACGTCTTCACATGCATTCTTTGTCTCTGTCCATCGAGCTATGAAAGCTCTGCTTGACTCCCCCTCCACTTGAGCGCACTTTAGTAGATCTGAGTAAGCCTTTGGACGTTTGTATGTGCATGAGAAGTGTTGCATGAATGTTTTCTGCATGTCTTGCCAATTGTGGATACTCTTTTCTGGCAAAGTGTCGATCCATAACCGGGCCGTTCCCTCCAACATGAGTGGAAGAAAACGTACAGCTGCGTTGTAATCACCGTCATTAATACCAACGGCGTGGATATAATCAGGCAGCCATATGTCCGGTTTGTCAATGCCATTGTACTTGTCACAATTTTCTTGACATTGCCTAGCGAGGATGGGAGTTGCACCTTGCGAATCGCCGGTCCAAAGCACACAGGGCCCAGGTAAGACTCCTCTCTGGCCGCTTTAATCTCATCGAGACGAATGCGGGCGTCTGAGATATGAGTGTTTTCCCTGGCTGACCCTTTGTTGGATTGGCTACGCCTTGGCTCCTCCTGACGGCTTTGGCGATGAGGGGAGCGGGAGCGAGATCGCCTTTGAGGCGGATCTCTGTTGCCCCTGTTTCCTTCGTCTCTTGCCCGTGTGCGGGCGGAGGTGGCATGTTAAGCCGGTCGCTCCCACGCCGTGCGTCCTTCCCCTTGTCTTGATCTCTTTCACGGCGAGGCGGATCATTCTTCTTATGGCGTGTGTTATCCTTTTGCCGGTGGTCGTCCTTGCCTTTGTCACTATGGCGGTTGGACCCAGTCTTTGACTCATCCCTGTGCTTGTCAGGAACTTTGTCCTTCCTGGGTTCCTTACCCTTATTGCCATGGCTACTGGAACCAGCTGGTTCCTCTGGATCTCCACCGCCGGCAACGGCCGTCTTGCAAAGACGTGTGTCGTCCGCCAGTTTTGAGTTTGAGTCCGCCTTAGCCTGCTGCTCTACCGCCTTTTCGATGAGCATCTTAGAATAATGGTGGCGCTCTTCAATTGGGACTGTTTCGTCTCCCATGATTTCCCTGGCCGCCTCTATTTTTTGGCCGGGGTGGAGAAGAATATGACTCCATCAGGGTTAACTTGAAAGGTATTTCTGCCAAGGCTTTAAAGACTTTTGGGCAGAAGGCTTCTCGAAGTTTCCCTGCAGATCCCGATGCAGAAGAGGGTCACGTATACTTCGTATTTTGCGGAATTTCTCAACATCGCGCTCACGCTGATACTCTTCCTCTTCTAGAGCCTTTCCAACTAGGATTAACTCTTTTTCCTTGTTCAGGAGGGACAACTTATACTTGATGTTGACTTCAGTCTCAGCTAGGAGCGCTTTCCGTCTTTCCTCAAGTTCAGCCGCGGTTGGATTTGGCCCAAAGGTGTTTTGAGAAGCTCCAACGCGCGCATGTGTTCCTCCTTTGACCGTTCCAGGTCTTCTTCAATAGGCGTAGCCGGGGAGGCCCTTTGGGTCCAATATCCTCTGGCTTTTCCGCCTTGTCACCAATGTGTTTGATGCTAGAGGAAACTTCAGCTTCGTCTGGTTAGCCGCCAGCGCCATCCTCCGCAGATCTGTGCCGGGAAAGTCATTAAGACTTCGTTTGGATCGGATGAGCCATAGCCGCGTGCGGCAACCTGTGCTGCAAAGTCTTCCTCCTTATTTTCATCGAGATCTGAATCTTCCGCCATTGGGGCGTGCCATCAGATCCGGCTTCTGAGTCTGCTCCTGTCTGTAAGGCAGGTAATATTGACTCAGGGTCAGATTCGGCCGGCTTAGGGCCAGATGTGTCAATGACACCAACAAAGCGAGAGGCGGGCTCCATAAGCTCATAAGAGCTGGAGTCAGAATCGCTTTGGGTATCAGAGTCACTCAGATCGCGATAGACAAAGGCCTGATCCGATCTGTTTGTTGCTCGATTGCATAATCGATGGGGTGGTGGGTGGGCCAAAAGGCGGCGGATCCCCTGGGGAATCCATACGCCTCAGCCGTAAAACCCATGAAGATGTTGATGGTGCCGAAGGGGACGACGAAGCTTGACACAGTGCGTCGTTTGCTGGGACGTAGGATCCGTCGTCTTCGATGCACCCAAAGTTGTTGATGATGCGGGCGCGACCAACCGCCATAGTCTTGCCGATCTCGCCCAATGCTCCCGCCTGAAACAAAACTCCCGACGCCTTGGGCCCCACGGTGGGCGCCAACTGTCGAGGTATTTGGTAACGCGGAACTACTATAAGTATTCATACGTACCGTAGAGGAGGTGGGGAAGAACGTGGAGGGTTCCAGTGACGGGATTGCACACACGATTTTACCCAGCTTCGGATCTCACGACGGTAGCGAGATCCTACGTGCTGCTATAATTCACTCAAGGCAAATATGTGTACAGGTTACAATGAGGTTGTATGCGTGCCCTAAGGCTGCTGGAAGGCTGGCTTATAAAGGCGCCAAGCCTTCCCTACAAGGAAAGCCTTAACTGACATAGATCATGAGTCCTAGACTAACACGGTAAGAAACCCTAACTTGCTCCCTAAGGCGAATGCAGCCTGGCCTTCGTCTTGGACTTCACTAAGCCGGCCCAGGGCTTATCCTTGCGCCTAAGCCCATGAGGCCTTCTCCATTAAGCCCTCCGGCTTTATCTGATGGGCCTCATTGGTGGGCCTGGTTTTATCCACCGTAGTAGGTATACCTGTTCGGCATAACCTCCACAGTAGTGTAGCATCATCATAATCAAATGCATTTGCTAACCAGGCAAATCAAACACAAAGGTCTAGTATGTGAAAACTATTGCACCAATATTTTCACATAGTTCATGACCAACTCAGCGTCCCAAAACACTTCACTGACATCACCATAGCCTGGTATGAATGTTCACCAATGATTATTACTTTTGGATCATACTAATATGCTACTTCTCTCACATGGAACAAATGCTATATGTTCAGAATTAAGCACACACATTCTCACCATCATTCAGCAACAAATGCAGGAAACACAACGGCATGAGCTATGAATTTATAAGAAAAATGTTTCTAGTACTCCCTCCGATCCATATTAGTGGGCATAGCTTTGTCTAAATTCATATGTATCTAGTTAAGTATTTAGACTAGATACATGTGTATCTAGACAAAGTTGTGCCCACTAATATGGATCGGATGTAGTACTAAGAACCTTAGAGAGTAACAATTGTAGAAAAAAGTAAAATTATGCTAATGGTGGCAACCTAGACAGACGCAAAACAATAACATTTAGAAGTTTACTATTTTAGAACCAAATTATACAGAGCATAACTACCATCCTTGAGACGGAAGTGATCTGGATGTACAAAATAAGTGAGATTAGTGCTTCAAAGATGAATACGTCCAACACTTTTGTAGTACGATGTTGTAGGTATTAAAGATGGATTGAAACAGCCTGACCGGCGACCGCCTGGGCATGTCAATTAGATTAGCTCAATGTTCACAAAGCATTCTTTGTGATCCTATTTAACAACCAATAAATTAACCTATGTTTGGCTGTGGAGGACTGGAACCAAGCTAATTTTCAAATGGCATGGATGAATCAAAATGGCATCACCAACCTATGGAACCAAGCTAATCTTCAAACAGCATGGATGAATCAAAATGGCATCACCAAATTATGAAACCAAGCTAACATTCAAATAGCATGGTCAAATTATGGAACCAAACTAATATTCAAATATCATACCTTGTGCAGCAAAAGGGACAGTAAAAAAATGGCCATGAAGTCATCGTATATTTGTACGTGAAAAGAAAGAAACCTACAATGTTCAGGATAAATAGGAAACAACAAGTACTTTCATGGAACCCCTAATATGCAAAACATGATAGTAATCTGTGCAGAAATCTACATAGCTATAGGAATAATAACAACACACATCATTTTGCACACTGATTGTTGTTATAAGTACGAATACTGAATGATATGAAGGGAACCTAATTTGTAGCCAGAAATTACAATTATTTAGCTTCCACTGCATATGAGTGTGTTTGTATAGTAATTAAAGCATAGCAGGTTACATATTTTCCGAAATACATGGTATCAATACAATTAAAGAAGACATGGAAAGTGTGTGGAGAAATTGGCCAATAATATCTTGATAGGTAGGTTGAACAAATCTTCAAGACTATGAGAAGTTCTCTTGATTAAATTTACACAAATACATGCGAAATCATACCCAAAACAGTGCGGTATCAAGAACTTCTTTGTATATTTTTTGAAGTCATTAGAGAGGAAACGTTCAAAATATTTATATATGAGATATTCATTCAATCAAAGAAGTACAATCAACAAACTCTTAAGGTTGTTTCCAAGTTAACAATATGTCAATCACATCGTTTCATCATGTACCTACTTGATTTAGGGCTCATAAAAGTGTAGAAGCCTTGTCTTGATTATATAATATCGCAACTGATTAGTCAACCGAAGAAGCATGTGTAGAAAATAAATAACATCAGAAACACTTCTTTCAATAGCAAGCCATTCCACTTTAACACTATGCATTTTTTAATCCAGCATTAAGCCCCAAAGAAAATTATACGTGTGGTCTATTTACCATATTTATTGCAAGAACATCTAAAACTAACTCATATCAATATAACCTCATATTGCAAATTCCTAAAGCTACTGAATTAATGTGACTATAATATGACTTTTTAGGGTGAGTGTGCTGCAATAAATGTCATAAACCTTATTGCTCCTACCTCTATCACCGCAATAGATATCAACTATTGGAGGTGAAAATATGGAGCAATACAATGCTGCAACAGGACATGTACTCTGTAGATGTACCAAGCTCTCCAAAGATCATTAACAAGCACAACTGAGCTTTGAAATAAAGCAGCAATGGACAGACGTAAGCGTCCAACCAAACCTCCCTAATGCATTCATTGTTTAAATCAGTACTCCATTATTCTTAAACATGAAGTATTTTGATTTGCTGTGTGCAAATGTTACTATAAACCTATCTTTCATTTATGTTTAGCATGCAAGTAGAAAAATAATGCTCAAATGTGTGTCACTCGCAAGCCTAAATCTTACATGCGTACGATACTTCTAAATCTTAACTCAAAAGCAGTGCTCCTACGGTCCTGCCATTTTCTTAGAAAAAAGGTGTAAATTGAAGACTCAGTTACTGTGCAGAACAAGATGTACAAAAGAATGGAGTTGGTAGTTTTCAAACTTGTACAAATTACATTGTACCGACAATAGGAAGAAGAACAGAGAATCGATGAAAATGGCAATCAGGCAAAAGGTCACAAGGGATTGTTTCCACCATTGAACAACCTTCGCATGTTGATTCCTAATCGGAATATATGGAAGGAAACACGCAATGCTCTTCTTCCACACACGATCGTGACCATACAGAATATTATGGAGATTCAAAGGAGCAAAGAGAAACACATCAATACATGGCTTCAAAAAAAAAACACATCAATATGACAGTCCAACAGCTGTGAAGGTTCTAGGAACTGTGTCGATCATTGTATCGAGAAAATTTAGCTAGACAAACAAGCTGTTAACCATACCTCGTCTGGAAATACTCTAGAGGTATTAAACTTCCTATATCTCAATCACTTATAAGAAATGAGATTTAAGTACCCCTCGGCCAATGCCTGCCCGTGTAGCCGTCGTCAACCGCTGCCGCCGCCTGTCATTCTCCTTTTTTTTCTCTTCGTCTACTCGGCTGCTCTCCCTCCTCAACGTGGCTCCCCCGACTTGGAAGTCATAGTGACGGTACCTGGAACATCATCTTTGGCATACAACAAGTATGTTTTGTTTGATACTAATTAGAAATAAAACAAGGATTCAATTTGTAGGCTAACAAATTAGAAAGCAGAGATATAAATTTTCTCTATTTGCTTAAACTTGCTAGACTGGGAGAATGCTGTTGCTATGTGGACAGCAAAGCAAAGCTACAAGCTGTACCTTGCCTACTTATTTTTCAGCTTGCTTCGTCTACTCAAGCACACGCATCCCATGTTTTCTCTTTCATCAAGTTTTGGATCGCCATAGCTCAGCTCCTACAGCCTAAAATCAAACAAAAATCCAGCCCAAATTAAAAATCCTTACCAAAATTGAGCCCCAAATCACAAATCGCAACAAAATTCGAGCCAAATGGCTAATTTTTTCCTGCACGCGGACAACGAGCGGGGATTAGGCTGGCAGGTGGAAGGCCGGGGCGGCAACGGCGTACGAACGGGCAGCCGAGGGCAAGCGGTGGCGGATGGCTACCAGCCGTCGAATGGGCTGCCCTCCAAGGGCTATACGGTGGCGAACGGGCTGCTGGGCCGAAGGCGAGATGACGGCGGACAGACTGCCGGCCGAAAAACAATCTGGTGAATCACGTCCCCAAATCCCTATAAAACCAGGCATAACATACCGAATCAGCCCCAAATCAACATACAACACAAAAAAAAAACGGGCTTATAGCTCAGGTACTACGTTTTTTCAGGGAATTGGCTGCGATGCAACATAGTTGGAGATTATAGCTAGGGTACGACGCTTGAGAGCAGCAAAATAGCCACGACCCACCCATTGTGATGAAATGGCCGTGTCACTTACTTGTGCTAGGTAAGGAGGGTTTAGCGGACGTGGGACCCACTAACTTGTATCCGGTCAACTCAACCGGTTCGAGCGACCGCACAGACCGACCTTGCCCTACCGCGCCATCTGAACCCCGACAGTGGGCGCCCTGCTCCCTCTCCGGCGGCGGAGCTATCCACTCCTAGACGTCGAATTCGTTGTCGCCGGCATCTGGGGTGAGTCAAATCGAACCCGCGTGGCCTTCCCTTCGTAATTCTGCCCCAAATCTGACACATTCCCTGCCGTTTTTGCTCGCGGCCAGGCGTATTGGAGGCGGGGGAAGCAGCCCGGAAGAAGGAGGTAGATGGCGAGCTCCGCGGAGCCGGCACCGTCAAATTCGAGGTAATTCATCACTCTCGTGCACATTCCACTTTCGATTTGAGCTCGTTCACTTCCAAGTCATCAAATTCTACTGTCGTCACATTCCTGCGTCGTTGTCAAAACAGGGAGATGCCCGAAAAAGTTTCGAATTGGGTGTCAAATTTATGCTATCTCAGGCGAAGCTAGCTGATGGTAGCGTGAGGACCATAGATCACGACACATTAGTTAGTTTGGAGCTTTCATTTTACGACATCGATCCACAAGAACTAGTGAACCAAGAAGAGAAAGCGGTGAGAGATATTGTGGAGAAAATATGGGAGAGTATTCCTTGGGGTCCAGAGCAAGAAGTGGCATTGCTACGGTACGAAGATTGGAAGGGAGAGTATGTGAGAATGGAGGATGGCGAAGCCGTTGTTGATGAAATCGATAAACAAGAGGGCTTTGAAAAGAAACGTGCTACACTTCTTGCCGAGCTGGTTGATCTGAAATCAGATTCAAGAGTAGGATATGTGGCATCAAAGTTGGCTATGCAGATTGCAGAGGATGAGTGGGCTGCAGCTAGACAGATAATGCCCATTGTAACCGAATTGACAGTGTTGGCAGATGATGCACAAGACCCAGCCCGTGATGGTGCTGATAATGGGGTGGCTGGTACGGGCTCGGCTGTTGTGGACTGGAATTCAGTAGAACTGAAAGAGCTTACTGATTTGGTCATTGCACCCTTGGATGACACTGAGATGGCAGACCTTTTTGGAATTCCAGTCGATGATAAAGACAAGGAGAAGAAGAAGAGGGATGCGGCTAATGTGGCTGCTGGTTCTAGAGTTGTGGATGCAGAGTTGATGAAGGAAGCTGCTGATGATGTAGATGATGAAAATGATGATGAGATGATAAATGTATATGACAAAGATAACCCTGTAATTGCAGTAGGAAAGTATTTTCCAACCATGGCTGAGTTTAGGATGTGTTACAGGACTTATGCAGTGAAGAAGCAGTTTGACAGCAAGACTCTGTGGACAGATACAAAGAAATTTTATGCGAAATGCAAAGACTTTGATGGCAGTGCCCAACCTTGCAAGTGGTACATTTCTGCTAGACGCCAACCTGATAGCAGTACAATCAGAATTAATCAAATCCCCAATGAACATACTTGTATTACTAGTTCACAGAATCCCTCAACCATGACATCACAGGCCTGGGTTGCACAAAAGATCACTCCTATTTTAGCCAAAACACCAAACACTACTGCAAAGAGACTGAAATTAGACATGGAAGCCCAGTACCCTATTAAGCTGAAATATACCACAGTGTGGAAGGCAAAACAGAAGGCAATGAAAGAACTATATGGTGATTGGGCAAATACCTTCAGGATGCTGTATAGTTTCAAGGCAGAGGTGGAGAAGAGGTCACCTGGCAGTATTGTGGAGATAGATACCAAGGTTGCACCTGATGGCAAGGTATTTTTCTTCAAAAAAATTATGGCTTTGAAGCCTTGCACCGATGGCTTCAAAGCAGGGTGTCGGTCATATTTGAGCATAGACTCATCTTTTTTGACTGGAAAGTGGAATGGTCAATTGGTAGCATGCAATGCTCTAGATGGATACAACTGGATGTTTCCTGTTGCTATTGGCCTGTTTCAATCAGAGACAGAGATTTCATGGACATGGTTCATGATGCAGTTGAAAAGAGCCATTGGGACAGTGACACATTTGGCTATACACACTGATGCTTGTAAAGGGCTAGAAAATGCTGTCAAGGCCGTATTTCCACATGCTGAGCAGAGGGAGTGTTTCGGGCATACGTGGATGAATGTGATCAAGAAACATAGAGGAGAAGATTTTGGGCGACTGTGGCCAGCAGCAAGATCTTACTCGAAACAGACACATGCTTATCACATTGCGAAGGTTATTGCAGCAGATCCTGAGTTTCAGCACTGGCTGGAAGCATACCATTCTTTTTGTGGTATAGGTCAGGATTTAATACAGACATCAAGTGTGATCATATCAACAACAATCTAGCAGAAAGTTTTAACAACAAGGTGAAAGAGTTAAAAGACTTGCCTGTGCATGACATGGTTGACCAAATCAGGATCATAATCATGCGGATGTGGGAATTGATAAGAAGAATAGGTGATGCTTTGCAAGGGGATAAGCTTCCAGCAGTGGTACAGCAGGTGGTTAACAGGAGCAGAAATCTTACACATTTGGCAGTTGAGAATTCTTCATTGTGGGGAGCTGAAGTGAGAGATACCAAGACTGGAAGAAGGCATGTGGTTGACACTGAACTGCATGAATGCACTTGCCTCGAGTGGCAACATACTGGAAAACCATGTGAGCATGCCATACTCTTCTTGGCTGGAAAACCGAGGGTAAACATGCACCCTTATCTGCATGAGTATTATTCAGTAGCAAGATTCAAGGCTGCGTATGCTGCTCCAATACCAGCACTTACAGATCAGTCGCAGTGGCCTGAAGTGCCTTTTGATTTTGATATGTGTCCCCCCCTTGCCAAAAGAAAGGCTGGCTGGCCTAAAATGAGCAGATTCAAGGCCTGGTTTGAGAAAGGCGGCTGTAGTAAGAGGGCGAAAAAATATGACAAACCAAAACGGCCTCAGAAAGGTACCAAAAATAGATGCAAGGAGTGTCAGGTACTTGGTCACCGAGCTGGATCATCCAAATATCGGTACCCTCGTCCACAACAACCAAAGTAAGTTGAAGTATTTGATCATTTATTTAAATTCAACTGCAATTCTACTCTGTTTTCATACTCTGTTTTATTTTTTCAGAGCAAAGGCTGGAAGTGAGCCCATTGTTGTTGACAATCTCTGGGCAACAAGAAGGGCAAGACAAAATGGCCGAAGACAGATAAGTGTGCCATCTGAATCAGTTCTGAATGATGTGGTGCCATCTAATTCAGTTTTGGATGATGTGGTGCAAACTGATTCAGTTTTGGATGATGTGGTGCCATCTGATGCAGTTCTTGATGCCGCGGTGCAAAATGAAGCTGACGCTGAAGCTGTTCCAGAACTGAATCTGTCATCTGAAGAGGTGTCATCTGAAGGCGAAGAACGACTTGTGTGGCCTCGGCCTCGTATGACTGACTCGAAGAAAACCAAGAGCATGAGGGTTTTGTCTGGTGTGCCGACACAATCTGGTGGTACGAACAAGAGAAAATCGAGAGCGTGAAATTTGAGATTAAACTTGAGCCGTGAAATTTGTGTAATAATTTGAATTTGATTTTGAATTTGGTTTTGAATTTGAATAAATGATCAAAATTGTGTGAAATATTTCTCACAATTTGAACCAACCCTGATTTCTCAGTTGTTATGCTCGTTTTGTGAACAATCCTTCCCTTTTGCTAGGGTAAACATCTCCAACAAGTAAGTGGTTCTCCAAAATGAGCTACAAAAGAGCCCCAAAGGTAGCCCAAACAGCCCCATTTCTAATCTGGTCATTTTTTCAACCATCTCCAAATGATCTCAAACTCTAGGGTTAACATCTATTGCACTAATATAGTGCCCTAGACCAATATGGAGTCATTTATCAAAACATAGAACCACTTCTCTTCACACATAAGAGTTCATAGTTTGAGATGTGAGATTTCACACCATATTGAAGCATTTCTTGTTTAATTATATCTAGACCTTGTCTATCAGTTGGAGTTGTTAGTACATGACAAAATAAGAACATGTGCACTGGATTTGTATTTTTTTGATGTTTTTTGAATATTTCATGGATATTTCAAATTCGGCCAAACTCAAGCCAAATCAGCATTTAAACAAGTTTTAAACATGAAAATGAAAAACCAAGCTTGGATCCTTCTTAGTCAATCCAAAATGAAGCTTTGGTGAGTTTTTTGTAAATTTCATGTTGCAAATCCCAAACCACCTCTCTTCACACATAAGAGTTCATAGTTTGAGATGTGAGATTTCACACCATATTGAAGCATTTCTTGTTTAATTATATCTAGACATTGTCTATCAGTTGGAGTTGTTAGTACATGACAAAATAAGAACATGTGCACTGGATTTGTATTTTTTTTATGTTTTTTGAATATTTCATGAATATTTCAAATTCGGCCAAACTCAAGCCAAATCAGCATTTAAACAAGTTTTAAACATGAAAATGAAAAACCAAGCTTGGATCCTTCTTAGTCAATCCAAAATGAAGCTTTGGTGAGTTTTTTTGTAAATTTCATGTTGCAAATCCCAAACCACCTCTCTTCACACATAAGAGTTCATAGTTTGAGATGTGAGATTTCACACCATATTGAACCATTTCTTGTTTAATTATATCTAGACCTTGTCTATCAGTTGGAGTTGTTAGTACATGACAAAATAAGAACATGTGCACTGGATTTATATTTTTTTGATGTTTTTTGAATATTTCATGAATATTTCAAATTCGGCCAAACTCAAGCCAAATCAGCATTTAAACAAGTTTTAAACATGAAAATGAAAAACCAAGCTTGGATCCTTCTTAGTCAATCCAAAATGAATCTTTGGTGAGTTTTTTGTAAATTTCATGTTGCAAATCCCAAACCACCTCTCTTCACACATAAGAGTTCATAGTTTGAGATGTGAGATTTCACACCATATTGAAGCATTTCTTGTTTAATTATATCTAGACCTTGTCTATCAGTTGGAGTTGTTAGTACATGACAAAATAAGAACATGTGCACTGGATTTGTATTTTTTGATGTTTTTTGAATATTTCATGAATATTTCAAATTCGGCCAAACTCAAGCCAAATCAGCATTTAAACAAGTTTTAAACATGAAAATGAAAAACCAAGCTTGGATCCTTCTTAGTCAATCCAAAATGAAGCTTTGATGAGTTTTTTGTAAATTTCATGTTGCAAATCCCATACCACCTCTCTTCACACATTAGAGTTCATAGTTTGACATGTGAGATTTCACACCATATTGAAGCATTTCTTGTTTAATATGTATCTAGACCTTGTCTATCAGTTGGATCTGTTAGTACATGACAAAATAAGACCATGTGCACTGGATTTTCATTTTTTTGATGTTTTTTAAATATTTTATGATTATTTCAAATTCGGCCTATTTCACACCATATTGAAACATTTCTTGTTTAATATGTATCTAGACCTTGTCTATCAGTTGGAGTTGTTAGTACATGACAAAATAAGAACATGTGCACTGGATTTTCATTTTTTTTGATGTTTTTTGAATATTTTATGATTATTTCAAATTCGGATGCAACGTCGACCGTTCATCCGTATGATCGCTACCTTGCTGCACTGTGGCCGTGCGATCTGGCCCTGAGCTAACACACGATCCGTGGGATGGCTGGTTCTGCTACCTGATTAGCTGAGAAGCGGTGCACTCGTCGGACCGTTGGATTGAGCGGACCCTCGTAGGCGCATGCATGCCATCGAGTGGGCCCCGCTGAGCGATTCGACGGCAGTGCATGCAGACGTCTCATCTGAGCAATTTCGCGCTGCACCCCGCTGCGCTATACGCCACATAGTATCAGGGCTATTGTTGCTCTCTTTTTTGACGGATTAACTTTTGCGGCGGGACAGCGGCGCGCTTGCAGTGTGCACGCAGACCAGAAATGAATCGATCGGCTGCGCGCTTGCAGTGTGCGCGTGCCTCTTCCCAACCATCGCATTAAACCGAGTTTTACACTTCACCTCCCCACCATCGCATTAAACAAGATCCGCTATAAAATAGGGGAAAATAGCACCCAGTTCTTCTCCAAGTCGCACACCTCATCCCATCTTCCTCCAACCCTCTTCTCTCAAACAAGGGCGCCCCTCAAACAAGCAGCCGCCCCGCCCGCCCCTAGCAGCCCCAGCAACCTTGGAGTACAGCGCCCCGACCTACCGCCTCCCCAACCTCACGCGGGAGTACCGCTCTACCACGCCCAATCTCGTAGAGCATCGCCAGCTGCGCGTGTGGGCCTTCTCGAGGTGGAGGGGCGCAAGGGATCTAGCGGAGTTCTTCCTCTCGTCCGGCTTCCGCCACCTCCCTCGTGGCGGGCCACCCATGTACCGGCTCGAGGAGTTCTATGATGGCGGCCTCGTCATCGGCTACTACGTCACCTTCACCAACCTCCTCGACGCACTCCTCCTCCGTCGGAAGGCGTTTTGGTATGGGTGCGAGTACATCGCATTCACGCCGTTCAACGTCTTCACGGACTTCACCGACATCTTCCACTACCGGGGCACCATCCACGGCCTCCCCTACGAGGACGATGAGTGAGCCACCAAGGAGGAGCCAAGGAGGAGCCCAGGAGAAGGTCAAGGAGAAGTGCCCCAAGGAGAACTCTTAGTGCCCTAGTTTATTTCGGGCTTATTTCCATGTTTATTTATTTCCATCCTAGTTTATTTCTCGTAAGTTGTAAGAGGGCACACGTTATAAGTGTGCTAGTCGTGTAAGAGGGCACACGTTATAAGTGTGCATTTTATTAATCTTATGTCGTTATAAGTGTGCTAGTCTTCAACCCACATTTATTTAAAACTACATTTTTCTACTTATTTTTCATTGGTCGCTAATGTACAAATAAAAAATAACTAGTTAAGGACTGCAATTTTGAATCGTGGAAAATAAAAAAAAATTAAATTTATAACACTCACGGTGGTCAAGGAGTACAATCTCATGGTGGTCAAAATATTCCTTGTTCTAAAAAAGAGCCCGAAACGTAGCCCAAACAACCTCATTTCTAATCCGAGGAATTTTTTAACCTTCTCCAAATGAACTCAAACTGTAGGGTTAACATCTAGTGCACAAATATAGTGTCCGTGACCAATATGGAGTCATTTCATAGAACTATAAAAAACCCACTTCTATGTACACATCCAATTAGACATTTCTTTTAACTTGACACGTCATTTATTGGCCAACAAACAATATTTCATTTAAACAATTGTTTATGTCCAACAACGGCTTGGCCCAACAACAGGTCCAGCAACGGGCCCAACAACATGAAATTCTTTTTTTCCCTGCACCTATTTTAAGCGAGCACTGACGGCTTGGCCCAACAACGGGCCCATGAACTTGTCAGTTTTTCTATTTCGGAAACGGCTAACTTTTTTTTAGAAAGCTCGGAAACGGCTAACTGAACCTGTTCGAGGTGTTAACTGATTTCAGAGCTAATTTAGTCGAATCATAACATTGTTCATAAGACAAACAGCTCCTAAATCGAAATCCCCAACTCCTAAATCGAAATTTCTAATTCGAACGACAAAGATACACCAAATAAATGGCAATGATACACACATAAAATGCTCCGGCCATCATGTTTGACTGCTTCTTCAATTCCACAAGCTGGCTCAACTGCTTCTTCAACTGCTTGTTCAATTTCTGCAACTCCCTATTCACCAAAACATCCTCCTCCAATGGAGGAGGGCCCAATGGAGGACGATCGGCTCTGTATGAGATCTCCTCCTCCACAGCAGATGAGATGGCAGCCTCCTGGATTGGGGGCCCCTGAATTGGGGGCAGCAATTCAACTTGCAGCCCTCGATCCCGAATATACTTGTCCATCCACACAAAATAGCCGTATTCCGCCAAATCCTGAAAAGGGGAACGAAAACACTAATTTCCAAATCCATAGTGCAAAATCAAATTCAGGCCAAATCGAGACAAATCAATACAAACCCTACCTTTCCATCCTTCCCACGATGCGGGGCGCTCTCGCATTTGACAAATTCCCGACCGACATTGCCCCTCGTCGAGCGCACACATATCAAGCGCTTAAGTGGATCTAGGCGAGGGCAGTCCGGGCATGTAGTCATCGGGACTTCTCCATAACGCGGCCATGACTTCTGGGAGCCAGAAGCGGAGCTCGACATCCTTCGCCACCGCCGCCGTGGACCGTTGCCGGAGAAGAGGAAGAAGAAGGTGCGCGGAAGAACAGAGGAAGAGAGGCAACGGTAATGTCGGGGGCAGGGCAGGACCACGGGAGCGGGGCTCACTCTGCCTCTTTATAAATGGATAAGGTTGATGTGGATAAGTGGTGGGTCCCTGTCTCAGTTGGCCCACAGTGGGTCCCGCGTTCCAACGGTTGCCTGGTGGGTCCCGCGTTCTAACAGCCCAGCTCACATAATCCAAATTGAAGCTGACAGTTTGCTTCCGTTTAAGGGCTAAAAGAGCCGTATCGGGCCGTCGCTATTTGGGCCGTTCCAACTGTCGCCTCTGAGCTATTTCATCGAACGACGTCGTTTTCCAGTGAATAGCATGTAAAGACGTCGCACCTGGGCTATTCGCCCCAAAAAAAACAAGCAAATCAGAAAAGAGAAATCGAACCAGAAGGCGGAAGCGGGACGAGCGGCTGGCATAGAGGCAGAAGGCGCCAGCGGCGATGACACGGGAAGAGGAGCGGCGACGACATGGCCAGGGGAATGGCGACCTCAAGGCGGCAATCCACTTCTCCCTGGGCTTGTTCACCGGCTTCGCCCCTCCTCCTAGAGGTCCCACGGAGGCGGCGGTGACCCGGCGCCGTCGCACCGCGTAGGCGACCAGCTCGCCGCCTCCCGCATCACCGTCACCGGCGACCAGCGCCTCAACCTATCGGAGTGCGACTGTGATTTGGAAAGTGGAATGGAGAGGCAGAGAGTTGACCACAAGGAGAGATGACACGCGTGCGGCATAAGTCGGTCGAAGGGCCGGACCTATCCGAGAGCTGAAAATATTTTTTAAATAATATTATTTAAAATATTTATTTGAAAAGTAGCACGTTTTTTCAAGAATTTCGGAAAATAGCGCGCCGTCGGCACGGGCCGTGCCTGGTTTCGGCACGGCCATGCCGAAACCTGACTTTCGGCTCGGCCCATGCCGAAACCTGTGGTTTCGGCACGGCTAGTGCCGAAAACAATATAACAAAGGTATGTCCCTCTTTTACTGTGTAATTTTTTGATTAAAATGGAAGTTCTTCAACCGTATCATTTTTCGTGATAATATATACATGAAATATATGCGCGTCGACGAGTAGATTCCATTCCCGTGATCGGTTTCGAGTTTGGTCGACTATAACTCCTTAATTTTGGATCCAAATTCACAAAAACATTTGACGAATTTTGTCAAATTCGTCACACTCAGTCGTCCGTTTGAATTTTTCTTTCATGAGTGGATGGATATAACCCTTCTAAACAACTTTCATGTTTTCACCATTTTGTTTTGAAAATACACGTATTAGAGAGAAATATGTATATGTCCGTCAAAATAAAAAGGTGAAAACATGAAAATTGTTTAGAAGGGTTATATACATCCACTCATGAAAGAAAAATTCAAACGGACGACTGAGTGTGACGAATTTGACAAAATTCGTCAAATGTTTTTGCGAATTTGGATCCAAAATTAAGTAGTTAGAGTCGACCAAACTCGAAACCGATCACGGGAATGGAATCTACTCGTTGACCCGCATATATGGAGGAAAAAACTAGTTGCCTAATACGGTTAAACAACTTGCATTTTAATTAAAAAATTACACAGTAAAAGGAGGAACCTTTGTTATGTTGCTTTCGGCACTAGTTGTGCCGAAACCTGTGGTTTCGGCATGGGCCAAACCGAAAGTCTGGTTTCGGCACGGCCAACCACTGGTTTCGGCACGGCCTAAGCCGAAACCTCTGGTTTCGGTACGGCCCATGCTAGCGGCGCGCTATTTTTCAAAATTCTTGAAAAAGTGTGCTACTTTTCAAATAAATATTTTAAATAATATTATTTAAAAAAAAATCAGAGCTTGTACGTAATCTGAAGACTGGCTGCCTCGATGGAATCTGTCTCCTGTACACGACTCTTCATACTCCAATCCCCACGACGCAATGACAGGAACCCCAATTTTCTCCTCCCATCTCTCGGCCTCTCACGTTTACAGTTACAGCAGCCAGCGACCTTGACGCCGTGCCGACGCGGACGGGAGACTGCTGCCGGAGGACGCAACGACGGCAAT
Organism: Poa pratensis; assembly: GCA_947311845.1. NCBI lineage: Eukaryota > Viridiplantae > Streptophyta > Magnoliopsida > Poales > Poaceae > Poa > Poa pratensis. Next base: position 28,878,101 of record CAMZMU010000081.1, read on the forward strand.
AGATTAATACTAGAACTCAGGTAATGAATACTCCTCTTCTCAAATCAATTCTAATTTTAGTCTAAAACTCCCGTACAGCCAGGCCCTAGGTACAGGCGTACAGCTAATTGCTTATAGTTTCCCTCAAGTAATCAAGGGCTCAAGGCATTTACACCGAAGTCTAAATTTGCAATTGTTTTTCGCTAATTTTTCTAGGTCATGGATCTGTTTTTGGTGAAAAGAAACGGACAAATGTTGGTGTCGGGACATTTAGGCAACCAGGGGCAATTGGGGAAGATTGCTGCTTTCAACTTGGAGAGCCTGTGAAGTTAGCTGAGTTTTATCTGGATGATTTTTATCACGGACAAAAGATTAGTGATTTGAGTGACATTGGTGATCTTGCTAAATTATTGGACGACACAAGTAAGCACATATCTTTGTCTTTGGTCTATCAGCTGCTGAAGTGAGTGTAATATTGCCGGTTACCATGGCATCAGTGGGGAGATGCTTCTTGGCAATGAATATTGTGAAAAATGTGTTGTGGAATAAAATGTGTGGGAAATTTATGAGTGATTGTCTCATCTGCTTTGTGGAGAAAGATATGTTTTCCACTATTACTAAGAATGGCGCGAGTGATCGTTTTAAGAAAGTGAATGATAAATGTGAGTGACTCCAGCCACATATTTCGATTATAAATTCTTTTCTCATACGTGATTTTTTTGTTAGTATAACATGTTTTTCTTATTGTTTCCATATTCCAGGATTCTTCAAATAAGGCGTTGGAATAAATTTTCTGGAGTGGCGCCTTTCTCATTAATATGTGTAAGGAAGTCGATCATCCAAATGGTATGTCATACCTTTATTAATATGACTATTATTCTATGTTGCTTGTATTGTCCTTTAGTGCTATATTATGGTATGTCATAGTACTGTAGTAGCCGACCCCATCGCCAATTTTTTCTAGATTCGCCCTCCCGTGTTGAGGCTTCGGCCAAGCTGCAACAAGAAATGTTTCTCCACACTGTTCTGTCGGCTTAACATCAATTGCTGATGATTAGCTGTTGGAAACTTTTCAGTCTAAATCACTTGGACAAACCATGTCCAGCTGGTTAGAGGGTGTGATTTGTGATTGGTTGCCTTTATCACCTCTGGTTGTCTCACTTGGATATGCTAGGCTCGGTCGATGAATGTTTGTCGTGCTATTTTATTAGTTTTTGGAACTAAGATTCTACCATTACCTCAAGTTCTCACCTGATATTTAAGAAAAGTATCAAGAATAAATAATCAAACACTAAAATTCAGCAGATCTTATAGTACTTGAAAAATGTTTAATACTCCCTCCGTCTCAAAATATAAGGCGCTGTTAAATTTTGTTGGTCAATAACGTACAAATTTGATCATGATTTGTACTTCTAATATGTCCACAAAATTAGTAATAATTATATATAGAATGAAAGAATTTTGCAAGACAAATCCAATGGTACCATTTATACGTTCACAATTCATATATTTTAGTATATATTACTGATCAAAGTCAAGCATCAAATACTAGCACACCAAAAAGCGAACCTATTTGGTAGAGTCACTAAGGCTCCATCGAGGAGAGGTGATATGGAGTACCGCCTCATAGCCACGGGACACAATGTGAACCTCACAAAATGAATCATCATTCTTGGACAATAGTATTTTTGTTGATAGAAAATCACTTTGTCTCGTGAATGCATATGCTTCCTTTACGGGGAAAACATCTATCGCAATATCAAAAAGTCCTGGATTTTTTTTTTGCACATACATCTCGACATGCTATGCGCGCACGTGAAGTTTCGCGAATAAACCAACATTTTTATGGCCTGTGATTTTGTCCTTTTCACACAGACCACGGAAAAAGGTCGAATTTTCGTGAACCGACTTTTGAAACACATTGCACATGAAGATGTACGCCGAACATTTTTCTATTTTTTACATTTCAAAATATGTTTAAAATGCATTTTTTAATAAAGGGTGCATGACTCAATATGGCACGAACGACTTCAGTCGATAAGAAGAGAGGCATCTCCTCTTCATGTGTCCTCGAGAACGAGGAATGCTGGTCACACGACCAACGTTCTTGTATGACGACGGACTAGAGGTCGAGCATGATAACCTACACTAGTACAGAACGACACATCGAAAACGGGCCAAAACCCTCATCGGCAACGGAGAAAGGGTCTGTGTCCCCGCTTCCGATGCTGATGTGAAGCTGCACAATGGCAACGGAGATTTTGATCGTTTGCAATAAGTTTGGCAACGGACATAATATTTAATCGTTGCCTAAAGTCTTTACATCAGATACGGAGATTAGTTTTGAACAGTTTGTAATGAGGGTTAAAGGAAACAAAAAAAGCCGGGGACGCCAGTCGCGCCGTCGACGGAGCCCTGTCTCCTGCTTGACGGCCGCCGGTTCTTCACCTTCCTCTTCGCCCTGTTTCATTGCGTGGTCTTCTTCTACCTATTTAGTACTACACAAAAGTCTTGCTTCTGGAGACGCCAACTTCAGTGGACCGTGTGGACGGAGCCCCGCTGACGAGGTTATACTCTGCGGGTACCCCAGCTTAGAGGTACCTTGTGCACGTGATGATCAAAGAAGCCCGAAGATTAATCGAATCCCACGAAGGAAGGCCCGAGACAATGAGTATTTCCCAAGTTAGACCAAGTTGTAGTCAGTTAAAACTTTCCATACATGTAACCTTGGTCGGTTGTGTTTCCCGAGACCCAGCCTCCTATATAAAGGCTGGGAGGGTGATCGATCAAGAACAAGCAATCCATAGCCACCAAAATCTCGACGAGATCTACTACTCGTCGAACCCTTGTAACCTCCATATTCAAATCATAAACACATACAAGCAGGAAGTAGGGGTTTTACCTCACTCGAGGGCCCTGAACCTGGGTAAATCCAGCTTGTCAGCCGTTGATTCCACCAATACTACACGTCCTCTACCACATAATCAACCCTAGGTATAGCAACCATGGGATTTGCCGAGGGCACACCTCGACAATTGGCGCCGTCTGTGGGAACAGGTAGTATTGGGCTCACGGTTTCGCCGGTTTCATCATCAAGCGGCCACCCGACGATCGCATCTGCACAAGGTAACTCGCCTACCGCGTCATCGAAAAGCAAATCATCAACCACCATTGCAAACAGCAACTCGCCAGCAAGATCTACTAGCATCAATTCAAAAAGTGATCACTCGCCAAAATCTCCAAGGAGGCTCACGCCGCACTCGATGGAAGCTCAACAAGCCTTTGCCGGACTCGAATCAGGTTTGGATATTACGGTTGGAAAACTTAACTTCTTTGTCGATAAAGATGGTGTGTAGGACCTGTTAGATCCACTCGACGTGGAGACACTCAACATGGAGACGATCGACAACGCTTCGACTGCAACACCATCCATCTTGGATGCGACATCGTCACAGATCGTCCCGATCCAATCGCCAAGCGACTCTGCAACGTCCATGACCTCACAAGAGTTCCGTGACGAAGTGGCAAAAAGATTTGGAAGAAGCGAGATCGAATCTGCATACCGTCCAGATAACGCAATCAAGTCACTCGACAGCGTCGTCGACTGCTACGACGTCGCGGGGAACGAGGAGAACATAGATGACAGCATATACCTCGCCGATCTCAACGGCCCAGAAATCCGTGCCAGCCACGAGATATTCACCTGCGATGCAGATAGCCAGGATAGGGCACTCGAATATCAACTCGATTGCGGCAGAAACCCTGGCAGGCAAAGCAACCCCAGACTGGGTGACGACGTCGAATCCATAATGCACATCAGCAACACATGGGCAGAAGATCGAGTGTTTCCATATCAGGTATACACCGCGCGTACAGCAGAAACGTCAGCAGCTGCAACATGCCGTCGACCTACTGAATACCCTTGCACAGTCACCATGCCTGACGGAACAACCACGCTGACCATCACAGCAGAGATGGCAGAAAAAGTGAGCAAAGTAATCGAAAGTTGCACGATGCTACCAGCAAACGCAACTCCGGAGGAGGTGTTGACCTTACAATACTTGCAGTGGCAAGAATCGATACGGTTGAAGAACTATCGAGCGGTACTCGAAGAACGCAAAAGGCAGGCCAGCATATCGAGTGCTCGGCGAAGAGCACTGTCTATAAGTTCAACAGGCAGAAACGACCCCGCGAACAGGTCACGATTCGTAAACCTCGGAGACACAGATCGTGCAGCGGTCACTCAAAACCTGAACCCAGCCTTTATGGCAGTCGACGCGGAAGGAGTCCCCATACCTACTGAGCCAGCCGGAGCGCTGATGACGCTCGGCACCTATCTCAGAACAATCGAACCTCCTGCAGGAGACCCAAAGAGGGACCAGCACCTCCAACTGTACAAACAACTGGCAATAGCACACAAGCCATACAGCAGCCACAAGCAACTCCAAGGAGAGATACAGATCGGAACCGTCGCAGTCGAAGTCCTCGGGGAAGGAGCAGTCGAAAAAGCTCACACCGCCATCGCTCCAGCAGAAGCCACTCGAGGAGGTCATACAGCAATAGCTCAGACTCAGAAGCAGAAATCGGACCCTGTGGAGCGCTATGCTTCACTCGACGAATCCGGGAGGCTCGAATGCCCAAGAAATTCTCGCTAGCTACCACGCCAAAGTTCAATTGCAAACAAGAGCCATCAGCTGGCTAGAAGACTACAGGCTGGCAGTCGGATGTCAGCGCGGCACCACAACTACGGCTATGCAGTACATACAACTCATGATGGAAGGAACAGCTCGCGATTGGCTCAAATCGCTACCCGAATCATACTATGATTCGTGGGAGCACTTCAAAGGCGGTTTCATCAAATACTTCGAACCTTTATGTGAGCGCCCCAAAACTTTCGAAGAGCTCCGGACCTGCAAGCAAAAGTCAGATGAATCTCTGAGATCGTACATACGGCGGTGGACTGCCATCCGTAATTCAGTAGGCAACGTATCAGAAGATAGGGCAATCGACGCCTTCAAAAATGGACTCTGGAGGGAAGATTTCAAAGAAACGCTTGGTCGAGAAGATCCGAAGACAATGGCGGCACTCATGGTACTCGCAACAAAATGGGCAGATGGAGAAGACTCCGTGCGAGCCACTCGAGCCGCGCCCTCACATGAAAATCACGAGGGTGGCAGTCGAGACCGCAGAGATAGCTACAGAGATGATCGAAGGCGCAAGCGCAAGCATCGTTATCACGATGATGATCACCCAAACTTCATCGCAGCAGGCTTTGTCCAGTCAAGAGACAACCGCGACCAAATTGACCGACGACCCGACGATCATCGTGATAATCGAGATCATCGTACTGACGAACGCCGAAGTGATCGAGACCATCGCACTGACGATCGACGTGACAGTCGAGACCACAGACGCAATGACCGCGATAACTACAGAAGGCCAGAGTGGCGCAGGCGAGCAGACAAAGATCCCAAGCGCTCAGTCGAAGAAAGGATGGACGATTATTGCAGATTCCATCTTTATAAAGGGGACGATGGTAAGCTTCGCTCTAACCACTCGCTTAGAAATTGCAGGGAATTCGATCAACTTGCGATTGAACACATACTACGACTGCAAAAAGAGGGACGTGCACCTCCTCAATTGACGCAGACCCATCGACTACACCACAAACACAGCCTGTTCAGGCATATCAAGCACCGCAGCAAGTACAGCAAGCACAGGTATATTCCATACCACCGCAAATACAGCCTACTCAGGTGTATCCTGCACCAACACCAGCGCAATCGACGCCAGTGTACATGGTGCCAGCGCAACCCGTTACGGGAACACAAATGGCAGCAGTCGTGCACCAGATGCAGCAAGGAGATGAACAAAAATATCCCGTAACTCGCGGGCAGATGAACATGATCCAGCGAGGGCGTCCCTCCAATAGAGAGCAAAAGTTACACACTCGACACGTCAATATGGCGGTCATGGCACCCCCAGCTATAACAGACTTTTTGAAAGGATCAGAAACTCCGATTGTCTTCAATCGAGAGGACCATCCACTAGCAGTATACCGACCAGGGCATGCAGCCTTGGTACTCGACGCCCAAATCGGAGGCTACACCATGACCAAGGTCTTCATGGATGGGGGTAGCGGCCTCAACATAATCTTTGCAGATACGCTACGCAGAATGAACAAATCAATCGAAAATCTGCTAAAATCCACAAGTACCTTCTATGGTATCGTCCCAGGCAAAGCAGTGCTCCCAGCAGGCACTATACAACTCGATGTTACGTTTGGAGATCCTACTCACTTCAGAACCGAGCCGATTGAGTTCGAAGTGGTCGATTGGAAGTCACAATACCATGCAATACTTGGGCGCCCCACTTTCGCTCGATTCATGGCCGTACCGCACTACGCCTACCTCAAGCTCAAAATGCCAGGACCAAAAGGAATCATCACGGTCAGCGGGAACTTTCAAAGGTCAGATTCATGTGATCGTGACTTCAGCAAAATTTCAGAGATGTACGGGGTGGAGCAATCACTCGCCGAGCTTGAGGTCTCCAATGACCGTGCACCTCTACCAGGAAGCAAGAAGATGGCAATCGACAGAGGGCTCAAAGCCATCAACGACGCGATGAAGTACAAGGGGCATCCGACTGGACCTTCAGGGATGGTCAACATGTTGTCAAGCCACACTAGTACATAGAGGGGCGCATCTGCGTCCGTTCTATGCATAGATATGTAATAAGTGTATAATGTCGGAAGAACCAGCAGGTTTCAGACGCACTCTTTTCCCTTACCAAGGTACCTAAGGGGACTGGAAGGTTTTTAATGAGGCGTCTTGCTGGTCGAACACATATTTCGAATAAAGATACATGTTCGTCCATATTTTTCATATATGCCTTTTATTGTTACCCACTCGATATACTCGGGGGCTGGGTCAAGCATGAAAACTCAAAAATCCACTCGATATACTCGGGGGCTGGGTCAAGCATGGAAACTCAAAAATCCCACTCGATATACTCGGGGGCTGGGTCAAACAAAATGCTCAAAACCCACCCGACACGCTCGGGGGCTGGTTCAAAAAAGGAAACACAAACCCACTCGATAAACGTGGGCTTGGCACAAATCAAAAAACACAGATATGGTTGACGTCAAGTGTGAAGACAACGTTCGAGTGATGGGATCGAGACTACAATCGATAAAAGGATTCGACTGACAAATGTACTCCCATGGGAGCATATCAAAAATTTGTTGCGATTGATCAAAAAAGGAGCAAAATTATTGAGATTATCCTATACTTCAAACGAAATAAAGCATAATCTCGAGGGATACTCCCATGGGAGCGCTGACGCGCTCCCACAGATTTCAAAGACAAAATATTTCGACTGACAAAAAGCAGTGTAAAAGGATGATCCGAGATTGTCCTCTATTGCAAGACAATAAACCACAATCTCGGGGGCTACTCCCATGGGAGCGCTATCGCGCTCCCATAGATTTCCAAAACAAGGTAAGAAAAATTCACTTGACTACAGATTCGATTAAAATGCATTAAGTACTTCACAAATCAAAGAACCAAACTTCATAAATTCCCGGACTATGCCAATCGCAGATGTTTCGGATGCTGCATACGCAAATGCAAAGGTAAGACCCGCCGAGCAATCGAGATGGGCCGAGGGACGCTCCAACAGTGTTTTCCTTGAAATTTCCCGTGTCAACAGACATGATGAAAATCCTGACGGACGCGTCAGGTACCAAAAGTTAAACTGCAGAACGAATCAGTAAGACCTACAACGGCTTGAGTCGAGTCTGTCCAGTATGTTCCAGCTTCGAGTCCGGGGACTCGAACCTGATTGAAGGCTAGTATGGTTTCGCCCAAATGTGCGGTTAACTGAGCTCGATTTTCGAGTGAATCAGGCCTACTATGTCAATATCCCTAGGCAAAAGTTTCAAGAGTGTTCCAGCTTCGAGTCCGGGGACTCGAACCTGATTGTAGACTAGTATGGTTTCGCCCAAATGTGCGGTTAACTGAGCTTGATTTTCAAGTGAATCAGGCCTACTATGTCAATATCCCTAGGCAAAAGTTTCAAGAATGTTCCAGCTTCGAGTCCGGGGACTCAAACCTGATTGTAGACTAGTATGGTTTCGCCCAAATGTGCGGTTAACTGAGCTCGATATTCGAGTGAATCAGGCTTACTATGTCAATATCCCTAGGCATAATTTTTTGATTGCGTTCCAGACTGGAGCCCAGGGACTCGAGTCGGGACTCGAGTCTGACTGAAGACTAGTAAGGTTTTTTAAAGCAGTTAACTGAGCTCGATATTCGAGTGAATCAAGCCTACTATGTCAATATCCCTCGATTGGCATACACATACAATTGAAACAAATTAAAGCTCGAAGAACTACATCGGGTTAGAAACGCAAGTTTAGAAGATTATGACGTGCACACATGCTCGATTCTTTGAGTCAAGCAAGTACTCGGGGGCTAATGACGAGGTTATACTCTGCGGGTACCCCAGCTTAGAGGTACCTGGTGCACGTGATGATCAAAGAAGCCCGAAGATTAATCGAAGCCCACGAAGGAAGGCCCGAGACAAGGAGTATTTCCCAAGTTAGACCAAGTTGTAGTCAGTTAAAACTTTCCATACATGTAACCTTGGTCGGTTGTGTTTCTCGAGACCCAGCCTCCTATATAAAGGCTGGGAGGGTGATCAATCAAGAACAAGCAATCCATAGCCACCAAAACCTCGACGAGATCTACTACTCGTCGAACCCTTGTAACCTCCATATTCAAATCATAAACACATACAAGCAGGAAGTAGGGGTTTTACCTCACTCGAGGGCCCTGAACCTGGGTAAATCCAGCTTGTCAGCCGTCGATTCCACCAATACTACACGTCCTCTACCACATAATTAACCCTAGGTATAGCAATCATGGGATTTGCCGAGGGCACACCTCGACACCCGCTCCTATGTCTTCACGGCCGCCGCATAGTCTTCAGGTTTCCTCCTCGCCTAAGGAGATGAAAAAATTCATAAGTTAAGCTTATTCAACTCTATACACAAGACAGATAAATATGCAACATAATATTAGGCAACGAAAAGTCAAGACATCATTTTAATCATCAGCTTTCTACAAAAGACAAAACTAAACAAAAATGATTTGGATTTGCGCCTCATAATGAGACTGGACACACATTTCAGAGATGGAGCTGGTGAGCCAAGTAGGATGCACAAGATGTGTATTTGTGCATACCACAAGGATCACTAGCGCCAACCCGGATCATACGGTGTCACCTTATTTTAATCATCGGCATTATAGAAAAAATAGAACTAATTACCTCATATATATATGTAGATTGAACACACAAATTCCAGGGATGGAGCAAAGAGTCAAGTAGGATGCACAAGATCGATGTGTATTTGTGCATATCACAAGGATCACAAGCGCACCTCTGGATCACACGGTGTCACCTAATTTTAATCATCGACATTATATAAACAGAACTGCTTACAACTAGAACAAAGCTAAAATCTGTGTCTAAACAATGCTTACTAAAAATAGAGCAGATCTATTTTTAAACAATGCTTACTAAAAATAGAGCAGATCTATGTCTAAACAATGCCTAAAAACATAGCAGATCTATGTCTAAACAATGCTTACTAAAAACAAAGCAGATCTTCTGAAACGAGCAAAAATATGTGCAAAATAAAAAACTCTAATCTGCTGGACTGGAGTCTTACATTAGGCGAGTAGGGGCTCGCTTAGCCTCGCATGGGCTAGTGTCGGCCTCCCCTGGCGGCGTCTCCATCTCGAGCCCCTTGCCCTCGCCGGGATCAGAGAGAGGGCTAAGGCAGCCCCGAGGTCAGACTGGAAGATCGCCTCCCACGCGTTCGATCACGATCCTCCTCCTCTTCCTCGTCATCGGAGGACGAGGACGACGACGGGGAGGAAGACGGATGGTTCCGAAAGCGAGGAAGGGGGCCGGGTAGCCGGCCTGGCGAATCTGGAGGTAGCGACAATGGCGGCCAGTTGAGCGGCTGCGGCTGGAAGGGTGTGAAGTGTTGGAGCCTTCGGCGTGCTCTTCCTGCAGCGCTAGTGGACGTTGGCCACGACACGGGCCCGCGAGGGCCGGAGCGCCGGCGGCCTGTTCCGTAAGCTCGTCTTGCAACACTAGCTGACATGGGTGCTGCGTGAAGGCTTGGATGGTGGGACGTGATACGTCTCAAACATATCTATAATTTTTGATGTTCCATGTTGTTATTATATCAATTGCTACATGTTTTGGTTACACTTTATATCATTTTTATGCATTTTCTGGGACTAACCTATTAACAAGATGCCACAGTGCCAGTTCCCTGTTTTCTGCTGTTTTTGGTTTCATAAAATCTATTAAGGAAATATTCTCGGAATTGGACGAAACAAAAGACATCGTCAATAATATCACGAGGAGATCATGGAGTCTAAAGGGGAGTCGGAGCAGACCCACCAGGGGGCCACGCCACACTAGGGCGCGGCCCAGGGTGGGCCCGCGCCCCCCTGTGGCGTGGTGGCCCCCCTCGGCCACCGACGCCGCCTCTTCACCTATATATTCTCCGCGATGCGAAAACCCTATTACGGTCGATCATATTCCACGAAAAGTTCCGTCGCGTCCGTCATCGTCAATCTCAGATCGGAGGAGTTCTGAAGCTCTTCCCGGCACCCTGCCGGAGGGGAGATCATCACCGGAGGGCTCTACATCACAATGCCTGCCTCCGGAGTGATGCGTGAGTAGTCCACCCCTGGACTACGGGTCCATAGCAGTAGCTAGATGGTTGTGTCTCTACCTTATGCCTCCATGTTTAGATCTTGTGAGCTGCCTAACATGATCAAGATCATCTTATTGTAATGCTAGATGTTGTGTTTGCTGGGATCCGATGAATATTGATACCATGTTTATTCAAGTTGTTTATCTATGTGCTCTTGATCTTGCATGCTCTCCGTTGCTAGTAGATGTTTAGGCCAAGTAGATGCTTGTGACTCCAAGAGGGGTATTTATGCTCGATAGTGGGTTCAGTCTCTAGATACCTGGATCAGTGACAGAAAGGTCTAAGATGGTAGATGTGTTGTTGCTACTAGGGATAAAATATTGGTGCAGTGTCCAAGGGCACTTGTATTGATTACATTACACACTTTACTTCATGCAATAATTTGTTGTTAGCAACTTAATACTGAATGGGATGCGGATGCTGCCTTGAAGGTGGATTATTTAGGCATAGATGATGTTGGAATAACGGTCTATGTACTTTGTTGTAATGCCCAACTAGATTTTATAGTAGACATCTTGGCATGTATTGCATTGTTATACCCTCTCTATTTGTCAATTGCCCAGCTGTAATTTGTTTACCCAACATGCTAGTTATCTATTCTGAGAGAGACACCACTAGTGAACTGTGGACCCTGGTCCAATTTCCTCATACTGTTTACACAACCTGCTGCAATCATCTGTTTCCTGTTACTTGCTGTTTTTCCTGCTGTTTTCCACACCATACGTTTAACTCTTTGTTTCTGCAAGACCGGAGAGATTGACAACCTCTCTGTTTCGTGTTGGGCAAAGTTCTGGTTTGTGTCTGTGCAGATTCCATGTTGGTGCAAGCTCCCTAGCGCCAGGGGGAGTCAACATCAACAATCTTCCGATAGATCGTCAAGTCCTACTGGATTGATAACCTTGGGTAGATTATTCAAGGGAAAACTTCTGATGTCTACATCATAACCTTCCTCTTGGGGTTCACCAACACATAGCCATCAAGCTGTTTTCTGGCGCCGTTGCCGGGGACTTGGAGGCTATTGGAAAGGGGAGTCTCTCAGTTCCAATCTCTTTACTTTGTTTTTTGTCTTGTTTTATTTTTGTTTTGCTTACTGTTAAAAATCAAAAACCCAAAAAAAATTAAATTCCTGCATCTAGTTTTTAATTTCGAGTTGCCCTGTTGCTTGTTTTAGGCTTGCTAAAATGAGTAATCCTGAAAATACTAAGTTGTGTGACTTTACTAGCACAAACAACAATGATTTTATCTGTACACCCATTGCTCCACCTGCTTCTAAAGCAGAATTTTATGAGATTAAGCCTGCACTGTTAAATCTGGTTATGAAAGAGCAATTTTCTGGTGTTAGTACTGATGATGCTGCTGCCCACTTAAACAATTTTCTTGAACTTTGTGATATACAAAAGTATAAGGAGGTAGAGAGTGATATTATTAAGTTGAAATTGTTTCCTTTCTCTTTAAGAGGAAGAGCTAAAGATTGGTTGCTATCTTTGCCTACAAATAGTATTGATTCCTGGACTAAATGCAAATATGCTTTCATTGGAAAATATTATCCTCCTGCTAAAATTATCTCTTTAAGAAGTGGTATTATGAACTTTAGGCAACTTGATAATGAGCATGTTGCCCAAGCTTGGGAAAGAATGAAGTCTTTGGTTAAAAATTGCCCCACTCATGGACTGACTACTTGGATGATCATCCAAACCTTTTATGCAGGACTAAATTTTTCCTCAAGGAACTTATTGGACTCGGCTGCTGGAGGGACCTTTATGTCCATCACTTTGGGTGCTGCTACAAAGCTTCTTGATGATATGATGGTAAATTATTCTGAATGGCACACTGAAAGAGCTCCAACTGGTAAGAAGGTAAATTCTGTTGAGGAAATTTCCTCCTTGAGTGATAAAGTTGATGCTATTATGACTATGCTTTCGAATGGACATGGTGTTGTGGATCCAAATAATATTCCTCTTGCTTCTTTGGTTGCTCATGATGAGAAAAATGTTGATGTAAACTTCATTAAAAATAACAACTTCAACAACAATGCCTATAGGAATAATTTTGGTAGCAACAATTATAGGCCATATCCTGCTAATGGTAGCAACTCTTATGGTAATTCCTATGGTAATTCCTACAGTAACAATAGAAGTGTGCCCTCTAATCTTGAAGTCATGCTTAAGAATTTTATTAGCACACAAACTACTTTTAATAAAACTGTTGAGGAAAAGCTAGGAAAAATTGATACTCTTGCTGCTAAACTTGATAGTCTTGCTCATGATGTTGAAATGCTGAAAATAAAAGTTATTCTAGTGATATTAGAGAGAGTAAAACACTCAATGCTATCCAAATTAAAATTGATAATAACATTAGGATGCTTGCTGAACTTCATGAAAGATGGGAGAGAGAAGAAAGAGAAGCTGAAATTGCTGAACAAAATAGTGTTGTTAGAGTTTGCACTATTTTTACTAATGAAACAAATGTAGCCCCTAGTGCTAATGCGCCCCTACTGTTAGTGAAAAGATAGTAAGTGTTGGAAATGTCTCTACTACCTCTAAAAAAAGTTTTAAATTGCTGATAGCACTACTTTTGTTCCTAGTAAAAGTGCTGAGATTTTTAGAGGTGTTGGTGATAATTGTTCCATTGTTTTTTATGACAACAACTTCAATTTCGAAAATTGTAACATAACTGAAGTCATCATGTTATTGCAAAAGCTAGCTAAGAGTCCTGATGCTAGTAAAATAAATATGGCTTTTACTGAACATATTATCAAAGCTCTCATGCATGCTAGGGAAGAAAAATTAAAACTTGAAGCTTCTATCCCTAGGAAGTTAGATGATAATTGGGAACCTGTTATTAAAATGAAACTGAGTGAGTTTGAATGCAATCCTTCTTGTCCTATTGTTTTGGAAGACCTTTTCTGAGAACTGTTGGTGCTGTTATTGATATGAGAGAGGGGAATATAAAATTTCAATTCCCACTCAAGAAAGGTATGGAACACTTCCCTAGGAAGAAGATGAAATACTCACATGATACTAGTGTCAAGACAAATTATGGTTTTGGATTTTCTGGTCTTGACAATACTTGATGCATCTCTTCATGCCTAGCTCAAAGGCATTAAAGAAAAGCACTTCTGGGAGATAACCCATGTTTTTATTTGCTGTTTTATTTTTGTTTTCTTGAGTCAAGGATGCTTGTTTACCTCTGTAGCAACTCCTTTGTATCTTTTATTTGCTGTTTTGTTGTGCCAAGGAGAGTTACTAATGCAAAGTTGGTTTTTATTTTCGGGACTGCATTGGGACAGATTGCTGTTCGTCACCGTTTAATTCAGTAGAAAATCAGAAAAAATCGAAAAATGCTGAAATTTTTGTGCATGTTCCTGATGATGTTACGCAACTTTCATTATTTCAAAAGTTTTTCATCTGAGCATCGTAAGTGCCTCGAAAAAATTCGTCATTACAGACTGTTCTGGTTTGACAGATTCTGTCTTTTATTTTGCATTCTCTCTTTTACAAGTTTTTAAGTGGTTTCTTTTCGTGTAAAAGTGCCCACTTGAGCCTAGTAACAGTGGCTAATGTTTAAAATAGTTGGCTTGTGAGTTTTGTCTTTGCTAGAACTTTGAAGTATTATCTTTTAGTGCACTAACCTGCTAATGAGAAAAGCTGTTAAGTTTTGGTGTGAAGGAAGTTTTCAAGTGTTGATAGAGGAGAATGATATTACATGATCAAGAAGAGTGAAGAGCTTAAGCTTGGGGAGGCTTACCTCCCCAGCATATTTCAAGAAGACTCAAGCATCTAAGCTTGGGGATGCCCAAGGCATCCCCTTCTTCATCTACAAATTATCAGGTCATCTCTAATGGTGCTATATTTTTATTGCTTCATGCTAGTGTACTCTTCCTTGGAGCGTCAGTGTGTTTTTGTTTTCAGTTTGTTTTGTTTTGTTTGCTGTGCTATACTTGTTGGATCCTAGCATTCATGTTTGGGAGAGAGACACGCTCCACTTTTTCATTAGAATACTCTTGTGCTTCACTTATACTTGTTGAGTATTCCTGTCTAGTTGCTGTTATTGCTGTTAGCTCTCAGTTTTTCATACATCTCTTGTTAGAGCTTTCAGTTTCTTTTGAAGAAAGTACTCTCTTGCTTCACTTATATCTGTTTGGAGAGTTGTCAAATAAGTTGATTGGTGTTTGGTTGGACCAGAAAAATGCTATGCATGTGGTAGTGGTATAAAATGCTTACATGAATCTTTTTAGATCGTTGTCTTGAGTAATTTGATGCTTGCCAATTGTTTTGAGCTGTCAAGTAATTAATGTTTAAGCTTGTGCATCATGTAAGTAATGGCTATTAATGAAGAACTACTATAAGGATTTTCTGCTATAATAATCTGTTGCATGATTGGAAGTCCATAGTAGTCTAGATAATTTTTGGATGAAGGCTATGTGTTAACAAGGAAGACAGTGGGAGTCTATGGTTCGTCAAACCTTGTGTTTTATGTACACTCTTGCTATTCCAGTTGATAATGATGTTTGCTTATAATAACCTTGCTAGCCTAAACTCTGTACTAAGAGGGAATGCTTCTTGTACATCCAAAACCTTGAGCCAAATCCATGCCACCTGTGTCCACCATACCTACCTATTATGTGGTGTTTTCACCATTCCAAGTAAATTTCTTCATGTGCTATCTACTAACTACTCAAAACAATTTCCTTTTTGTGTCACTACTTGAAAAGCTCATAAGGACGTAGTAGTGAGATTTGTCATCTTCCATGCTAATTAATTTACAAGGATTGGCAGCTTCATCTGCTTCTCCACCTTTTATTTTGCATTAAAGAGCTGGTTAGTCCACCCTATAAATAAATAAATAGACACTCCTCCATGGTGAATGTTGGTGGGCACCCGAGGATTCGGTTAGCCATGGTTTGTGGAAAGTAAATGGTTGGGAGGAGTGTCACCAATAAGTGCTTGTTACAAGTGCAGTCCTAAAAACTCTCGGAACCGCTCTAAAAGTTAGTTAGCCATGGAAGATGACAAGTACCTGCTATTTGATTTGTTGACACCTGTATACACCATTACCTTACAAAACAATATTTTATGCTCTCTATATGCCTTCGGGAACTACAGCTCTAGCACATGATGTTAATCCCTGCTTCCCTCTGCGAAGGGCCATTCTTTTACTTTTATGTTGAGTCAGTTTTCCCACTTCTTTCTGTCTACTTAAGCAAACATCATTGTCAACTCCAGTATAACAGTTTTTACATAACTTTGTGTTTGGTTGATCATATTCTTTGCATTGACATTATCTATATGATATACATGTTGAAAGTTGAAGCAAAAGCTGAAGCTATTATCTTCCTTTGTGTTGATACAAACACTTTCATGTTGAGAATTATTGCTGCTGTGAACTAACTATTATGTTAGACTATTATATCTCTAAATGTTTTATAGTGTTATTCATGAAAGTTTGCACTTGTGTGATCACTTATGTTTACTCTTTATTTACTTGCTTGCAAACTATAGACCATTGGCTTGGATCACTTCATTCAGATCATGTGCATTACATTGTTATTTGATCAAAGATTGTGTTGGTAGCATGTCACTTCAAAAATTATCTGTTTTTATCGTTTACCTACTCGAGGACGAGCAGGAACTAAGCTTGGGGATGCTTGATACGTCTCAAACGTATCTATAATTTTTGATGTTCCATGCTGTTATTATATCAATTGCTACATGTTTTGGTTACACTTTATATCATTTTTATGCATTTTCTGGGACTAACCTATTAACAAGATGCCACAGTGCCAGTTCCCTGTTTTCTGCTGTTTTTGGTTTCAGAAAATCTATTAAGGAAATATTCTCGGAATTGGACGAAACAAAAGACATCGTCAATAATATCACGAGGAGATCACGGAGTCCAAAGGGGAGTCGGAGCAGACCCACCAGGGGGCCACGCCACACTAGGGCGCGGCCCAGGGTGGGCCCGCGCCCCCCTATGGCGTGGTGGCCCCCCTCGGCCACCGACGCCGCCTCTTCGCCTATATATTCTCCGCGACGCGAAAACCCTATTACGGTCGATCATATTCCACGAAAAGTTCCGTCGCGGCCGTCATCGTCAATCTCAGATCGGAGGAGTTCTGAAGCTCTTCCCGGCACCCTGCCGGAGGGGAGATCATCACCGGAGGGCTCTACATCACCATGCCTGCCTCCGGAGTGATGCGTGAGTAGTCCACCCCTGGACTACGGGTCCATAGCAGTAGCTAGATGGTTGTCTCTCTACCTTGTGCCTCCATGTTTAGATCTTGTGAGCTGCCTAACATGATCAAGATCATCTTATTGTAATGCTAGATGTTGTGTTTGCTGGGATCCGATGAATATTGATACCATGTTTATTCAAGTTGTTTATCTATGTGCTCTTGATCTTGCATGCTCTCCGTTGCTAGTAGATGCTTTGGCCAAGTAGATGCTTGTGACTCCAAGAGGGGGTATTTATGCTCGATAGTGGGTTCAGTCTCTAGATATCTGGATCAGTGACAGAAAGGTCTAAGATGGTAGATGTGCTGTTGCTACTAGGGATAAAACATTGGTGCAGTGTCCAAGGGCACTTGTATTGATTACATTACACACTTTACTTCATGCAATAATCTGTTGTTAGCAACTTAATACTGAATGGATGCGGATGCTGCCTTGAAGGTGGATTATTTAGGCATAGATGGTTGGAATAACGGTCTATGTACTTTGTTGTAATGCCCAACTAGATTTCATAGTAGACATCTTGGCATGTATTGCATTGTTATGCCCTCTCTATTTGTCAATTGCCCAGCTGTAATTTGTTTACCCAACATGCTAGTTATCTGTTCTGAGAGAGACACCACTAGTGAACTGTGGACCCTGGTCCAATTTCCTCATACTGTTTACACAACCTGCTGCAATCATCTGTTTCCTGTTACTTGCTGTTTTTCCTGCTGTTTTCCACACCATACGTTTAACTCTTTGTTTCTGCAAGACCGGAGAGATTGACAACCTCTCTGTTTCGTGTTGGGCAAAGTTCTGGTTTGTGTCTGTGCAGATTCCACGTTGGTGCAAGCTCCCTAGCGCCAGGGGGAGTCAACATCAACAACCTTCCGATAGATCGTCAAGTCCTACTGGATTGATAACCTTGGGTAGATTATTCAAGGGAAAACTTCTGCTGTCTACATCATAACCTTCCTCTTGGGGTTCACCAACACGTAGCCATCAGGACGGCCGCCGACGCGGCCTCGGCCGCGATGGCCGGATCTACCAGCGTGGGCCGTGGAAGCCATGCGAGACAGTCGAGAGAGAGGAGACTGTGCGACGGCTAGGGTTGGAAGTGAGACAGTGAGAGTGAGAGTGAAGGGCGTAGGGTTCTTATAGGTCGCGTTAGCGGGATGTCGGGCTGCTTCTGTTGTGGGCCTGCCTTACGGCCCAGTGCGGGCACGCGAGGAATGTCGCGATTTTCCGTCGTCTAACTCGTGTCGTTGCCATAGAGGGATATCCGATGTGTCGTTCTGTACTAGTACCGTCACAAATGGTCTTCTTGGTACATATGCACACTTTATTTAAAATATATTTTAAACATAATTTGAAATTTCAAAAAAAATTAGGGCATCTTTGATTCAAAGGATTTTCAAAGGAATTGCATAGGATTTCCACCCATAGTAATTTTTGCTATAGAGTCAATTTGATTCAAATGATTGAATTCTCCAAAAAAAATATCGATTGCTTTCCTACACTATAATCGTATAGAATTTCCAGCAAGAGGTGAGACCGCTTGAAAAAATTACTATGTGTCTATGAAAACTGTAACCTGCACTCAATCTCTATACAAATTCCTACGATTTTCTGCGATGCAATCAAACAACATCTGCTACTAATTCCTGTGTTTTTGTTTCCTGTAAGATTTCAAGTGTCATGACATTCTATTCCTGCAATATTTTTATTACTGTGTTTTTCCTATCCTGCGAATCAAAGAGGCCCTTAATGTTAACACAAAGTCGTTTCACGAAAAACCGACTTTTTTGGGTCCTGTGTAAAAATATTTGATGCTAAAATAAGACTTTCTAGGAGACATTTTTTTTCTTCTTTACACATACTAGCCGAGTGCCCGTGCGTTGCTACGGATAACAAAAACATACACAAACTTTTGTGTCTCTTCCTTTGGGGCACTATAAATTTATGCTATCCGTTTAAAAAATAATTATGCTAGAACTTTTGATGTTACTGCCTCCGTCCCCAAATAGGTGGCGTACAAATTAAATTAAAAAGTCTATATATTTTTAAGTTTGACTATAATATAAACAAAAATATGAAGAGCTACAATATGAAATCAGTTTCAATAGATTCGCCATAAGATATATTTTCATCGTATATTTACCCGCGCGTTGCATAGGGTCAACAAAAGAAACATGGGTATTAATCTTAAGGTTTATTTTATTTCCTGAATAATTTTTTTTGAACTCTGAATAAAAGGTTGATGCTAATTGAAAAATTGATATGGAAAATCCTTAAATCCACATGAAAATGTCGCCGCCAATGGGTTTTTTCTTTTTTAATATCCGATGAGATCAACCTTTTATCGAAAGCACAACCAAATCATGTAGCAGAGTAAATTGCTTCTGTGTATGTAGAATTCTGGATCAGTTCATTTTACTGCTCAGCTACAGTGGTCTAATTTTTTTCCAGGTGAAGCATTGCCTGAGAAGAACGATAGCAGTGCTACAGTGTGGTTAAGTGTAGCGACCAGACAATCTAATTTGCTCGTTTGTGTCGTGTGAAGTGAAAGCTAACGTCAATTCGTCTAAGTCTGTAATCTCTGATGGTACGCATGACGCCAGGAAGTAGAGAACTACTCTGCATACTCTGAAGAAATAACAGAAACAAGGACGGAGACAACTACTCAATGCAGCCACTGAACTGATACAAATCAAACAAGCCGATGGCATCGGCCCTTAGGCGTGGCTTTGTTTGCTGCCGGCATCGATCCTGGCGTATCTGGGATGGGCTCCATTGGGTGGCGGGGGAAGCGATGGCGGATGCAAATGTTGAGTTGGAAGGGAAGCTGTGGTGGATCCGCATCGCGCTGCTCCTCTCTCACATGTTGTCGCCCAGTTGGCAGCCCACTTCGGGTTGAGGGCGCCATTCCTCCTCTGGTTTTGCGACGACCGGCTGTTCGCGGAGGACGGGATGAGGCAGAGAACGTGTCGGACGGAGGCGGAGGACGGGGATGAGGCAAAGAACTTGTGGGGCGGAGCAGGTTGGGCGGACGTGGGGGAAGAATGTGGCCGGCCGCGGCGCGAGGGAGAAGTCCGGGGTCGGGTCGGCGGCGAGGTCGATACTCGCGAGGAGTTCGTCGGGCGAATCGGGTCAATGGAGACTCGGGATGGGCACGATTAGGCTTTCCTTTTTCTTCTTTCCCATGGGAGCATGGCAAGGTCTGTAATATTTCCTAACACGCGGGGGCAAAATCGAAAAAGTAAAATGACGTACCTACGGTCGTTTAGCCCCATTATATAGTAGAGATATCTATACCAATATAAAAAGACACAGGGACAGATCCAACAAATCACAGCCATCAGACAAACATCTAACGGTTCAGATTCCGCCCGTGATTAGCGCTAAAACAACACGGAACAGACAATCCCAATCGCTAACCAAACCGACCATCCCGTGAGCCGTGACTAATCCAATCCCCTCTCCCATTTCCAACCATCCCGTGCGCCACGCGAGGACACCGTCGCCGATCTGCACACGCCGCTCCGCTCGACTCGCCGCGCACATCCTAACCATGCCGCCGTCGCACTGCACTACGCGAGGGTGCAGGCGGCGACGTCTCGCTCGCGTCGGGGAGTGCGGCGCCCAGCCTGCCGACGCCGCACCCACCCTCACGTCGCAGCCTGGGCAGCTGCGCTAAGCTGCCCACCGGCGCCGGCCCCGCACCCTCAAGTCCGCTACATCAGCCTGCCCCTGACCGCTGGGATCCACTCGGTAGCCACCGCGAGCCTACCTCCGTGCACGCGACCTGCGCCCCTGCAGTACATTTTAATTGGCGTCCCCTGAAGTCTGCGCAGTGTCATATTCGACTAGGGGATTAAGCGCGGGCTTCGCCGCGCCTGTGGGCAAAATTATTGAATTTTTTCAATTGTAAAAGTGTTGGAATTCGTTTAGAAACGATATGGAAATTTGAAATTTAAATTTGAAACGGTATGGAAATTTAGAATTTAAATTTTGGTCGTGCATTATTTTGAATTATTGCAAAATCATATTTAGAACTACTTTTAATTATTCAAAAAGAAATTTTAACATTTTTGTTGGATTTTTTTTAATTTTTTAGTTTGGAATATATATTTTTTTGGACTATTTTTCAAAAAAACAAAGTTGAAGCATTTTCAAATTCTTAGCTTGTCGTTGCAAAATTATATTTAGAACTGCAAATGAGGTTTCCGTTTTAAGATTGGCTGCATTTCGAAAATCATTCAAATTTGAAAGTCATCCAGTTTATGAATAGTTTGACGCGTTTGAATTCCTTTTGACGTATATCAAAAAAACAAATTTCGAAGACGTAGGAAAATATGAATTTTTAATTTTGGTCGTGCATTTTTATTTTTTAATGTCAACACTTGTGGGCATATTAAAATTGTTGGTTTAATTTTTTTAATAGTTTGGGTTTTTTGCAAAAAAAAAAACTGACAGACTGGGCCCGCTGTGACGTCACCGCTGACGTCACAGGACCAAATCTGGCCGGAGTTGACCGCGGCGGCGCAAACGATGCCGGCGGCGCGCCGCTGCGTCCTAGGGTGCGCCGTCTAGCGCGTTAGACGCGCCCCGTCGTGGGCTGGCCCTAGGTGGCGGCGCCGCCCCCAAATGGTCGCCGGAGCGGCCACCGGCGGCGGGACAGCGCGGCGGACACCCGCGGGCACTGCGGCGGCGATTTCCGTGGCTATGCGGTGCGCCGGCGAGCGGTGCTTGGCGAGGAGGGAGCGGCGCGGACGGCGGAGCCGCCCGTCCCCGTAGATCTGGCGGGGGAGGTCTGTGGCGGCGTGGCGCGGCGTCGGCGGCGCCGGCGAACTCGGCCGTCGCGCGCGAGAGAGAGGACGGGGACGGGCCCGTGGCGTTTTTACACGGACACCCCTGAACTTTCCGCATTTTGCGTGTAGGTCCAAACGCATAGGAAAACGTGGATTGCGGGCAAATTTTCGGAAAGTGGGGGGTGTTTTGTGGAAAAATGCGCGGCGACCGGGTGGGCGACCGGCTGATGGGCGGGTGACCTGCGGCTGCGGGTGACCGGTACGCGTGGCGGCTGTCGATTGGTCAAAAATCGAGTTGAACAGTTCCGGGGGGAAATGGGGGCGACGTGGCTCAATCCCGTCCGTCCGTCGCGCGGATCGGACGGCCGTGAATCGCCCGCGACGTGGCTCGCTGAGGGAGCTGCGATTTTTCTGCCTTTTATATATAGTAGGATATGAGCAAAAGAGGCATTTTTTCCACTAGAACTGCTTGGTCACCGGAGCATTGGAATTTTTCTCAATCGTCACGAGACCCAAGTACCTGCTTCTTCTTTGAACCTATTCTGGTGATCAACTCATCCCTGTTCTCCCAAATTAGAGTACTCCCCTCATTACAAGCAGTATAAATATCAATAGCTGACACCGGTATTTAAAATTCACTTATTTTGCATTTGTACCGCTGCATCCACTTTATCAGACTACCCGAGGAAACATCTATATTGTTTATATATTTACTGCACATCATTCTACCATTTTTTGAAACGAGGCAAAAGACTTGCCATTTTCATTAATTAAAAAGAAGTGGGAATTGACCGGTTAATTAACGGAAACCGGGCTAAAACCGATACAACCATCCTCGCCGACCGTCATGGAACACGATCGTCACGACGGCACACATGGCCACCCTGGCTACCAAACGTAGACCGCACACACACCACTGAAACGAAGGTCGTTGTCGAGATTGTCCACCAGCGCCATCGTCATCACTCCACCGAGAGCGACTCCGACTTCACCGAAGAGACGACCACCGAAGAAGACCTCACCGTAGCGGCCTCGCGAAGCCGACACGGCCTATGCCAAACAGAAGAGGAGCTCCGAAGAGGAGACGGGCAGGATTCGCACCGACGAAGGTCACCACAGCCCGACTGCCCCATGCACGTCATCGTCGCCACAGACACACCGGTCGCAGCTCCGACTTCGTAGCAGGGGAAGTCCAACGAGGAGACGAGTCGGACACGCCGGAACAAGAGCCGACTACCAAGATCTTGCCGCAACCAAACCATCGCTCCTCGACATCGTCGTTGCCGCGCAAGCCACCACGTGGAACACCCACACCGCTCACCACCAACCTCGGGTCCCTCTTGCCGATGCCATTCTCCGTGACGAAGCCCCAAGAGGGAAAACGACACCAAGGCGTCTTCGTCGTCCGATCATGAGATCATGGGTTTCCCCTAGAGAGCCAAGATGGCCGGATCCATGCGGGAGGTGGGCAGCAGCTACGCAACGATACCTCCAGGAAGGGCAACGACGGCCAAAGCCGCCGCCATCGCTGGTCACGGCACAAGGCCGAGATCGGGTCTTCACCCAAGTCGCACGCCACCTCAGCGCACATCAGCTCGCACCGGCGCCGACAAGCCCACTAGCCACCACCACCCCGGAGCTCCCAGCAGAGGCGTCCTCGACGCAGCGCCGCAACTCCCCGCCATCCGGGCCCGCGAGCCTAGATCGGGCCCGCCAAGCCCATCGGGCACGCACGCAGGCGACCCCTCCTCGCAGGAGCAGGTGACGGCGCCGCAGCCACCACCCCGCCGTCCGCAGTCCACGCACCGGCCGCCGCCCGAGCCCACCGGCTCGGCTTCCTTCGCCCCGACCGCCTCCGCCCCCACGGGCCGGTCACCTCCAGCCGAGAAGAAGAACCACCCCCCGACCACCTTTGGCAGCGGAGGGGTACCGCCATCGCCGCGGACGGAGCCGGCGACGGCAGCGGCAAGGGGCGCCAGACGGGGGAGGGCTGGCGGCGGAAGAATTTTGCGCCCCTAGCGCCGCCTGGGGGGCGACGCGAGGAGTAGGAGAGATAAAACATGCCATTGTAAGCTAGCAAGCATCATTCTACCTATTAAGCCATCGTAAAATAAAACAAATGAGAGGTTAAATTGTTTGACTTTTTACTCATCCAAATTTCGACGGGAGGAGTATGTCCTAAAGTTAAATGTGCGTTGCACGTGCACGTTTACTTTTTTTTTAATATTTGTCTGCTCATTAGGACGAGGAAAGGAATTTTCAAAAATGACACGTGTGTTGCACGTGCAAATTTACTATGCAACAAAAATTGCCATAGACGTGCAGATGTATGTGCAAAAAACAAATCGGAGATTTTTGACATTTCAAAATTTGTTTTTTTTTTTGGGTAAAAGGAGCATATGGCCAATGTGGATTTCTGTACTTTATCATCGCTTTCATAAGTTGTATACACTAATCGGGTATGATTTTTTTTTTTTTTTTTTTTGCGAATGAATCGGGTATGAATTATACAATGGATTTTATACGCAGCAACAAGGAGTCAAGGATCTTGCTCTGTAGATTCATGCGTTTCACACCAAGCTTCTGAAATTTGCAGACCACAGAACCGGTTCCATCAGCTAGCGCTGGCGATGGAGATGGTGGCACTCAAGTAAGCAATGCACTCGGTAGGCAGGTTGAGAAAGGTATTCATGAATATGTCGTCAATGGGGTCGAGGACGGCCACTCCGACCAGCTTGCATCTTCCCTCACCGTCCAATCTTTCTCCAGTCCCGCGTCGTATGGCTCCACTGGATTCCTCGGACGTCAGTGTTGTGTCGACGAACAACGGCGGCGCCTGGTAGATGCTCCCAACCGAGAAGCAGAACCTCGACCTGAACTTCAGGTCAACCTGAAAGGAGCACACGGATATACATAACGCTGGTCACCGGAGAACTACCAAACCAAATCCCCTGCTTGGTCCCCCCCGTAAAAAGCTTGATGTATATGGTTGTTCGGCCACATTGAAAAGAAATGAAAAAAAATCAGGTGGAGGGATTTTTCCCTCCCGGTGACACTTCAAAAAAAAAATCTCTTGAGCCGGATTGATAACAACACATGGATGCAGAGGATGCAGTGCCGTTACCTGACCAGTCGTCCGGTCGATGCTCCCGCGCAGAGCCTCTGGCAAAATGTCGATCTTGAGGAATGGCGGCAGCGGCAGCCCGAGGAACCTGGTGGTGGCGCCGGACATCGCCGGGATGTACAGTGTCGCCACATCGAAATCGACGAGTGCTGTGTCGCTCGCGCCACGTCCGGCGCCCACGCCGCGGCCGCCCTGGGCGTTGTACGCGAAGTCTGGGTACCTGGAGATGCCGAGCCGGCAGCCGTCTCGCGTCAGGAACTCGACGCTGAACGTTTCGGCCTCCGTCTGAGTCTGGGGCGCCGCGACGGCGACGGTGGACTGCTGGTCGCCTTGGCCGGTGGATGATATCGTGACCGCGTGCTTGTTGCTGCGTCGTTGATGAAACGGTCTCGGCAGTGAGCCGGAGGCGCGTGGTTTCTTGGGATTTGAGAGGTTTTGCAGAGCTGGGAAGCTCCACGAAGAGGTGTTGATGCCGCCCGGCGTTGCCATTTGGGTTTCGCAGTACGCGCCACTGCAGCTGGGGAGAAGAGGGCCCCGTTGCGTCTTTCCAGTCGTGGCTGTGCGATGGACCGCGGTAGCCTTATCCCTTGCTTTTACGTATTTCTCTTGCACTCTTTGTGAGGATTAATGGGATAATCCCCATATGGATTGGGTGAAACTCTAAACTTTATTCAATCCCATCAAAATCCCAATCCTCAATTCACTAGGAAGGGGTAGTGTTTTGTATATTGAAGAAAATACACTAGAGTTTGGGTAATTCTGAGAAAAGGTGGGGATAAAACCTATCAAATACACTAGAAACAAACGGTTCTTTGATATATGTGGGGATTTGGGATTTGACCGGGTTAATCCCCACAAAAACTCTAAAAACAAACAGAGCCTCAAAGGGTCTTTGAAATCGGTGTTTGTCCCTGAATTGATGAAAACACATTGGATTTGTCTCGCTGCACGATCAAAGATTGAATTCGTCATTTGGAAAAAAATTGGGAAAAAAAAGTTAAATTGAATGTATCGCAATTTCAAAAGTACTTTTAAAAGGACAATTAAAGGGGAGTGCAGAAAATGCCAATCAGAGCGAGAAAACAACAAATCTGGGTAATTTTATCATTTCAAAATGCATAAAGGTTCTTACTTCAAATGCAATATCTCCTTCAAATTGGATAGTAGACTCGGGAGCAATGACACATATTACACACATATGGGTTGAGTTTGCATCGTAGAATTTGTCAACATGTCACTAGAGTGAAACACACCTCGCCTATTGTTTGTCTTCAGTTTTATATATTTCATCTTTTTCGGTTAGTTTGGTGTCTAACAGCTCCTTTGGCTGATAATATTTATTGTGGAGTAATTGCTAACTAATATGATTGTACAATTGATGAGAGGAAGACTAGAATGACCCTTGGTGATACTTGAATATATGGGAACTGAAAATACATTACTTGTGCACCCAGTTGACAGTTGTTGCAAGTGAAGATGAAAAAAGGTTGATGCTCAGATATTGTCGATTGGGTCATATGGCCTTTCACACAATATCTTCTTTTCTTGAGTCGAAGAAGCTAAAAAAAAGCAGGGGAAATCTCACTCAGATCAATTCGATGGGTAAAATATGAGGGTTTGCAGCTATATGAGACATAAGTTTTCACTTTATCTTAACTCCCGAGATGGTTTGGCTCAGAAAATGGAGTCTGATGACTTCTAATTAGCAAGAGCAATATGTATGTGCAAATGTGGCCATGTAGGTGCCGCAAGAAACCAACTTGATATTGTGATCCCCACTTTATGTTGATCAGTTTGGGCATGATCATCAAGTGCACCAGTTAGCTTTCGCGCTAGAAAATCAAGAATGACTAAATATTTTCTTCCGGTAGCAAATCCAATCCAGACTATAGGGAGAGATTCGTTAAAAATTATCCGGGCTGCAACAACAAGGAACTATGACAAATAGAGTCAGTGACACACTGAGTCATACTTAATATTTCATGAAGAAATAAAGAAGGTGGATAAAAAACGTGTGTGATGCATGTGTGCATGAAAACACAAATACATATATTGCTTTTTTTTTATGTTGGTTCATTCCAATGTCTAGGCTTCTCCCATGGTTTTCTTCTAGTGGAACTTTATTAACTGATATCTTGTATGACTTAGGTGTATCTTATGAAGCGCAATTCATTCTACATGAGAAACGAGATAACAGGTATATTTCTTCTTTTATTTCTCTGTTCTTCGACTTAGCAATCATGCTACATAGTATTGTACTTTGGTGCAAAGGGTGTTCAAGCATGTCGCCGGCGCACGCAGATCAAGTGCCTCCACGCCCAGCCTCACGTCGCTGGTGCAGAAAAATTCAATCTTTGACCTCAAACTCTGGCACAGTCGGGGTGCGAGGAGGATTAGGGATGCGAGCTGATTCGGGTTGGTGGGGAGCAAGGGGGCGGTACCGCGGCGGGATCCGGAGCAAGAGGGAGAGGGGAAGGAGATGTGAGCGAGTGGACGCTAGTGAGTGGTCGCGAGAGGCAGGGCAAAACTGGAAACGAACAAAATTTCGTAACGTGACAGATTTTGTACTACAAAACGTTAAATGTTTTACATTTGATAAAGAGGGGAGTATTGCTTTCTAGACGACAAAGTGGTACGGTTATTTGTCCCTGGAATATCAGTGGTGGTGCTCTTGCCGATGTTGCTTGATTAATTTAATGTCTGCGTGCGTGCACAAAGCCTTGGCATTGCGGCTCAAAATTAAAAAGGGAGAACCTTCGGTGGTATTCACAGGTATGTGGTTTGGTGTTTTCGGCGTTGTTCTACGGCTGCCTTCGGAAAAGTAGAAGATTGTGTCATGGATAAAGAAAGAGCTTGAAGATCTTATAGATTTGCTCGTCTTTTTTAGTTTTGTTTTTGTAATCGATGTAATCGTGTACTCTTTGTCGGTTTAATATATGTGGAAAAATTCAAAAAAAAAACTTATACTCAATCTTCAGCCGGCCGCACGTGGTACTAACTATTAACCGGCCCATCCTTTCCATCCGCGACGCGAGCTAAATCCGACCAGGGGCCACACCGCCTCCTTCCCCCGCTCCGATCCCGGATCCATTCCGGCGAGCCCTCGCCGCGTCGACTTTACGCGACCCTCCTCCCCAATAAATCCAACCTCCCGGCCGCCGCTCCTTCCAAACCCGCAATACAATCCGATTTCCTCCTCCCCGGACCGCGCCGCCGCCGCCTCCCGAGCCCGACAAACCCTAGGCGCCGTCCATGGACTTGGAGGCCGACGGCCGCTTCGGAAACAGGCGTGTTCAGAACCGGCTGGGCCCGGCGCCCGGCGCTGCCTCTTCGTCATCTTCTGCTGGGAAGGTCTGCCACCATTGGCGCGCTGGGCGATGCAATCGCTTCCCATGCTCCTTCCTCCACAGCGAGCTGCCCGAGGCCACCGCCAACCCCAGGCGCCCGAACCAAAGGGATGGCCCCGGCCCCGGCGGGAACGTCTGGCGCAACCCCAACTCCGGAGGAGGAGGGGGCCGCAGCGGCAACAGATGGGGGAGGGGTCCCGGAGGCGCGGACGGCGGCGTGAGGCCCACGGTGGCCGACAGGCCCTGCAAGTTCTTCCTCGCCGGGGAACACTGCAGCTACGGCGAGAGGTGCCGGTACCCGCACACATACTGCATGAGCAACAGCATCGCGCTGCTCACTCCGCTCCAGGGCCACGAGAAGGTACTCCCTTCATCCACAGATTAGATTAGACCGTCTCGTGAAATCTGAAAGGTTGCTAATCAAAATGTCGTGCGTCCTTTCAGGTTGTAACAGGGATCGCGCTGCCTGCTGGGTCTGACAAGCTGTATTCTGGGAGTAAGGATGGAACGGTGCGCCTTTGGGATTGCCAAACTGGGCAGGTAGCTGCTGAGGCATCATTGAATTGTATCCTTGGAAGGTTTGCGTGTTCTGTATGACGATTTTCAGTGCCTTGATTTTCTATGTGGTGTGTGATAGTGTGCCGGTGTCCTCAAAGTGGGGGGTGAGGTTGGATGCATGATCAGCGAGGGACCATGGTTGTTTGTTGGATTACCTGATGCTGTCAAGGTAGGAAATGCGCTCGAGATTTTTGGTTTTAACAAGTGCTAGTGCCGTTCGTATGTGTGTCTGACTGTATGACCTGTTGTTGTAGGTTTGGAATATGCAAACACAAGCAGAAATGAACCTTACTGGCCCAACTGGACAAGTCTATGCACTTGCAATTGGCAATGAGCTACTCTTTGCTGCAACACAGGTAAACTTCCTTCCTTTTGGCTTGTTCGTTGGTTCTAATTTCTAACATTTATCTTGGCAAATAGGATTTTCATCATTGATGCATTCTCCTGTATTACACTTGGTGCAGGATGGAAGGATTTTGGCATGGAAATTTAGCGCAGCAACTAATTGTTTTGAGCCAGCTGCTGCTCTCGAAGGGCACCAGCTTGCTGTTGTTTCGTTAACAGTAGGAGGCATGAGGCTATACTCTGGTTCCATGGATAAAACCATTCGAGTAAGGACTAAGGAGGACTTGTGCACTATTGTTCACACATTCTTAGACACAGTTGATGTAGGAGCCTTGATACATGCATCAGATCATGAATATCTGTTAGCCTGTAACACTTTCATCGCTTTATGTCATCAACTTGCTCAACATCATATTACTTTTATCCTCTGTGTTTGTAATTGTGGAGAGTGTGGAAGTGTACAATGCACAAGTTCAGTAGACCCTTCTATTGTACATACTACGTCGCGGTACACTTATGTCTTCTCTCATTACTTTAAGAGGCAGACTAATTAATTCCATCTGGAGTTAAGAGTCAGATGTAGAACGGATGATGCCTGAGATTTGTGCTACCATGTAGTCAGAATAAATGCAATTCTAAAACAAAGCTAGCATTTAATGGTGGTGCATCTGCACCTGGTTAGGTACTCTTACAATGAGTGTTGCATACCTGCATCATATATAACTTAGCTTTAGAGCAGGTGATAATTTACTGTCAGTTTACACTCAGATTTTATGGTAACATATCAACGGGCATGTAGAGCTTTGGTAACAAGTAGTGTGGGGAAAAAATCATCTACAACTGTAGAAGAGATCCAACAAAAAAAAACAAGTACTGGAAATATACAAATGGTCTCCAATTCTATTTGAACTCAGTTTTCCCCTGATGCTACTATTGAAAGTTTTCATAGTACTTTTGGTGTCATGAGTAATACTTATGTATTGCCTCTTCTTGTTGTTGTACTAGAATACTGATGTATTGCAAAGACCTGTTGTTTTATTTCCTTTCTCTCGTCATAACGCCAACATGCACAAGGCTTGCCTTCACAAGGGCCCCACCTTGACTTGCCATCATGGCTACACTCTTTTCATCAAAGCAACTCTAATCTTAGGGACTGTTTGGTTGGAAGCTAGCTTTGCCATAGTTTGCCACACAATTTTGCCAAATTTGCCTAATCGCAGGTAAACAAATTCTTAGCCACACTTCTGCTGGGTCAAAAAAAAAAAAAAAAGAATCTTGCCGAAGTGTTGTAAGAACCGAACACTCACCTAACTTGGTCAAACTTGCCTAACTTGAGGTGTGGCAATTGTGACAAAGTGTGGCTAGGAACCAAACAACCTCTTAATTTGACATTAAATGCCCTCTTTCATTTTAATGTGCATGACTTGTCAGTCACCTGGATTATTTTGCTTCACATCACAGATGGTACTTTACTGTGCACTACTGTTCAATGAAAGACCAGAAATCAGAACATTTTCTTGTCCCTTTGGTTTACTCCATTCTACAAATAATAATAAAAGGATAAATGTTTCAGGTTTGGGATCTGGCAACGTTGCAGTGCATACAGATTCTTTCTGATCATACGAATGTAGTTATGTCTCTACTGTGCTGGGATCAGTTTCTATTATCTTGTTCTTTGGATCAAACAATAAAAGTTAGTTCTCTCTCCTTGTCTTTTTTATTGAAAAATTCTGCAAATTCTTCTGTTCATATTACACATTAATCCTTTCCAATGCATTTCATACTTAAGTTATGTTTTCCTTAGGTTTGGGCAGCTACAGAAAGTGGAAACTTAGAAGTAACATATACACACAAAGAGGAGAATGTATGTGATCCGACACTCACCTTTTATGTTGTGCCATTGCATTTTATTTTGTTACAACCATATACATGATTTTATCAGTGTTATAAAAAACCTGTCACCCTTTCCTGTTAACATCTGATCCATCCTTCTTCGCCCATTTTATGTTTATCTTGTATATTATTTATTTATGTCCTGCCAATTATATACTACCTCCGTTCCTAAATGTAAGTCTTTTTGGAATTTTCTTGATTCATGCATATGAAGACGAATTTAGACACATTTGGGTGTGTAGGACTGTAGGTTCACTCATTTTCTTCCGTATCTAGTCAATGTTGAGATATATGTAAAGGGTCTAATATTATGAAACGGAGGGAGTATTCAATTAATAATCGTATGAGATCTTGTATACACTCTTTCAAATTTACCATCAGGCTTTCTTGTCAAATTATCATATGCTAAACATCTTCAGAAAATTTTCCATGCAAGCTCAACATCTACACAATGTACAGGAATCTACATCCATGTCAACATTTTTGTCTACTCATGAAAATTAGATATTTAAATCTGATTAGTCAGTGAACCTGTAAAATGACCAGTACGGTTCAATAATATTATTATTATTTAAATACTACGTCCATCTCTATTTTCATGGTGCACACCACATATTTCAAGGTTCAGTCTTGACTCTTGATCAAGAAAACATAGGTTATGTGCTACAAAAAATTATACCATTGAATTCATATTCAAATAATGTTGTGACAAGTGTTCGAACAAGTGATGACGACACCGATGACCTTCCAACTAAAATAGAACTGCACCGGCGGTCTGCTTTGAGCCCTTATCCTTTCACTTTGGTGATGGATGAGGTCACAAGGAATATATAAGGACATATCCCATGGTGTATGCTCTTTGCGGATGATGTCGTGCTAGTCGACGATAGCCGGGCGGGAGTTAATAGAAAGTTAGAGTTGTGGAGGCGGACTCTAGAATCGAAAGGTGTTAGGCTTAGTAGAACTAAAACTGAGTACACGAGGTGCAGTTTCAGTACTACTAGGCACGAGGAGGAAGAGGTTAGCCTTGACGGACAGGTGGTACCTGAGAGAGAGACCTTCCGATATTTGGGGTCTATGCTCCAGAAGGATGGTGATATCGATGAAGATGTGAGTCATCGAATCAAAACTGGTTGGATGAAGTGGTGCCAAGCTTCTGGCGTTCTCTGTGACAAGAGATTGCCACAAAAGCTAAAAGGCAGGTTCTACAGGACGGCGATTTGACCTGCGATGTTGTATGGCGCAGAATGTTGGCCAACCAAGCGGCGACATATCCAACAGTTAGGTGTAGCAGAGATGCGCATGTTGAGATGGATATGTGGCCACACAAGAAAGGACCGGGTCCGGAATGATGATATACGTGAGAGAGTTGGGGTAGCACCGATTGAAGAGAAGCTTGTCCAACATCGTCTAAGATGGTTTGGGCATGTACAACGCAGTAAGCGCCAGTGCATAGCGGACGGATAAAGCGTCATGAGAACGTTAAGAGGGGTCGTGGTAGACCAAACTTGGCATGGGAGGAGTCTGTTAAGAGAGATCTAAAGGATTAGAACATAACCAAAGAACTAGCCATGGACAGGGTGCGTGGAAGTTAGCTATCCATGTGCCAGATTTCGAGATCTTATGGGTTTCAACTCTAGCCTATCCCAACTTGCTTCGGAATGAAAGCTTTGTTGTTGTTGTTGTTGTTGTTGTTTGTTGAATTCATATTCAAATAAGTTTCCAATGGTATAATTTTATGACATATTTCTTATGTATTATTGGCCGAAGTAAAAACATGGAAAATGAGGGCGCCATGTAAATAGGGACAAAGGTAGTATTTTATGTGTAATTTTGTACGCGCTATTATTTGGTTGGTATATAAGCTTTTTCTCTTTCATAACTAAGTAATGTCGTCTTAGCAAACAAGACCATGCAAGGCTTTTGATCTAGCTTTGATAATTATGGCCTGAAAAAGCCGAAGTATTAATAAACATACCTTGACTAAGAGATTACGGCTTCTGAGAAGTACAGAAAACAACAAGCTTCAGTTATCCAGCAGATAGAATGCATTTTCATAGGGGTTTACTTCCCTTTGTAGCCACCAGCTTTGCAATGCCTACGAGTCTTCATCAAAAAGGTGGTCGAGAAATATAGATACCTTTCTCTGACTCGTAGAACAATTTGATCTTTCTGGACCTAGTAAACCACTGCATAGAAGAATTGAAAATTGCACTGCGTGCAGTCTAAGTTATCTTCACACAGTGACCGTGTTGTTTCTTGTAATCACCTGCCTAGCAACCAACTTAAAAGTAGAGAACAAAACGTATTATGTGATTTGAGGCTTCCAAAGCATGATATTTGGGCTGCACTTGCCCACACAATTTACAGTTGTATCTCCCTGCCACTTTTTCCGTTTCAGTACGCCTCCTGAGGAGTTTCTGTTTTGGAAAAGCTGCCAGAGAATTTCTATTTCAGAGGTTTTACCCTTCCAAGATTTTTTGGGCCGCCATTTAATACTTTCTTCCCCCTTTTGTAGTTTTCAGCGGAACATTTGTCTAGTTAGAAAAGAGTTTCCGCTCCTGCAGATGACCTTTTTTGTCACTCATCCCAGCCACCGAGCACATACTGATGTAATGATTCTGTAGCTAATCTCATGTTAACATCCAGATGGGTCTAAAATTCTCAATTGTTTGGTTATATAAAACGCAGCCCCTGTGTCTGGGCCACTATGCAATTATGGGCCCTAGTAGGCCAAAATCCGCCGAGCTTAGGTGCCACTTAAGTGACCAAGGTGCTAGGCACTTCTAAAATGTATGCTTAGCAGCTAGCTCCCTTTTGAACTTTAGTATAGGCTATACTACAATCACTTCTGTCAAGAGTCAGTACGACTTTAAGAATCTGCTCCTTTTCATGCATCATCTACCTTACCGAAAGTTTGTTAACATGCATGCAATGCACCTCCTTTCTTATATTCTGCTTTATCTCTGTGATCTAATGGTTCGTCCTGTTTGTAGGGAGCACTTGCTCTTACTGGCATGCCTGATGCACAATCAAAACCCGTGCTAGTATGTTCTCTAAATGACAACACTGTCCGCCTCTACGACCTGCCATCGTAAGAAAAGTTACCATACTAAGATCATAATATCTGTATGCTTTACTTGTGATTTTTGTCTGAAGCGTATCTTGCGTGTTTTATAGGTTCAGTGATAGGGGCAGACTATACGCCAAGAAGGAAATTAGAGCAATACAAACTGGCCCTGGTGGTTTATTTTTCACTGGCGATGGAACTGGTGAGCTGAAGGTTTGGCAATGGGTTATTGATGCCTCCCAAACTTGATGAATAGTGTATTCTAGATTAGTTCCCCGATGTATGTTATGAGGGATTTCTCAAAGATACGGATAATGAGTTGAGGTGTGGTTTGACGGCCAGTTCATTTTTCTATTATATCCTTAATTTATTCTCCAAGGATATGAGATTCAGCTGGGCTGGCTCGCAGTAAGAATACATGCAGAGGCTAAGTGGTATCAGTATGGACGCTTGTGCTGTCCTGGGAGGGAATAATTCCTTGTAATTTGTAAAGCACTGAACCAAGAAGTGTCTGAAAACTTCTCTCCGATCTGCTGATAGCTTCAAAGGATGTATTAATACAAAGGTTTTGTTCGGTCACATTTGTGTTCGGCCACAAAGATTTCTGACCTTTTGATGGCATGATCCTACGTGAGAGTCAACATTGGAGCTTCCAGGAAGAAAAAATTAATCACTTTGGACTTGGTTAGTCAGTTACTGATGCAGAATCACCTTACCTGAAGAAAAATAAATCACTTTGGACTTGGTTAATTTCAGTTTTGGATGCAGAATCACCTTACGTCGAAGCCAGTCTCTGGTGTAGGCTACTCAGCTTCAGGCAATCAGGCTTCAGCAAGCTTAGCAGAAGTCACGCGCAGCATTGCCTAACTTTGCGTCTCTGCCGGCAAGCCTACATGGTTTTCGCGGCATACAAATAGAGCAAAGCTTGTACACCATTTAGGAGATCTGCTAGTCGTTGCTATTGAAGAGTTTGGAAAGGAACTGAAAACGATAAGAACATGCGGCCTCGATCATTTTGCAATGATACCATCCACCCATGTGGTGTCACATCACATCATGTGTCCCAATTCCTCCCGGCACGAACAAGTGGCAGGAATCGCCACCAACGACTACTCATGGGCCATGGCTGATGTCTCTCTCTCACTATCGCCAGTCTAAACTATACTAGCTTGAAGATTGGTGTGTGTCATTGGCGTTGCTGGAACAGTAAGAACACGAGATGACATCCATCTTTTCGAGTGGCGATGTGCATTTTCTTCCAAGGAAAGAGATATGTATCCAATGCCCGGACTATTGTCAACTTCAGTCTTCAGTTTTAAAACTATACTTTCGGGATTCTCTCTGTTTCTTTGTGCAATTTCCCTATCCACGAGAGCGATCTCTGGAAAGAGATGGTAAAAACGAGGGAATATCCTTTGGTACATTCCTCGCGCTAGTGCAGTGGTAGCAGGCTAGCAGCCATCACTTTTATCGAGAACCGTTAGCCATCACTTTTGTGGGTGCAGAGGGATTAGCTACGAATTGTTTTCTTGTGTAGGTCAGTCCATCTGGAACACGAGTAAGCACCCCTAGGCGGGGCCCTAACCCATTGTATATTCTGACGCAGTGACGCTGCACACAGGTCGTTATGAAATACTGAGTAGATATGTAGTGTGAGTTCAGTATGTTGCTTCGCAAACATATGCCCAAATATATATCATCTTCAATGACCTGTCATGGGTACCAAGTTGCTGGATGATAAAAAGAAAAAAAATCGAATCGCCACATTCTGAAACAGGCTTATGTCCCGCTATATAAATATAGCAACCATACCGATACAACAGTTCAAACCAAAGGAAATACTGGGACAGCAACACAAACATACCCAAGGAGAAAAATAAATGAAAGCAAAGGCGAATCGACGAAACAATGATGACTCGCAACCGTGGCATCCTCCGACTTTGCTCCACCACACTCCAACCACCTCGAAGCGCCCCGTACCAAGCAACACCTTTAAGAAGGAAGCACCGTTCCCGGCACTGCTGCCTGGACCACCGGTCCTAGGATTTCCCTCGGCACGTAGAGTACAGTGGACAGGGGATTCCCGCGGCATTTGGCAAATAAGCGAGGACACAATGTTTCTCAAGGACAAAAAAGACAAGTGAGACGTGAGACACGCTACTTGTCTGAGATACAGAGCTTTTCCCCTCTAGAATACTGGTATATGGAGCTTTGATTAAGCGTTTCTTAGTGCAAGTGGGTGAATAACTCCATATCATCCTCGATGCTATCAAGAGCAGCTGAAGAAGTGCATGCTGTTGAATACGTTTGGGGATAAGACGAACGACAAAAAAAAGACATTTATTTTCTCTCTAACTTTGGCAGAGTTTATGAATTTGACTCTTTACATTTAACTCACTTCTGACATATTTATTCTCTGACTCTAATCAAAATAGTTCTCCCTCGCTGATGTAGTGCAAAGTTGTACTAAATCAGCGACACTTATTATTAATTAGAGGGAGTAGTATAATCAGTGGCCTGACGGTGGTTTCACATAAGCCAGCCTCGTTATGCAAAAAAAAAAAAATCAGAATAGATATAGACAAATAACTATAACGTATGAAACCATTCCATATAGTCATTTGTTTGCGAAATCCAGAAACTTCTGGACATGGTAGCACGGAATAATAGGGAATTAAAGTGATTTTCTTACATTACTTATGAGGTTCTCAAATTCCTTGGTTTTTTCTACTAGTAATTCAGATTTTTTTAAAACCTTTTTTGGTATGGTACATACATACACATTTTTCTTCTACATCTTTTGATTTCTATTTTATCAACTTTTCAATTTATGTAGAAGCTAGATTTTTATATGTATATTTTTGCTCAGTTTAAACACCCCAACCAACGTTTAAAGGACGTTCTTCTATGATAAGTCTTTTCTCCCACCATGTACGACATGAGAAGTCCACGAGTCTACTTAGTGTATGAAGCAAATTTAATCTTTGATGTGTTACACGAAGTTCTTATTAATGGAAAATAAGAAAAAACATACTTACGCAAATATGATTTTTATCATAAATTTGTCGGCTGATTTGTTCTCTGAGAACTCCTTTGATTTGTAGGATAAGGAAAGTGTAGTAAGAAGAAAATCGTAGGATTGGTATGACATGTATAATTGAATCATATGGGAAGAGAAAATTCCTTTGATTGTGTTGAAGGAATTTTTCGTGAGATTAGGCGTCATGTTATTTTCCTATGAAGTTTGTAGTATAAGATTCTTATGAGAATTTTTCTTATGGGATATGATCCTATGAATCAAACGGTTTCGAAGGGAAAATTTCCATTAGATTTTAATCCTACATAAATCTTTTGGCAATCCTATGAATCAAAGGAGCCCTAAATATTGTTAGCTTTTGTACCAATAATAGTGCATGCTTGCCCCTTATGCTATTCCTCTAGAAAATCTGAACATATATTGTTTGTTCTCTAGAACTACATTATTGTATATTTGTATTGTTTGTAAAATACAATTTTGGTGGATGCATTTTTTTATGCTTGAGGGATATCGGAAATTTCGCGAACCTTGGACGCGTTCCCCTGCTACAGTGCACGCAGGCGATTTTTGAGCTCGCCCAAGCCAATCCACAAAACTCGCCGGCGAATCGACGGATTCCTCATCCTCCGGCGGTCGCTTCGGCGACGGGAGGGTGGGGGATCCTCGATTCCCGGCCTGTACATAGTAGGGTTTGTTAGGGCTCCGGTGGTCGGCGTCTGGGAGGTGGCGGCGCTGCTGTCGGTGTGGTGTGTGTGGTCGGCGTGCTTCTCCTCTGGCGGCGGTGTTCCTCGGAACCTCGGCGCCGCGCGTCTGGCCTCTAGGTGCTCGAGGCCCCTCGGGCTTTTGCTAGGTGCTCCGGATCCATCGGTGATCTGGAGGTTGAAGATGGTGGATCGTTGCTTCGCGACGGAGCTAATGGACCATGGTGTTACCCCTTCGGGGGCGGTGAACGGTGACTTCCCGGCTGCACAGGGGCTGGTTTCGTCTATCCAAGGATCGTCGACGAGCAGCGGCAGCGGCGCGCCACCTTCTCGACTTGGTCGCCGGCGAGGTCGGGGCCTGGAAGGACTGCTTTGTTATTTTCTTTGGTTTATGGGCCTGTCTGTAAGATCGAAGTATTAATATATCCACCCTCTTTCTGCAAAAAAAAAAAATGCTTGAGTCGCTGTTCCAACTGAGACCACATGTAATTATAACCATACTAGTAGTAAGTCCTTTTTTTTGGCAAACGCTAATAGTCTAAGACTAGCCATAGTGGGAGTAACATAAGTAGTAATATGCATGCCACCTAAGAAAAAAGATGATGTGGGAGCTAATTAATGTGGAGAGACAAATAGAGTAACATAACTAGTTACCGTAACATCACACACTTTAAGACAAAATGAGTCTACAACCTAATAAATGATATTATGCATGACACCACAAATAAGTTACTACCCACTATGGAAGTAGTAACATAGCGTAGTAACATAAGTATGTTACCACTCAATGTTACTCCCCACTATGAGGGACGGGGCTTGCCTGTGCCGCCCGCGTGCGACCATCCGTGCGGCCTGCACGCGCGGAAGTCATCGAACGGCTCCGGCTGAATCCTTCCGAAAAAATTAGAAGCACAAATACAAACCGTTCAAATGATCCGTATCCTCCGCCTGTGCTGGTGTTTCTCTTCACCTCTGTATTTATCTCCTGACTGAACTCAAGCTGGACCGAAGCCGCGAAGCTGAGCCGCCGGCGACACCTCTGGCCGCCGTACTCGCGTTCCTCCGATCCCCATCCCGCGACGGATCTCGCCGCTCGCGACATCGGGGTGAGCGCCGTAAAGCCTTGACCTGGACGAGCGCGAGCGCGGCTCTGCTCATCCGCTGCCGGACCGTTTCCGGCAACCACGTGCCCTTGCGGATGATGGCTGGTGGTGGCCCTCTAGTTGTCTTGTCTCTTGCTCTTGAGGGATGGCGACGCGTGAAGCTGGACGAGGGCCGAGCGGGCTCAGCGGTGGTTCTAGTATCCGGTGTCCCCGCGACGGCAAGGAGGTAACGAGGCTCCACGGGGCCGTGGTGGCCTCTCCTCCGGCCGAGGAGATGGCGCACACGACAGAGCTTGACAGCTTGTGCATTCAGATGTTCCCAGAAATTCAATCCTGCAAGGAGTTCCTGTACATGTAGCCTGATCCGCTCATGGCATGCCTGACGAAGAACATCAAAGGAAGGGGATAACAGGATTGGAAGAATTCCCACAACCGATCCAAAATGAAGAAATTACAAAATTTGACTATGATTCATCAAAGAATAGGTCAGATTTCCTATTGTATGTGTGTGAGATTCATCACCATCATGCCCATGATTACTTGAAGAAGCCATCACCGACTTGTACTGACTGTCGCCTGTACCTTTTAAATTGGAGGAGAATTTGCATGGGTTGATTGCTGCGCTTCTAGCTCCCCTATTTCTCTGTTTCCATTAGCGGCAGATTGGTTTTTGGCGCTCACCGGTGTATTTTCTGGATGTGTTCCCGCGCGATGTGATCATTTCTGCTATTTTGCATTATCCTAAGTCATACGGAGTTACGGACAGGTAATTTTTTTCCGGAAGGACTCAGCCAGAGCCCAGAGGTGGGGGTGCGGGAGGCAGAGCCGTTCGATGACGCACGGATGGTCGCACACGGGCCGCACAGGCAAGCCCCGTCCCAATCAGCAAGTGTCCTTGAGATATTTGTAGAATGGTGGGGCACTGTGAACCAATGGCTTACTAGCACGTTCACTACACTTTTGGAGATTCGGAAGAGAAAAAAAGGCATCCACCACTTTTGCTAGCGACTGCGATAAATAAAATAAGAAGAGGACGTTGTCTGTTCGATCCTTCTCCACGGCCGAAAGCCGACGAGACAAAAGGGCATCTAGGATATTCTCCGGTTTATTCCGTAACACTGGCTCAGACCATCTTAAAAGGATTGATCTAATGAATGATAAAGTATATAGTATGTCGGAACGTTGCACTTGCACACCTTACGATCACTCTCGCACTATTTATCCCCAAAATTACAGAACAAAATTATGATGTGTTTAATTCAGATGAAGTGGGCCCATCTCACTTGGTTAGGAAAGTGGATATACAACACATCCACCCAGATTCAAGTCCTCACAAACACAGATTTGAGTTCTTATTTTTTTAAATGTGTTTAATTCTGCAATTTTATTAAAAAACCATTAATTGCACGCACAGGGTTGTCAGTGTTACCCCTAGCGCCGAATGGTGCTCAGTTTTGCCCCTAGTCTGTGCGCAAGGATTCGTTCCGTCACTCTTGCCGTCTCCGTCAGGTCTGCTGACTTGTGGGACCCTTGACTTATAGGACCCAGAAGACAACCGCGGCTTGTGGGACCCATTAGAGAATCGTTGTCGACCGTTGGGAACATTGGGCCCACCACTTATCCACGTACGCACTGCGTGGGTCTCACCTCAGGGCAGTTAGAAGAGAACCTCGCCCGTCCCCGACCTCCCGACGGCGCCATTGCTTCCCCTCCCCTTGCCGCATCCTTCTCTCCCTCTTCTCCGGCGACGAAGCGCAGATGTCTGTCTCCTCCGCCGCGCGGTCACAATGGCCGCAGTATGGTGTAGTGCCGCTGACACGGTGCCCGGACTGCAAACGCCCAGAGGCTCTCAAGCGTTGGGTCAGCAAGACCGACGAGAATGGCAATCTTGGGCGCGAGTATGTCAGCTGCTTGAGCAAGAGGCAGACCGGAAGGGATGGGCAGGTATAGATCTCAGTTCTTTCGCATCCTTTTGCTTTGATTTCACCGCAATTCGTTTTTGCTCGTCGAATTTGGGAATTTTTGAATTTAGCGTTCATGTTGCTGTTTTCAGATCCTGAAAAAATGTGGCCATTTCGAGTGGATGGATGATTATTTAGAGAGGATTGTGTTTGAGGGCTACATTGATTCGATGGGGGCCGCAAATTTGCAGCTCAGATTGGGGGGGCTGCCGCCGGTGGGCGTGGAGATGGGGGAAAGCTCGGAGATGGGTGCGCCCGGTGCTGGCAGAGAGGTGAAGAGGAATGCGCGCAATGGTGAACTGCCCGGGCCGCCCTCGGAGTCCGAACTGAACCAGGAACTGAAGAAGATCAAGAAACATCTAAGGCAGATGGTTGATTTGCAGAAGCAAGCAAATATGATGGCTGGTGGATTTTACAGTTGCATTTTGTTTCTGTTTTTCGTTTACTTGTTGTTCCGTCGTTAGGGCAGAGGACGCGATCTGTGCGCCATGCCAAGTTCGTGTCACTTTAATCGAATGCACGCAGCAATTTGTTAAGTTTCTGAATTTTGTTGTCAATGTGTTCTTCAGTGAACTTCAGTTGATAGTTGTGTTTTCCTTACGAAAAAAACGTACTAGGCTGCCAGAGTAGATGTTGGGCCGTGACGAGTAGATGTTGGGCCTTGACGTTTCAGAATTTTTCTTATTTCCTGTAAAATAAAAACAACCAACTGGGTTGATGGACATATCTTTGTCTAGATGCATTGGTATAAATATTAAACGGGAGGCAAAAGAAATGCAAACACGAGCTATTTTATAGATATGGGGCATATATGCCCAAGTACACATATTAAACTCACGCAAATTAAACAAACCCATTACATTTAACGGTGGGCCCTAAATATAGGGGGCCCACCCAAACCCTACACAACCTAAGCGCTTGCGCCCCTTCGTCTGCGGGCGCCCTTCCGGCAGGCCAACCGCCGGGGGTTTGGCCTACTACGCCGGTGGAGGTGCCGGCGCCGTCCACTCCGCCGCCCTGAGCGCCAAAGCCCGTTTGTCACGGGCCCGGCCGTTGACCTCCCGCATCCGGTTGTCCTATTCGTCCCAGAACTGGCGGATGCGGCGCCGCTGCCTCTTCGCCTCCCTCTCCTGCTCCTTCTTCTCCTCTTTCGCCTCCTTCCTCTCCAGGGCCTTGAGGCGGCGCTCGATGCGACGCTGCTCGTTGGCCCGCTCCGTGGGGTCGATGGGGCCGGGGTTGGGGTTGGGGCCGGGGTCGTGTCTGATGGGCGACACGCACCAAAACTGCGTCTTCTTCGGGCGAGGCCGCTTGGGAGC
Organism: Poa pratensis; assembly: GCA_947311845.1. Classification (NCBI taxonomy): domain Eukaryota; kingdom Viridiplantae; phylum Streptophyta; class Magnoliopsida; order Poales; family Poaceae; genus Poa; species Poa pratensis. The sequence goes on from CAMZMU010000081.1 coordinate 28,920,356, forward strand.
GATGCCCAGCTGCTCCGGCATGTAGTCCGCCACGTACCATGGCCGAGCCTTGGACTGGTTATCCTCGTCCGAGACGGACTCGGGGCTGGAAGGCATGGAGTACGTCGACCAGCACGACATGGTTGGGGAGGAGGCAAAGGGGCTGGAGAGGGATGAGAAGAAGGGGAGTTGGCTTGGCACTATTTAAGGACCCGATGAGGAGTGTGAATTAATTGGGGTAGATGAAGAAGCAACGGGCGCAACTGTGTGAAAGTGTAGGATTAGGCTTCGTAGTACGTGCGCGCCCGCGCGTAGGCAGCCGCAGCTGCGTTGCCGTCAATGCGGTGACTGCAAAAATAGCTGGGCTAGGATGCGACGTGACCCTGCATGCGTGCATTAACGCAAAGAGGTGAAAGCAAGTCCAAAGTCTCACGCACACGCCTGCAGAAACCCTCTGCGTTAATAGCTGTCCAGCAGAACGGAGACCGACCGAGGAAGCAAGAGGCACAACGGACCAAAGTCTGCCCCTCTTTGCATTAATTCTACACTCGGGGCAGGTAACATTTGATTTGTTAAAATTTCTTCCGTAGCTGCATGGCGCGCACGTACCCAAAGAGAGGGGCTGCATGGCGCGCACGCATGCATGCATGCAAACTACGGCGGCGACGGCCTGCAGACGCTGAGACGATTGGACGATGCGACGATGCGTAATAGCCAGACTGCGACGCAGCACGGCCTGCATGAGACGATGCGACGATGCGTAATAGCCAGACTGCGACGCAGAATCAACATGCACCCGTCAACGTCATGGACCGGCCCAACCTAGCTTGGCCCTATCGATTTGGGCCCAAGAACTCATTATACTTTTTTTTTCATTTGCGCTCGTTGTCTGACGAAACTGATGAAACTGAAAGTGTCAAGAACTGATAAGAACACCAGATCGACAGAGAGAATGATGGTAAGCAATAATTAACTGACGAAACTGATGTTAAGTAACAATTAACTGATACAGACCCAGTTTAAGCAACACAAGAGCACCAGATCGACACTAATAACATCTCTAATGACTGACGACTAGTAAGTAAGCAAATCCTAGAGCAATTACACAAAAGTAAAATCCTAAAGCAATGAGATTCGACTGCTTCTTCAATTCAGTCAGCTGCCTCAAGTTCTTGTTCATCTTCTTTAGTTCCCCCTTCAGATCCGCATCCCCTGCTGTCGGAGCAACACTGTCGGGCAGATTGAGATCCCGGGTTGCGACACCATTGACAGGAATCGAGGGCTGCCCTTTAAGCCTGAGAACATAGTCATCTAGCCATTCGAAATGGTTGCATTTCGTCACAATCTGAAACGAAAAGATGAACCCTAAATCTCAGATCCAAGGAAAAAGAATTCAGAGCAAAGAGAAAAAGAAATCAGAGCAAAATCATGAGATCTAACCTGCCCCTCTGGCTTGCTCTCGCATTTCACGAACTCTCGCCCTAAGTTGCCATTCTTGTTCGACGTTGAAGTCAACCGTACCAATGGCGCGACGCGTTCGCAGTCAGGACATGGCAACATGGGCACTGGACCATGCTGGGGCCACGAGGGCCGGGATGCTGAACTAGAGAACGACATATCTCGTCGCCGGAGAAGAAGAATCGCTGCTCTGCGCGTGGGTGGAGAAGAATCGCAGAAGAAAGGGGAGACAATGGTGGGCGAGCTCGAGCTTCTCTGTGCGTGGGTGGAGAAGGAGGGTGGTTGGGGCCCACAATTGGTCGGACCCGCCTGTTTTCAGCGGCCAATCAGGTGGCTGGAACCAACCTCTCGCGGATCGCCATCGGAATCCTTCTAGAAGACCGTATCTGAGGGCTGTCGTTTGGCGACAGTGTTTGATCGGACGGTTAGGGTGCGACGGTAGGGTTTGATCAGATGCTGCGCTAGGGGTTCAAATGAGCATAATTAATTCAAAAAAAATCAAAATGACATGAAACCAGCGCCCAATGTTGTCATATGTGATATAGTTGCTAGAAAAAAAATATAAACATGGTTTATGGATAATTGATCGAAAATGGTTTCCACAATAGAGCTATCTTGTATAGACTTGTTTAGAGTTCACTACTAGAGCGATGGTCTCAAATGAGCATAATTAATTCAAAAAAAATCAAAATGACATGAGACCAGCGCCAAATGTTGTCATATGTGATATAGTTGCTAGAAAAAAATATAAACATGGTTTATGGATAATTGATCGAAAATGGTTTCCACAATAGAGCTATCTTGTATAGACTTGTTTAGAGTTCACTACTAGAGCGATGGTCTCAAATGAGCATAATTAATTCAAAAAAAATCAAAATGACATGAGACCAGCGCCAAATGTTGTCATATGTGATATAGTTGCTAGAAAAAAAATAAACATGGTTTATGGATAATTGATCGAAAATGGTTTCCACAATAGAGCTATCTTGTATAGACTTGTTTAGAGTTCACTACTAGAGCGATGGTCTCAAATGAGCATAATTAATTCAAAAAAAATCAAAATGACATGAGACCAGCGCCAAATGTTGTTATATGTGATATAGTTGCTAGAAAAAATATAAACATGATTTTTATCTGTTTTACATATGATTTTCTATTAAACCATGTTATTTAAATAAAAAATAAAAAAATAGAAGAATTATTCAAAACATAATGAAACTTCAGATTTACACTATATAGGTAGAATAGATGTCTAGGAAATTAATTCGGCTGATTTAGACAAGGTGCCAAAAAAAGTTGAAGCACAAATGGGGGTATTTACCCTAGCTTCGGACCTCATTTGAAGCACATTTCTCATGAGAATAGAGCGATGGTTTCAAATGAGCATAAATAATTCAAAAAAAATCAAAATGACATGAATCCAACGCACAATGTTGTTATATGTGATATAGTTGCTACTCAAATTTATTTGGATAATTTAGACAAGGTCGAATATTTCATGAAATTACAAATGGGGGTGTTTACCCTAGCTTCAGACCTCATTTGACTTGGTTCAACATCATCCAACATTATTCAAACATCATCCAAACTATGTTCTAACATAGATACATCACCAGTCAACATAAATACAACATTATTAAACAGAAATACAACATCATTTGGATCCAACTTAGTCTAAATAGCGTCGGGGCTTCTTTGTGATCCTTGGCTGTTTTGGTGGCCGTTTGCTCCTTGTGCTCATCGTGCTCACAGCTTCTTGTCTTCTCTTCTTGGTAGTCGGTACCTTCTTCTTTGAAACTACACCAGAGCTGTACAAACATAAAGGTAAGTGGGATCATGATAAATGAAAAATGAAAACTAGTGAGATCATGGCAGGATTTACATACCCATCTGAAAATGAAACTTCGACTGGATCATCCAGTGGATCATCGACTGGAGCATCCAGTGGATCATTTGAAGCATCATGGACTGGAGCATCGACTGGAGCATCCAGCGGATCATTTGAAGCATCATGGACTGGATCATCATTTGAATAATCATTTCGATCATGGACTTGATCATCATTTTCAAATGCTGCATCATCTGCATCCGGCAGCTGACCATCATTTTCAGCAGGAATACTCTCTCCAAACCCTGGATCCACTGTGTTATCACAATATTTGCCGAAATGACCAGTCCCACCACACCTTGTGCACTTACGCACCCTCGCTCCAAGTCCACCTCCTTCATTGCGACGTCGGTGTCGAGTCTTCCTCGGTCTACCTGCAGCTCTCTTCAGAAGTGGAGCACAAAGTTTGAATCCAGGGTCCACTCTATCCCATTGCTGTTTTCCCTCCAAAGCAGGCAAGGCATGTGCATATGTGGCTCTGAACATTGCAACAGAGTAGTAATCATGCACATACTGCTGTATATTCCCTGCTGGACCTGAGATAGAAGTGATGAAAAACAAGGCATGAATGCATGGCAATCCAGTTATCTGCCATTGCCTACAACTGCAAGTTTTATCTTCTAAATCCACTGGATATCTCCATTCTTTGTTAGCTTTATCAAAGACTGATACCTCTGATTTGGTATCCGAGATAAATCTCATTTCCATTATCAAGCCTTCTGTTTTTTGCTTCAATACCTTCATCACAGCCGGGATAATAATGTGGCCCATGAATTTTGCATTAGCTATTCCAAGACGAAAATGAAATTTCTCGGCGTATTCTATCCTTATCCTGTCAAGCAAATCCACCAAATAAAGATCCTTTAGTTTCCGGATCGTTGAGTTGAAAGATTCTGCAAGATTATTGTGCACATAGTCAACTTTGCTCAGTTCACTGAATTGGCTTCTGGCCCATAACTTCGAGTGGTGTGTTTCCAAGTATTCCTTCACTTTATTATTTGTGTATAACTGCCTCATGTGGTAGTTGTGCTTCCTCACACTGCAAGTCAAAGATGCTCGCCATAAATTGTCGGTAAAAAACTTTCCTTTGAATTTCTTCACAAAATTTGCAGCAAGGTGACGCATGCATTCCCTATGCTCTACTCCTGGGAACACATTGTCCACGGCCACTTCTAAACCCTTGCATGCATCTGTCTGAATTACCAACCCATTGGGATGTGAAATAGCCCGGCGCACATTCTGCAAAAACCATGTCCAGCTCTCCTCAGACTCTGTCTCCAGCACACCGTAGGCAACTGGAAAAACAAAATTGTGTGCATCAACTGCACAAGCTGCTACTAACTGTCCTTTAAACCTCCCTGTGAGAAAAGTAGCATCAATAGCCAAATAAGGCCTGCAGCCTACCAAAAAACCCATTCGACAAGCTTCAAAGCACACAAAAACCCTCCTAAAGCATTCCTTCGTCCTTATCACTCCCTTCACTGTGTACTCCACGGAGTGGTGATCAATGTCAACAATACTACCTGGGCTTGTCCTCTCCACTTCAGCTTTGAATGAATACAACAATTCAAAACTTTCATTCCAATTACCATGGATAGATTCCATAGCTTTCTGTTTACCATTGAACACCCTCATGTATGGTAAATCTAGCTTGAACTTGTCTTTGATTTTTGTCTGCAATTCCTTTGTACCCACTTGATGGTTTTCTGCCACCCATCTTTTTACTTCATCCGCCACCCATCTTGACTTGGCTCTACTGATTGTTTCCTTCCTAAGGGTTGATTCTTGGCATGTGTGGGGAAAAGGGTTCACTTTGACCTGAATATTGGTGCTACCACGCATTTTAGATGCGTGCATCCTCCATTGACAATCCTCAGACCCACAGTGCACGCTGTAGCGCCTTTTATCGCTCTTGTCAACTGTAAACGCACGTTCTGCCTTAATGCAGTACGTCACAAGTGCATTTCTACACTCAGCCATGGAAGCAAAAATGCAACCTTCTGCCATATGAGGGTTCTCAGGGTCCCATTCAACAGGTGGCCGGTCTTCCTCCTCTTCAAGGTCACTGTCAGACTCATATTGGATTTCAGCCCGAGATGTCCGTCTTAAAGTCTGAAGAACATCAGAATATAGCCTCTCTTCATCATCCGCAGAAATGTAGGCATCAGACTCCACTTCAACAGGAACCCTTCTCCCAGTGCCCACACTTGTCGAGCCACAACGTCGAGTTGGTTTTGAACTGTTCTGGCTAGAGTTGGCAGTACGACGTGATGGTCCTGCCCGAGAAGATGAACCCGCCACTGCCCGAGAAGATGAACCCGCCACCGTCTGTCCAACTGCCGGCACAACCACATCATTTTGCAGCTTCACATGAAAATTCTCTGCCTCCTTATGCTTAGCAAACATGGTAGCGAGCTCTTCATCATTACTAATTTGGATCCAATCTTTTCCCCCATCAAAGTATCTAAATTCCACTTCATCATGCAAACTCCAAGGATATGGGCTGCAAATTACCTCCCCAAATTGTCTGAAACTCCAATTACAATCCATTGGCACCGAATAACTGAAACCTCCTTTGAATTTTTTCTTATTGTCTGCATCGACGATGTAGCGGTCCCTTCTAATGTTCACCAAGAAAGCAAACCGCAACTCCATCCTAACCCACGAAAAACAGAGACGCAATCAGCTGCAAATCAATGGCATCCCATGTCGAATCGACAATTCAAAGCTCAGTACTTACCCAATGGGAACCCAATCGTGGACGCGGCGTGTCTCCGGACCCAGGTCGCCGCCGCTCTCCATTTCATTGCTATCCATTTCATTGCTATCCATTTCGTCGAGCAGGTGGCGGACAGAGTGGTGGAACGAGCGCCCCACCAGCGGTGTCGCAGGACGGTGGCGGTGAAGCAGGTGGCCACGCGAAACGGCCGCGGCGGTGCAGGTGGTGCTGGAGGCGGCGCAAATGGGTGCTGCTGGCTGCGACACAGGTGGTGGTGGGAGGTGGTGCTGGCGGAGGATCAGGTGGTGGTGGCGGTGGATCAGGTGGCGGTGGAGCAGGTGGTGGTGGCGCCGCAGGTGGTGGTGGTGCCGCAGGTGCTCGTGGCGCCGCGGGGGGTGGTGCGGCGGTGGCGGCGGGTCGCGGCAGCGCACGACGGCGGGTCGCGGCAGCGCACGACGACGATTCAGCAAAGTCAACTCACTGCAAAGTCAGCTCCGGACGACTTCAAACACACTGGGCGGTCCCACCTGGAAGCTCCGGACCCACTTCACTAACGCCACCAGACGGAATCGACTTCAAACTCACCGTTTCGACCTCTCCATAGTTGCTGCGCACGAGGTAGGGGCAAAACTGAGCACCATGCGGCGCTAGGGGCAAAACTGAGTAGTTGGTACCCGCTGTGGGCAATTCGATAAATGACCCAAATATAAAGTAGTTTAAGTATGCAATGCTTTAGCATAAAAAAATGGTATTTTCGAAATGAGATAGAAACACTTAAAGGGAATTCTAGTGGTCCACTCAAAACCTCACTGGACAACACACAAAAACTCAACCGCGCAAAAGCATGTGCACACAAGAAAAAATACCCAAACTTAACCGCATACACATGCAACACGCCTAACTCAATGTCTCAGTGGCATACATCCATATCATGTGCACATACTTGTCCTTTTTTTTTGGAATTACATAATTGTCTAAAAAATACATCGCCAATCACCCACAAGAAATTTTGATTTGCAGAGTTCATATATGCCTTGTTGTTATGTTACTAGTAGATACCCAAAGTAGATAACCAACTTAGTTAACTTCCTAAACATTTTCTAGATTTTGCGACAACTGGCATGTAATTTAGGATACTCGGGTTAGATGCTAATAATAAATTTTGCTTAAGTCAGGCTACTCGAATAATCCATGCTCACTGAGTCGCCCTCACAAGTTGTGTAGTTGTTGGGTCTTGTGCACTATTTTCGCGATGTCAGTTGAAGATGATTGTTCCCTAAACCATTTTCTAGTTTTTGCGACAACTGGCATGTAATTTAGGATACTCGGGTTAGTTGCTAATAATAAATTTGGTTCAATTCAGGCTACTCGAATAATCCATGCTCACGAGTCGGCCTCACAAGTTGTATAGTTGTTGGGTCATACGTAGATGATTGTTTCAATGTGTGGCACTCTCAAGTGATTATGGTGGATTTTTTTGGTGCAAATGTTTCAACTCGCTCCTACGGGTTTCACTGCCAAAATCAATGTTCCATTGTTATTTGGTCAGGTGTTGTAGCTTCGCTTGTGTGGACTAGGGCAACACTCTGACAATCAGTGCTCCAGAGGTTGCCCGTCGTGAAGTTGGAGGTTGGATGGTAAAACGGTTGGATGTTGATGACGTGTGGATCCAACTTATAAGATGCATTGTGTCTTTATCTTCGTGTCCACGTCAGCCGGTGGTGCCTGAGCCACTAGCTAGGCTCGAGCATGTTACAAGCTTAATTTTTGTTTGGTTTTTATCTGATTAATATAGAACTCATTTTTAAAACAACGCGCTCCCTCGTTGAGTTTCAATTAAAGACACCCTCGATTTTACACAGCCAAAAGATAAAACACAAGAAACATAAAACGCAATAGAACCAATATTATGAACGTTGACTCGTAAACACGAGCAAAGCAGGAGGTAGCTCGGGTCGGAGAGAAAAAGCTCTCGCCCCCGCGTCGCCTCCCCGAGCGAGGCGACCGGGCGGCGCTCCCCCTCCGCCCTAGTCCAGGCCGCGCCCTCCTCCTCCTCCCGTTGCCGCCGCCGGCGGGCGTTGCCCGCGCGGTGCCGTTGCAGAGCCGGCGGCGGTGGCTCCCTTCGGTTACCCGGCGCGGTAGGAGCTCGGCTCGGGCTGGGGTTCCTGGGCGGCGGTGCGGCTCGGATGGCGGCGCCCCGGTGCAGACCGGATGGCGGCGAGGTGCAGGCGGCGCCCTTGGCGCCGGTGGCAGCGCGGAGCAGGCATGGCCGGCCGACAGCCCCTCTAGGCCCATCTGGGCCCAGATCTAGGCCCTGTGGGCCCGATCTGGGTAGGGCGGGCCGGCTAGGGCTCTGCAAGGCTGCGTTCGGTGGGGATGAAGAGGAGCTCGCGATGGGGATGGTGTCCACGGCGCCACGTCTGCTGCAGCGCGGCGGCGGGAGCTTCACGGGCCTAGAACGGGCCCGGCCGGGCAGGTGGTCCGGTGTGCTCCTGCTGCTGCGTCCGGTCTGCTACTGCCCTCGGGCGGTGGAGGTCGTCCCCTCCCATGAGGCTGCGGTGGTGTCGTTCCGATCTACGGCTTGTCTTCCTAGTCCGGCCGGCCTTACATCTCGTTGTCATGGTGAGACGGCGTGGATGTTTCGAGGCTGTTGGCGCATGTTCGTGGGCGGCGAGATAGGTGGTAGCCAACGGTTTGTCCGGGGTGTGGAGTGTCGGGGGTCGGGAGAAATCCCTGTCGAGTTCGACTCCGATGCGGTGGCGCCTCCGGGTGTCACTATCCTTCTTGAAGGGTGTCGGATGTACTCCTTCTCCGCTCCCCGTCGTGTACCGGGAGAAATCCTAGGATCTGTCCGAGCAGCAGCGTCGTCGTCGTCGCCCCCCTTCTTGAAGGTGTTGCTTGGTACACGACAATCCGGCGGCATGGGAGTGTGGTGGAAGTCTCCGGAGAGGGCGCAGCGGTTGCGACTCATCTTTGTTTAGTCGATCTAGCGCCGTCATCTTTGTTTTCTCTTTTGTTTCTTTTGTTTTTCTTTTGGGCGTGCTTGTGCTGTTTGCCCAGCAGTGGTATCTCATTGTTGTATGGGGGTCGTTGCTTTATTTATAAAGCTGGGCGAAAACCTATTTCGTGGAACCAATATTATCAGAACTTACCGACAACCTGAGGGCAAGCCATAACGAAAGCTCACACTGGAGCAACAAAACATAACTAAAGATCAAACTTTACTTCAAACTTATAGACATTTTGAGGACACCATATACACACACGAGATACCCCTGAATGAACATAACCAAATACTTCCAATTCGTCAGCCTTACAATTGTTGGAGCCCAACCATGTGAATTTGAGAAGATCTCGCGCATCAGCAACTTGATCTTCTCGACACCCTCTTGAAGACTTTTTTGACCTTAGGTTTCCTACAACATCGCCCAACAGTTAAGCATATTAATCTGGAACACTAGTTAGTTAATTAAATGGACTGAGTCGATATGCATCTACTGTTTGGAAAAAAACCTAGATCATTCGATCAGCAACCCATTTACCGGAGAGAAAACTAGGGGCAGAGCGGTGTCTTCTCGATCTATATATATTGGGATAGAGATCTGTGGTGTAGGAAATCTCCACGCTGGATAGATACATGACGGAAATATCTCCGATCATTGCTGGTCGTCGTGCCAATGCAAATCTGGCTTTTTTTAAGATAAAAAGTATATATTAATATCGCTAAGATATCAAATACACCCAGCTTCTGCAACAACGTAATAACCGAAAGTATTATGGATGCACATAGCCGAAAGACAATACGAAGAAGAAACTAAAAAAAAGAGAAAAGTCCCGCTACAGAGTTACAGTACTTGTAACAGCAGTACAACCACCACCAAAACACCTGATGTCTAAACTCTCCAAAAGCAACGCTTTCAAGAAGGAAACAGTGCACAAGCGCCGTCATCGCCCGATCGAGATCTTGGATTTTCACCCTGGAGATAGTTGCCGCTCTCAAAACAATGTCTTCAACAAGTCCATTGCCAGACACAACCAATTAAGACCAGACCTTGGATTTTCACCCTGAAAGATAGAACTTTGGACTTCACCTGTACTGTCACCCCCACTTTCATACCGCTGCATGCGCGTCCTGAAGCTCCAAGCAAGTTCCTCATCGCCACCAAGAGTCAAATCACCGTTCCTAGTTCCTCTGATCTCAGTTTTCATGACATTCTCCGCATCTGATTTCATCCAAGATGGTAACAGATAGCAGAACTTCATACCACTTGCTCCTTAACGAAATATCGTGGGCACGACCGAATCCCACCCGATCCAGCAATCTGCAGGCTACTGGCCGCAACCGAGCCGAACTCTACTACAGAACCAACTGGTGCGAGGCGAGAGGCGCTTTTGTCCACAACCATGGCCATACCATGCCAAAACGGGGCCTTGGGCCGTGCCGATCGAATCCGCCCGTCCGCATCCGCGACCACGAGCGACCGCCCGGAGCCAAAGCGTTCGTGTCCCGGCCACATCCCCGGCGAGAACCCCCCCTCCCTCCATTGCTCCCCCCTTCGCCCGTCGCCGCTATATAAGTACCTCTCTCGCTCGCACCTCCCAAGCCGACCACAGGTACAGCCGAACCTAGCCACCGCATTCGCAGATACTGGTACAGACACGCGTACGCCATTGCCATTGCACCTCCCCATTCCTAATTCCAGCCGCTTCGTCTCCTCGCGCCTGGTCTCTCCGTTCACAGGGGGGCGCTGTGTCTGTATGAGTTTACACGTATGTGTTTCCTTTTTCTCTTTTGATTTTGGTTTGTGCAACTTGTATTCAGAATGTGTGATTGATTTTGTTGGTGCGACCAGGCGCGATCGGTTCGTTGATTTGTTGCTGGCCATCTAAATCGAGGAGATTGTTTCCTGGAGAGAGCGCGGAAGGGATCTACCGATCGAGGGAAGGAAGGAGCCGCCGAAGAACACACGCGGTAGCCAATCTACTCTATTTCTAGCGTCTTGTTCGAAACAGAATTATACTCATTTTTATTCGGAAGAATTGTAGATTCGTCTCGCTTGGCGTGTCTCTACGGGCTTTCATTTTGGATTCACCCAAGTTCTTTTGATTAGATTGGAACACCTTTTTGTTTTTAATGGCCGGTGATTTTTTCGAGCGAAATTTCGAACATTTTTTTGTGATTGATAATGCCGGAATCCTTTCCATGCTCCCACTGTCTCGTCAAACTTGCATTTGGGCTACGGTACACAAAATCGTAGGAGTATCACAGCGAGATGATAGAATTTAATCATGAGTTAAGAGATGGTTTCTTAAGTTTATTTAAGAATTAAGAGAAGCATGATACTGACAAGAGAAGCAGAACACCATGTTTTCCTAGCGCAATTTTAGTTTTCTTCATGTGTCACCCTCAGCCTCTCTTGGTCGTTTGCTGGTTACTTTCCTGTAGTACACTAACGAGAGTACATAACGAATCCCCCCTTCGTTCCCCTTCGTCGCTCCCGTGGGCAACGGGGGAACCCTAGGCGCCGCCTCTCTCCAGCCCCCCCCACGTCCCTTCCCTCACCTCGCCACCGCCGGACGGCGTCGCCGGCCGAAGGCCGGGCTTGGCAGCGCGGGGCTACTGCTACTTACTCCTCACGTGGGGTTCTCGCGGGTCGAGGACATCGGCATGGGCCCGCGCTGAGCACGGGGCGCGGTGGCGCGGCCGCTCCGGCGGCGGTGTGGTGACCGGCGGGATCCGTGCGTGTTCGGATGGCGGCGGCGCATCCGGCGGCGGGGTCACTCGGGTAGCGCAGCTTCTTCATCCCGGGGCGGTCTTCAAGGCCATGGCGGCGTTTCTCAGTGGAGGACGGCGTTCCTGGCGGCGTGGACTACGGCGGCGGCGGCGGGGATAGCACGCGCGACGGTGATGGGTAGGCTCGGGGCGTGGCCATGGCTGATGTTGCTCGGCCCAGATCTAGGCCCGTTTGGGCCCGATCTGGGTTCTACGGGCCCCGTCCGGGCGCACGTCTGTGAGACCTCTCTGCAGGATGACATCGGCGACCTTGGCGCTGCAGCGCGGCGGCGGAGCTAGTCGGGCCTGATCTGGGCCTGCTGGGCTGATCTGGGCCTGACCGGCACTGCTGCTGCTGTCCGGTCGGTGACCGCCTCGGGCGGTGGAGGACGGCTGATATCCTCCTAAGGGTTGCCGGTGTTGACTTTGCGGGCCTGAAACCTTCATCGGCCTCACTCAACCGCCTCGTTCACCCCACGACTTGGTGGCTCCTCGGGTTGAGGTTGCGGATGCCGGGGCGGCGGCCCTAGAAGGCGATCTGCACGGGTGTCTCTCTGCGCGAGCGACGTGACAGCGGTAATGGTTCTCTCCTTGGACCGTGTGGATGGCGAGGAGCGGGCGGCGGGGGTGCCTGGCGTTGGTGGCAGCAACTCCCAGATCGTGGTCTGGAGATCCTACTCGGGGCTAATGGACATTCGACTGTGCGGATGTTGTGTGAAGGTTTTTCGACGAAAGCTCTGCGCTTCGGTGCCAATGACGGCGATGCATGTAGGTATCGTTACCCTCATGGGGGCGTCATTGTGGCTACCTTCGCCGCATTAGGGCTCCGGTGAAAACCTTTGACATTCCTGGTCTCGATGTCGGCGACTTGCTACGTCGTTACCTCTTGGGGGCGTCATCGTGGAGCCCCGTCCCTCGGGTTCGTTCCGGTGACCTCGGTGGCAAGTCGGATCTCCTTGTTTTTCTTTTTTCTATCTTTGATCTGCTTTGTAAGAGGTTCCACTCATCACGTTGTATCAGTTCGGTCGTTGGGCTTTATTTATAAAACGGGTGAAATCCTATTTCTGCGAGTACATAACGAAAACAAGGAAAAACAACTGCACCTTTCAGTACACTGCTATGTGGTGATCTATTTCTTTCGAATAGGCACGTGCTTTGCGAGGCCTATCAGCAAAGCCATTCTGCCTACCTGCATAAGGAGTGCCATACGAAAGGTGCCTAGCTCTTGGGAGACCTTTGAGACATTTATTATATGTTTCTGAATCCTCAGTTGCCCTCTCCAGGTTTTTTGTCCGGTTATGTCACTAGACGATTCTGTGCCATCTTGCTACGTGTCCCATCCTTTTTTGGAGCTGTCTCAAATATCTTAAACCTTTTTTCCAGACATGTTAACATTATCTTAGGTTCTCCACTTATTAAAAGCTATGTCTTTTGTCCATTTAAGCACTGACATGTCTGGTTTTGGCACTTCCTGTGTGCATTTTGTCTTAAGCTCGACAAGATCTTTTGCTGAAAGCTACGTATTAGCAATGTATGACTATCTCAATTTCCGACACTTGAACCAATAAGCTGGCTGGGATCCGAAGTGTTAACTGAATCAAAGTACTGTACTTGAGTGGATTGGTACTAGCCTCACTACTGTGATGCTAACAATTTTGTTCTATTTTATTTCAGGTGGTGAAACGCCAAGATGGTTAATTTCGGGAAGATATTGGTGTCGGATCAATTGGAAGAGTGGAAAGAGTATGTTGCTTTGCTACTCCCGAAATTATCGAGTTCCCTCACATTTCACTGTTATGACTACATCGACTAGATATGCATAAACTAGGCGTTACAGTTTTATTTGACTAGATATGCATAAACTAGGTATTACAATTTTTTAATATTTAATCAGATAAGCTTGTTTGGTGATGATGTGGATCTTATGACTTCTTTGTTTACTATTTCTAGATACTACATTAATTACAAAATGATGAAGAAAAAGGTAAAACAGTATGTCCAGCAGACACAAAATGGTGGAAGAAACCATGAACAGGTTCTTAAAGATTCTCAAGGATGCTTGACGATCAGGTAAAACTCCGCTGAGTTGCTGATGCATTCCTTTAAACCATAAATGTTTATCTTTTTGTTGCCTCACACCATGTGTGTCCATGTATGTTTCTTCGTTTGCAGATAGAAAAGGTTGTGCTCTTTCTACTGACACAGCAAGGTCATCTTGCTAGCAGGATCGAGAAATTGGGAGAACAGCGTGCCCTACTTACGGAACAGCCCGATATATACACAAGTTTCTCAAGTGCGAGAGGCTTATAGGCAAGTTGGGCTTGATCTTGTGAAGCTCCTTAGATTTGTCGATATGAATGCTACTGGAATCCGTAAGATACTTAAAAGTTCGATAAGCGCTTCGGCTATAGATTTATGGACTATTACGTCTCAACTCGTGCGAACCATCCTTATTCTCAGCTTCAGCCGATCTTCAAGCAAGTGGTAATGTCAATTTCTTGCATCTTCAATTCATATATGTGGCTTTAGTGCATTGGTTTTGATGGTGTCAGTCCTTGATTGAAACCTTGATCCTTCATCATCTTTTGCACTAATGATGAAGTTGTGAATGCAGGGTATTGTAGCTGTTGCTGGTGCTTTAACACGTAATCTCGCATCCCTGCAAAATCACCAAGGAAGCTTTTCGTCGATCTATGACCACCCATCAATTACCTTGAAGGTCTCTTCTGGGTCTTCTGCTGGTTCCGTAATCAGACAATATTTCTCATATCCCTAACAAAGGAAATCTGTACTCCTTTTCTGTATGTGCAGGACCCTGTCATAGAACAAATAAATCATTCAGTACAGAAACTCACGCACTCCACAACCTTCCTGAAATTCCTCGGCAACACGCGCTCATGTTCCACAAGATGTGCAAACTAGCTCAGACGATCTTGTCGATGACCAGAACTACCATTTCATGTCGCTGATGCTCAACTAGTGAACACATTTCTCTACATGGTGAACACTATATCATCGTTCCGACAGCAGATGACTATTCAGTGAGCCTTGGCGCAGCGGCAACCGTCTGCGGTGTAATTATCGGGTCAATGGCTGTTGCCCAAGTGTTTTCTTCAGTTTATTTCAGTGCCTGGTCGAATAGATCGTACTTCAGACCCCTCGTATTCAGCAGCATCATGCTGTTTTCAGGGAACCTGCTGTATGCTTTGGCGTATGATCTGAATTCCATAACTGTTCTCATACTTGGACGGCTACTCTGCGGGTACGTATTTATTTTCGACTCTCTAATTTACTTGTGTCATGTTCAGTTTCTGCTTTGATAGGGTGCAATATCGTAAATGTTTTTTCTGGACGGTCACATTGGCAACATTGTGTTCAGGTTGGGTTCTGCAAGAGCTGTGAATCGTCGTATATCAGCGACTGCGTGCCTCTCAAAATCAGGCTGAAAGCCTCTGCAGGATTTGTCAGTGCTAGTGCACTTGGAATGGCCTGCGGTCCTGCACTTGCCGGTTTGCTGCAGACAGAGTTCAAGATCTATGGAGTCACATTTAATCAGAACACCTTGCCTGGATGGGTCATGTGCATTGCTTGGGTTGTCAACTTGATTTGGCTGTGGATTTCATTTAAAGAGCCGGATCACATCACTGAACAAAATGCAGCCAACACGCAGTCAACTGATTCCGGTAAACTAACTCCCTTAATTTAAGTTCTTTTTTTTTGGAACAATATTTACTAGCAACTCTTGCCATGGTCACAAAACTTATTTTCTGGGCGCAGTTGTTAATTAAATTGTTTGTCATAACAGGCCATCGCCCAAGTGATAATTTGGAGGATGGTTTATCACAGCCTTTGCTCATAGAGGCAAATGAGACGCAGGATGAAACTGTAGAGGATAATGACGATAAGGAAGAAAACACTAAAGAGTGCCATAAGCCAGCAACTTCGCTTGCTGCAGCATACAGATTGCTCACGCCCTCTGTGAAGGTTTCCCCTCATCATCCCTTGAATCTGATCATTTTTTGCTGTTGGGTGTACCAGCTTCGTTTGCATCGGCTTACATACATGTTGATGTTCACGATATATCAGGTGCAGTTATTGATCTATTTCATGCTCAAGTTCACAATGGAGATTCTACTCTCAGAGTCGAGTGTTGTCACTACGTTCTATTTTAACTGGTCCACGAGTAATGTGGCCATCTTTCTAGCTGTTCTTGGGCTGACAGTTCTTCCGGTCAATATCATCGTCGGAAGCTACGTTACCAACTTGTTTGAAGACAGGTAACTCGTACGCTCCTTACTCTGTACGTGCTAGAGCAATTCTCGTCTTGCCCACTCTAATTCTCATCATTTTCCATCCCCCCTTTCTTTCCCTGAAGGCAAATTTTGCTGGCGTCTGAATTCATGGTCCTAATCGGCATCGCCGCGAGCTTCCATTTCACCTCTAGCTACTCCGTTCCACAGTACGTCGCGTCGGCTATCATCACGTTTGTGTTCGCCGAGGTGCTCGAAGGTAAGAAATCTACCACCAACTCGAAGCCTGAAAATGGCGCGAAGTGTTCCGGAAACTAGCACTGCCTTTGTGACCTCGTCTGAATGAACATTGCAGGGGTCAACCTGTCCCTCCTTTCCCGGGTAATGTCGTCGAGGCTTTCCCGGGGCACCTACAACGGCGGGCTCCTCTCGACGGAGGCCGGGACGCTGGCCCGTGTCAGCGCTGACGTGACGATCACCGCAGCGGGGTACCTGGGTCAGAGCCAACTCCTGAACGCCACCCTGCTCCCGTCCTTTGTCATCTGCCTAGCCTCCATCGCCGCGACATTCGGCACTTACAACAGCCTGTACTGAGGCATGATTCCCTCCATGAACATGGATCACTGCTGCGCGCGCGACACCAAGCTGCTGTCTGAAGCTTTGCAGTGACGCTGTAAATGCTAGCCGTCGCTGCTAGTGGTCTGTCGTGTACGGAAGCTTGTGGTAAACGAGCTACCAAATGTTGCAGCCGATACACGTCAAATAAAAAGCACTACCGATCCATCCGATCCAATGCTCGAAACCACAAAATGTACTCTGGTCAGAACGGCTGCAAGGTACAAAGGCACCGCGTCGAGCAAGAAGCGTGTAGAGATCTGGAGAAGAAAGCGCCACGGCAAGGTTACGGCCGTGGTTAAGCGAAGGCAACGGGCGAGTTTTGCCGTTTTGGTGGTTAGGCTTTCTTTCCTCACGCTCCTAGCATGCTCACACCGTTGCTTGATGCATTCAAGCTTGTAAGTGGTAACCTTAGCTATTGCCTATATTTTACAGGCCTAATTATTGTACTCCCTCCGTACTGATGTTTTAGATATCTCATATACAGATTACATACGGATATAAATGGATAAATCTACACACTAATACGCGGTTAGGTACATTCGTATCAGAAAAATGCTAAAACATTTTATTTTTGATACGGAGTTAGTAGCATGCATGCATCTAGCGTTGAAAGTAGGTGAGAAGGGTTTATGAGATCAAGTTTTTAATAGAAAAACCATGTTCAAATATTATCAGAAAAATTGACAACAGACATCTATGTTATACATGGGCGGAGCTCCAGCCACAATGTTGGCGGACCAGCCCAATAAAGATCACTATTTTTTTCTTTCGTGGGCCAAATTTTCGCTATTTCTTCAGTGTTTTCGCCTGGGTTGGGCGGGCCATGGCCCTGGTCGGTGTGCACTGAGCTCCGCCACTGATGTTATATGCAACGCCAATATTTTGCTGCTTCAAATTCGAACTACACATAGAGAGCCAAAAAAAGAAAAACTTTCGCTGGAATAGTGTGAACTTCACATCATACCTTTTGTTTCTCTAATTGCATGGTCGGGACAAAGTGAACAGTTATTAATCTGGTTTTTTTAGCGGAAGCTGGGTCTTCAAAGATCCTTGAGAACTTTTAATTACTACAAAGCGGTGGAGGTACATAGCTCAACAAAAAACTAAAAAAAAAAACCAATTTACAAACAGGTCCCTAAAACATAAGAGGAGGATCCTAACTCTAGATCTAAGATTACAGTTGGGTCCTTGAAGCAACCTTTACCGAGAATGCGCCGGACCTCGCCAGGGACGAAACCACTTGGGGCAACAGGAACATCACCACTCCGCCTCGCACCAGAGGAAGGCAACATGGACTCCAAACTGAGGGCGTATTGCTCCCATTTGGCAACCAAGCTGGGAGGAATAATAGGAGCAGCCAGGCTCCACTCCGCCTTTCGCCCAAACCTCATCGTCGATGTTGGAGAATCACAACGCAGTTGCAAGGACTGGAGCTTCTCTTCGATCTTCCCCAACCGCCACCACCACGCAAGGAAAGAGGAAGAAGAGGGGACCTCCTTCATCTCAACAAGGAGACTACCGAACGAGCTTATTGAAGAACCAAGGCTCAGATCCGCCGCGTCCGTCAGCTTGACTCCACCACGGAGAGCCACTGAAAGACAAGCTAAACAGTGTTGGTCGGAAGGACCGAGGCGAAGCATCTACTCGATATCATTACAGACTCTTCAAAGGGAATGTAAGAGTGAAGACTTGGCTACCTCTCCCATGATCACTAAAACGTACATACACAAACATCTTAGAATCCACACTATTACTGTAAGCAATGTTGTTTCAATGCCAAGCACAAAGCATGCACACTTTGTTAAAAACTTGACTTCCTAGACAATTTTTTTTTTGCGAAACAGACTTCCCAGACAATTTTGACCATGAAAAAGTAGTGTCATGGGTTTAATTTTACACCCTACAAATTCTATAAAGACACTTACTTAATCATACACTAGAAACTGCTATTGATACATTTGTTATATCACACTCCTACTGATCTTTACCCTATAATACTTATATGCATTGTAGAAACAATAGTTCTAGTAAAGAACTTGTTACAAAATACAATTTATTATTTTTCGCTGAGGTCACTACAAAGAAAAACACATCAAAATAATATTTAGTAATATTGAGAGATATGTGGTTAAACTATGAGAAAAACGAAAAAAAATATACTTGCAAGTTGTAATAAAGCAACATGCAAAAAATAAGACCCACCTAAGTATAAAAGTTCACTATAAATTGTATTAATTTTGATTCGCCGACCCAAACTTGTATTAGGTGATGAAGTTGAGAAAATTCCAAGACCGAGAATAGAGCATTATTTCTCATTAGAATCGCGATGATATACAAAAACATGAGATTTATAAAATGAGTGTCACAAATGTACGTGCTTGGAAAACGCTAACCAGGCCGCACCCACTACCAATGCAGTGGGCGGGCTTCCGTTAGGTTCTTCCGCCACAACCTTGATTTCTTATTTTGACTCTCCGGCCCTCGCCTTCGTGCCTCCTACGTCGCTTTCCTCGCCTCCTACAACGCCTTCCCCGCCTTCTTCATCGCCTCTGTCTGGCCGCTAGTCTGCCTTCCCTCTTATGCATAGGCAAAATAAATTATAAGGTGAAGCCTCAGACGTGTAGCTAGGAAGATAAAAAATGTGTATTTTAGGACCCCGAACATGCTCCTCAAACCCACCTGCTGCGATGTTGGGGCTGGGCATCTCCAAGGCCTTAACCACTGTCGATGCAGTGGGCGGGATATCCGACATCTCCAAGGCCACAACCACTTCCGATGCGGCGGGCGGAATCTCCGGAAGCAACTTCTTGCTGATGGCTCTCGGAGCTTGAGCCGACCTTTTTTGAAGCTCCAGCTTTGGCCCCTTCTGCATGATCACAAGATTAGCATGGATATAACCCGGCTGAATATTAGAAAGACTAGGAGATATGCCATCAACAAGGAGGCTTGATTCGTTTATGCAGTTGGATCATTGTTACCTTATTCACGATAATGATCACAATGGTTGCTTTATTTAGATGAAGTAGATAATTGTATGTTAGTTGCCAATAGTTGTATATTTATTTAGATGTACTAGAAAATTATATGTAGTTGTACGAGGATCTATTTATGTATGAATCTATGATGAATTTATTTAGATGAATTTGATATTCCAAAGTGGCAGTTGTGATTGCTTTTGGTCAGTACTTGTAAATTAAATTTTTTGACATAACGGGATATGGCACCGTGCAATCCAACTTGCATTGCACACGTGAGCAGTTTAGTGGATCTATATTGAAAGTGCATGTGTTGCCCCATGCGTGGTTTTGGTAATTAATGACAATTCTTATGGACTAATGTTTGCATTGAGATATCTTTATAGATCTTGTCCATGAAGAAGATTGGAGTTCATGTGTTGGACTCTAGAAGAATACATGATGACCAAGGTTCTATCCAATGGTTTATATGAAGAATGTTCATGTGAAGAGTTGAGCTTATTGCAAGCATGGCTTGGAAAAGAAGATTGAGTGAACTTCATGTTTATCTCCAAGCCATCATCTATATCAAGAGAAGAATATGAAGCGCAAGTGGTTACATGAAGACGGAGCTTAGCGAGGCTCTCCCATAATGGAGTATGGGGGAGCATTTGGAGAAGTCTTCATCAAGCATGTGCTAGCAAGCACAATCAAGAAAGGTGTTCCAACTTGAGAGAGTCAAGATCGTCATCATCTAGCTCAAGTGGAATGCGCAAAGTAAAGGTATGATCTTGATAGGGTTTCTATTTTACCGGTCTCATGTTGTTAGTTTGGAGACCGGGTTATAGGATAGACATCGTACTATCAAGAGGGGCTCTCAAGTGAGTAACTTGATCGCACCTTTGTGGAGAGCTCAAACCTTTGCATATTTGACATATCATCTTTCTTGGTTCTTATTTGGCTTTTATCCATGTGAGAATTTAGAGCTTGTGTTCATCTCCATACCAAGCTCTAGTTCATCAAAAACGGATTTCATTTGGATATCTTGTGGAGTTTTTGATGTTGGAGGTTTTACCGGTTCGTCTCTTGTAGAGAGGTCAAACTCCCCTCTTGTGTTATACTCCTCACATGATGGTCTATGATGTGTATATGCATGATCTTGTAGTACTTGTGATTATCTTTGGAGCAAGCCCAAGATCATTGAAAACGGAGTCCGGATGGAAAACTTGTTGTGTTCTCGGTGTTGGAAATATTACCTATCCTCCTCGAGATAAGGTCCACACCTCCCATGTGTGATATCTCCTCTATATTTGTGACCCTTAATATTTGTAGGAAAGCTCTTGTCGCTACCTTTTCAACCTAGTTGGTTTCATCTCGTTTGGAGTTTCCTTGCAAAAGTTATTACATTTCAGGTTTTGCAGTTTTGCTGGCTTTCTAGGCCGGAGTTTCCGGTGTGCCTCAACCGGAGTCTCCGGTCCCAGGGATTTTTGTCGAAGATAAGCAGCTTGGTTCACTCCCTGGACTCTGTCCGGAGTGTTGCCGGAATGTTGCCGGAGTATGGCCGGAGTCTCCGCCCCAGGCCGGAGTCTCCGGTCATTGGTCGAAAAGTCTCCGGCCCGAGCTGCTCCTTGCCAGATGTGGTTCAGCCCCAGGAACCTGTCCGGAGACTTGCCGGAATGTTCTCGGAGTCTCCAGTGTGTAGGCCGGAGTCTCCGTGTGAAGTTGGCTGCAACGGCTCTTTTTCTGGGAGGGGTATAAATACCCCTCCACCTTCCTCCAGCCAACCAGCTCTTCCAAGCACGTTTTCCCCCCTCTCTCCTCCATTTTTGACCATGGAAAGCTTGCCCCTCTCCCAATTCTTCCCATGATTCTTGCATATCTTTGAGGGATTTGAGAGAGGAGATCTAGATCTACATTTACACCAATCCATCTATCCTCTAAGTGAGGGGAACCTAGTAGATCTTGATCTTGGAGTTCTTGGTGTTTCTCCTACTTTGTTGTTCCTCTCTTCTCTCCCCATAAGCATTAGTTGCTTGTGGTGGGATTTGAGAGTGAAGGATTTGAGCACTTGTGCTCTTGCCATTGCTTCGTTGCATCGGTTTGTGCTCTCCACGAGGATTCGTGGAAGTTGAAAGCTTGTGAACTTGTTACTCTTGGGTCTTTGGACTCTAGACGCCCGTGTGTGGTTGAGACCCTTGTGTGGTCACTTGTAGCTGTTCGGAGCCCCCAATCCCGTTGTGGGTTGTGCCCCGGATCGTTGTTGAAAGGCTCCGGATTTCCGCCTCGAAGGATTCCGATAGTGGAAGGTGAACCAAACCTTTGTGGTGCGGTTCATCGGAGAAGAAGGTGAAACCTTTGTGGTTGTTGAACCATTGTGTTGGTTCACACCTATCCAACGAGACGTACTCCCTTAACAAGGAGGAACTCGGGAATACATCCTCGTCTCTGCGTGCCTCGGTTATTTCTATACCCGAGCTTTTTACTTATGCACTTTACATTGTGATAACCTTCGTGCTTGAAGTATTGTATATTGCTATCACCATGTTGTTTGTCTTGCTTAGCATAAGTTGTTGGTGCACATAGGTGAGCCTAGTTTATTTAGGTTGTTGGCTTGTTAATTTAAACACATAGTTTTATTCCGCAATTATCAAGCCTAAACCAGAAAAGTTTTAATCGCCTATTCACCCCCCCCCCCCTAGGCGACATCCTTGTCCTTTCATATATTCAATGTTATCTATGAGAGGGTCTCCTTAATTCTGTAGTAACAAACAAATTCTTTTTCATATACTTGTAATAGATTGTGTTATTATTTAAATATATAATCTGTGTTTCTTTGTTATTTTTGTTGTACAAGTGTACCATGCAACACTCGCTTGAAGTTCAATGACTTAACCGGCAAGAGTGTGCTCTTCCATGCTATTGGACGCACGTACAACATTCAAGTGACAACAGGACGTACCAAGACTCGCTTGCACAGCCAAAGATTGTAGCGATTCATCGCCCAGAACAATCTCAAAGGGGGACAACTAATCCAACTTTCTTTGGCAAAACCACAAGCAACGATCAGTGTTGCTATTGTAACTACAACGACATTGACGAGGAGATGGGCGAAGAGAGTTCTGAGGAGATTGACGAGGAAGATGACCCATTGTAGTCTACCATCATCTCTCGTGCAACAAATGTGCAGGACCATGAGAAGGATCATCTCCTTCGGATCCTACCCCCAAGAAATAGCTATATCATGGTGCCTTTTGTTCATCGTTTGATGAACACACAAATGTTACCAACAATCATGTGATGATTTGATTCCAAAATATTTTCTCTTTTGTCTTTGCTTATGTTATCTTGCATGTGCGGTGGTATGTGACATAGTTTATGTTTCTTTTTCATGTGATGGCATGGTATCCCAGAAACTATCTAATTCGGTAGCGGAAAACGCTGGCCTCCCGGATAGCGGCAATTGGACTACGCCTTGTAGTGGCAGGGGCCGTCACCACCGTTCTGTACAATACAGGCTTTGATGGCCGCGTCGTCCTCGGCGCGCAAGCGTGTCGTCCTCTAAATCTCTGACCGGAGTTCCATTCGGTCAGAGATTTAGAGGTTGGGCAAGATATTCTCGTCACACTGAGGAACACTAACAACCCCAACTTGGAGATGAGGATTGTGATCAACCACATCATCTAGCTAGTTTGTTGAGAGAGTCAATAATTTAAACTTTGAATTTCTAGTTAAGGCATATTGTTGCTATATTATCTTTGTGGAGGATCAAATTGACGATTCTAGTTATCTTTTGTCTTATAGATTCTGATGTTTCTGTGTATTTGGTCAATGCATTTTTTTTATGATAAGTGTGATATATATGTGTAGCAATTTGCTGTAATTTTTTGTAAAAAAAAAACCCGGTGGCTGCCACGCCACACTAGTATATATATTACTAGTGGAGTGGCTGAACACGCCAGTGGTAGTTGAATCACCAGTGACGTGGCATGTACACGCCACTAGTAAGCAGTGGCGCATCAGCAGTGACGTGGGCAAGACACGACACTGGTGGCAAATTTGACATGCCTAGCCACTTTTCTACAAGTGCGACTAACAAGTTGATGTACTGTTGTACCACGTTTTGCAAGTTTGTGTATGAAATTGCACATAAGAGACAAGTTTGTGTACTTGGGGAGTTATTAGCTCATTTAAAAACTTGTCATTACGTTTGTCAGATTTATAAATATAGGTTCAGGACCTTGGAAGTCTTATTGGTGATATTTTCGGTCCTTGACTGATACAGGCCATGTACCCTGACAGAATAAAAGATATGTGCGTCACGGTCTCAAAGAGGGAGTGACGTATTTGAGCTATACATTCTCCACAACGCCCGCGCATTTGCCCGCAGAAACATCAGACAAGTTAGGGACAAAGCCATTTATCATAGCCGAACCCGTGGAAGAATTTTAGCTGACACAAAGGCTGCGGAGCATGAATCAAACAAACTACCGACCATGCAACAACGGTTTCTTGTGGTTACTTCGCTAGGAGCCTAGGAGTAGTATATAAGCACACCTAGTTGTGCAAGTCAGCCACATCAAAACACAAGCTAAAACAATGGCGTTCTTCATTGTGATGGGCTTGTTCGTACTCCTATCCGTCTCCCAACAAGGTGATCAATCTTCTTGCTCTGGATCAGTCCCCGGGTCAATCGTCGTGCTCTGATATCTTGTTTAGCATTTGCATTATGAGGTGTTACTGATTGTTGCGCGCGTGTGTGTGCATGGCAGCGCGGGGCGTAAACTACACGTTCATGAGGGAGGCGATGCACGCGCCGCCGGTGGCCTACTACGACTACATCGTCATCGGCGGCGGCACGGCGGGCTGCCCGCTGGCGGCGACGCTGTCGAGGCGCTACCGCGTGCTCCTGCTAGAGCGCGGGGGCTCCCCGTACGACGACGACCGCGTGCTCAACATGGCGCACTTCTCGGACGTGCTCTCGGACACGTCGGCGTCATCCCCGTCGCAGCGGTTCGTATCTGAGGACGGCGTGATCAACTCGCGGCCCCGGGTGCTGGGCGGCGGCAGCTGCATCAACGCGGGCTTCTTCACGCGCGCCGGCGCCGGGTACGCGAGGGCCGTCGGCTGGGACGCCAGGGAGGTGCTGAGCGCGTACAGATGGGTGGAGGACGTGGTGGCGTTCCAGCCGGAGCTGGGGCCCTGGCAGGCGGCGGTGCGGAGGGGGTTGCTCGAGACCGGGGTGGTGCCGGATAACGGGTTCACCTACGAACACATCCCCGGCACCAAGGTCGGCGGCTCCATCTTTGACCCGGAAGGGCGGCGGCACACGGCGGCCGACCTGCTGCGGTACTCGCGCCCCGAAGGCATCGACGTGCTTCTCCGGGCTAGAGTGGCCAGGATCTTGTTCAGTTACAAAGGTGAGAAGACCATGTCATCCCATAAAAATCTTGTTTAAAGATAGTGACCGTTAGGTTTGTTAACACCTTAACGACTGCCCGTGGTTTTTCTTCTTACATGTCACGCACTATTTCCGTGGCGCGAATATGTTGATCGAGGAATTCGGATGCAATAACAAGATTTTGGTTTGCAGGGACCAAGCCCGTGGCGCGCGGCGTGGTGTTCCGCGACTCGCTGGGCATCGTCCACGTGGCGTACCTCAACCGTGGCGACGCCAACGAGATCATCCTGTCGGCCGGGGCGCTGGGCAGCCCGCAGCTGCTGATGCTCAGCGGCGTGGGGCCCTCCGACCACCTCCGGTCGTTCGGCCTCGACGTCGTCGTCGACAACCCTGAGGTCGGGCAGGGCATGTCCGACAACCCCATGAACGCCATCTACGTGCCGTCGCCTTCCCCTGTAGAGCTGTCGCTCATCCAGGTCGTCGGCATCACCAGGTTCGGCAGCTACATCGAGGGCGCCAGCGGCTCCGACTGGAACACCCGCTCCGCCGCCTCCAGCACCGGCGCGCAGCAAGCCCGCAGCTTCGGCATGTTCTCGCCGCAGACGGGCCAGCTCGCGACGGTGCCCCCGAAGCAGCGCACGCCGGAGGCCATCGCGCGCGCCGTGGAGGCCATGAGCCGCGTCCCGGACGCGGCGCTCCGCGGCGGGTTCATCCTGGAGAAGGTCCTCGGCCCGCAGTCCACGGGCAGCCTCGCGCTCCGCAACCTGGACCCCGACGACAACCCCGTCGTCAGCTTCAACTACTTCGCCCACCCGGACGATCTCCGCCGCTGCGTCGCCGGCATCGAGGCCATCGAGCGGGTCATCCGCTCCAGGGCGTTCGCGCGGTTCGCGTACCCCAACTTCGCCTTCCCGGCGATGCTCAACGTCACGGCCGAGTTTCCCGTGAACCTGATGCGCGGCGTGCGCGGCGGCAGCGACCCAGCGGCGCTCGAGCAGTTCTGCAGGGACACAGTCATGACCATCTGGCACTACCACGGCGGGTGCCAGGTCGGCAGAGTTGTCGACCGCGACTACCGCGTCCTCGGCATTGAAGCGCTGCGTGTCATCGACGGCTCCACGTTGAATGCCTCGCCGGGGACCAACCCGCAGGCCACCGTCATGATGCTCGGCAGGTACCATTCTCTTGTTTCTTTGTACTACTACTAATAATTTTGAGCACGATGGATCAACTGATATGTGCGCCCATGTTTTTGTTTGTAATATGAAAGGTACATGGGAGTCAAAATCGAAAAGGAGAGGATGCTAACCGAAGGATCAGGGTAGACGCTAGCATGCGCTACAGCATACGTACATGCGTGTACTGTTGCATTTGCTAGTTTTCTTGAGGATTCTTTCAGTGATCATCTTACAGCTCGGAAATACTAACTGTAATCGCTGAAATTCTATTTTGCACAATATATGTGAGAGCATATGCTTCACTCAATTGTTGCCAAGTTTGTGGTTAAATTTACTTGTGACATGTAGTGAAGTTGCTGTAAAGGAAATGTAACAGTAATATTCTGCCAATGCTGCAATACCTTTGGTATTGCTGAAAAGAGGAAGAAATGGGTTAGAAACATATATTCTCAAGTTCTACTGGGATAATGGTAAATTATCACAAAACCTCTATGGTTCCTAGCAACATGTCCTCAGAAAGAGTGCAAATTGTACAGTGAAACTATGCCTTTCACCTACTTGGGGCTTCCAAAGGGCACAACTAGGCAAAGATTAGATGACTTCACCCCTTTAACTGAAGAGATGGATAAAAAGACTCATTTCTTCAATCTTATCCAATGGTGGAAGCCTATGTTTTATATGTGTGTCATGAACTGGCTATCAATTGTAGATTATTTAGAAAAATATAGTAGGAAATTTCTATGGAATGACAAAGATATCAACGTCCAAGGCCGATGTTTAGTGAAATGGGTGAAGGTTTGCCTGCCAGAATCTGCTGGTGGACATGGAGTCCTAGACGTAAGAGTCCATAACGAAGCTCCAACTGTGATAGCATCTCCATCGGCGCACCGATAGGCCTTCCCATCGGCCTAGTGGGTCCGGACACGAAAATCACCCCCCCCCCCAGTAGCTCCCCCATCGGTACAGATGACCCAAAAATTTGTCCGGCAACCCCTACACTGAAACACAAGATATTTTGGCTACCCTTCCCCCACAAGTGACATGGAGCCACACATCTAGCTATCCATCTTCCTAACCTTTTCACCTCCAAAACTCATCTTAAAATAGAGCATCTCTAAACAGAAACAAGCATTCCCAGATATTTCATAGGCCACTCACCTTTCTGGCAATTAAAAAGCTCAGCATACTCTTGCAATATATCACCATCCTCTAAAATCAAAAGAACTTCACTTTCCTCAAAGTTGATTTTTTTTAGCCAAACGTTGATTAAAAATATATATAGACGCAATTTCAAATTTATGGCCCTTTTCAGCCCATCTTTGATAAACAACATAGTATCATCAACATACTGCAAAATGGCTATGCCTTTTTCAAACAAGTAATCAACCAAAACAAAAAAAATCCATTCATCTAAGAATTAAGAACTTCACATTCACCAAGCATATTAAAGAGGAAAGGAGGAAAACATGGACACCAATTTTGTGTAAGTCCTTACACATTCAAATCATGGAAAAGAGGTTTCATACATGAGGTCACCATGCATGTGCATAGGGTGAAGTAAAAACATGTCCAAATTTTGTCAAAATGGATTGATAGCATCCTTTGATTATTTTTATTTCCTTTGTTTGTACATATTTCCCTGTAATTTTGTAAGACCTCTCCTTTTATTTCAATAAATATACCGTGGGGCTCAAGGTTTATAGTGTTTTCTCAAAAAAAAAAAGGAAAAGAGAAAAGGGGTTCCCTGGCCTCACTCCCTTAAAGCTGCCAAAATTAGGATCTTCCTCATCGTTAAATTTCACACTCAAGGTCCCCAGGGTAACTACACTTTTGATCCACTTAAGCCATCTTTTCCCTGCAATAAAAAAAATCAAGTTCAACTTGTCATATGCCTTCTCAAAATCTAACTTCATCACCAGCCCATGTTTATTCTAGATTTTAGATTCTTAGAGAATCTCTTGCAACAAGTTCACACCATCCATAATATTTCTACCTTTTATGAAAGCATATTGACAAGTGTTGATAAGCTTATCTATTACAAGTTATGTTCTGACAGTTAAGGTCTTGGTAGAAACTTTGAACACGACCTACAACAGACAAGTTGGTTGTTTTTTCTTGATAAACATCACCCTTTGGGATGAGAATAATTATCCCATAACTGACCCAACTCGAATAAAACTCGTGCTCATAGAAATTTCGTTACCATCACATCAGCTTTCACAATGTCCCAGCATTCGCGATAAAATTCAATAGAAAGGGCGCGCCTTATTTTTGTTTCATCTGATCAATAACATTTTTTATTTATTTCTCCGTATAAGGCATATCCATGTCCCTGTCCTTTATGTCGTCATCATTCAACTTTTCTTTTGCAGTCCGATTACCATCTGCAAGTCTTGTAGTAAAAGAAGGAGCATGCCCAAACAAATTTCAGTAGAAATTAGTAGAATGCTTCAAAAAAATTAGGAGTACTCTGGATAATTTCATCATCCTTCTTAAGGGAAAAGATAATTGTTTTCTCTTCCTAGCATTAGCAACACGATGAAATATTATGTATTATTAAAGCTTCACTGGCTCTTTGATGCCAATATTTCTCCCCAGTCTCATACTTTTTTATCAACTCATATTGTACTTTACTTTTCTTGTCTGGTGCTCCTTCAAAAAGAATAAGTTGTTCCAGCTCTTTCATCTCCTGCAATTCATCAACCAGTTGCTTCTTCAATTGAATTTCTTTTCGTCTCACATTAGCTCCCCAACCTTTGAAGTGTTTCTTCAGTTTTTTCAAATTATCTTGTCAGAATATTAGACTCTTTAAACCACTTCCTCTCAAATCTAAAATGCCTCTTGCTCCCAGCTAACCCTTCCAAAGTATTCAGAATCAAAGTGCTATGATCTAACATCTGGCGAGTTTGTTGACAACCGCAAGAGGAAATAATGTCTCCCACTCTTTGCTCACAAGAATAATGTCTAGTTTCTCAAGGGTAGGGAGAGCATGTTGATTAGACCAAGAATATTGATCACCAGTCATATGCAACTCTCTAAGTTCACATACTAATAATGGAATTAAACATGTCACTCAACTTATTAGGTCTCTTTTTTTTGCGAATTATTAGGTCTCAACCCATGCAAGACATATGTTAGCTTTTCCATCTATCTCTCCATATATGCTATATTGCATCTCAATAAGACCTTGATCTTCACGCTCCATGAGCATTATGATCTTCATGATCAGTGGACTTTCCCATGGTAAGGTTCCAAATATCAAACCCAAAGAAGTATACAATGCTATCATTAAGGATCTTTGTTCAGAATAATAAAGGATTAGTTGATGTCCTACTCTGATCTCCCCCACTGCAGAATCACGTGGCTAATACAAAAATCCAAGAAGCCAGCCCCAATCAACCTGTTGGTGTCGGTGGATGGCATTTCGTTCCCACTGTGAGGCGAATGCATAAACCGATTTTTGTATGGATCACGCTGTTCAGTATAGAAGTAAGATTTATTTGGATCGCGGACAGCGCTGCAGCGTCACCGTCAGAGTTCCACCACTCCGCCCTCATTCACCGGCGATCGCAGAATATCATCAGCTCGCCTCCGTATTATATAATCCCGTCCTCTCCATCTCAATCTCGATCTCGCCACCACTTCCCGTTTCCACTCTCCTCACATCCCCGCCGGATCTTGCCCCGCCATGACGATCTCCACCAACGGCTCCTCGGCGGCGGCGCCGGCGCTCAAGTTCCTCATCTACGGCCGTACCGGCTGGATCGGGGGCCTCCTCGGCAAGCTCTGCACGGCGCAGGGCATCCCCTACGCCTACGGCGCCGGCCGCCTCGAGCACCGCGCCCAGCTCGAGGCCGACCTCGACCAGGTCCAGCCCACCCACGTCTTCAACGCCGCGGGCGTCACCGGCCGCCCCAACGTCGACTGGTGCGAGACGCACAAGGTCGAGACCATCCGCGCCAATGTCTGCGGCACGCTCACGCTCGCCGACGTCTGCCGCGCCCGGGGCCTCGTCCTCATTAACTACGCCACGGGCTGCATCTTCGAGTATGACGCGGCGCACCCGCTCGGCTCCGGGGTCGGGTTCAAGGAGGAGGACACCCCCAACTTCGTCGGATCATTCTATTCCAAAACCAAGGCCATGGTATGCCCTCTACTCATGTTGGCTTGCTTTACACTCCCGTTATTTCCGCTTAGGTGTCTCTAGAGTAGCAAAGTGCAAACAGATCGGGCCCATTTTACAATAGTAAGACCGATTATTACAAGCTGAAACTTTGCTGAGCGATCTGATCATTCAGGGAAATGTGGCTTCTCTGTGGTTGACATTCCATGATGTGAAGTTAAGCCTCAACTCAGATTTGGTTACTCTCATGTGAGCAGTAACATTTCATTGACTATGGTCTGATTAGATCCGATCTTCGGTTGACTTCATAAAATAAAGTCAACGAAGTCACGCTTACTTAGGGAATCAAGATTTGGATCTATTTGAATCGTCAGAGTAGATTTTCCCCATCCATGCACACTAGTAAAGTGTTTTGATAATTGCGTGTTCCTTTGAATTTGTGTCATGCCCTTGGCAGAGCTTGCCCAATCTTGATCATGCAAAGTAGTTGGCCACTTTCCATCGAATGAACACCCTGCATCGGGTACTTCTGCTAGTACTAGATCATTGTCATGTTTTGTACTTCGGTTATCGATACTTCTGCATAGTCATTTCATCTTATTTTAGGATGATTGCTTTATTTGTATTGTAACTTCGTGGTTTAAATTCTTGAATTGCATTATAGGTACAATACACTGAAAACTAATGTGGTCTGATATAATGCAGCACACTTTCTAGAGAATGGCCTGTTGGTACACCCTAATGAATTGAAAAAGGAGTAACATTAGCTACTATAGATTGAAAATTTGCAATGCAAAATTGACGAACTGAATATTAAACTCGGTGAATATTTTAAGTGATAGTATTGAGAAGAGCAATATGAGGCCCCGGAAAGAGTCTAGTTTAGTGGGCATAACCTTATCTTATTGTTAAGAAAATTATATTAGCAGTTTAGGAGGGTGTTTAGTATCACAAGGTAAAAAAGTTCGTTGACATTTCTAGTAATCTCACCTGCCTGAATGCCATGAGCTCTTATACTGGAAAGCAAATGCTCATCTTGAAAGCAAAACGAATGTCATAGCAGGACCCTTCTCTATTAGATAATTATTATTCCTTATCTTTTAGTTGACACTTGACAGTGACATATAAAAACTTAAGTAGTTCAAGTATTTGCACTGCATGTATGTTCTGTGATCTTCCCTGTGCACCTTCAGTAGATCAGTGTGCAATGTTGTTTGAACTTTGGGCAATACTTATAGTTATAGATATTCAATATAAACATTATTCAAGAAACTATGGCTCTTAAATAAATTCGTGTTGCTTTTGTTCAGTGTTAACTTGTTAGTTTCTTTTTTGTGGTGCACCAACTCCATGTTGTTCAGTGGATCGTTTTGCTTTGGTAGAGTGGCTAAAACCTAATGTGGTGACATATTACCTCCTACAACTCTTCAAGATGGTAGTCAACTAGTACCATTACAAATATATTTTGGTATTAAAGGGAACTAACTAAAATGGAGCTCACGACAATAGACTTCACTGGTTAGGCTTTGCTCTGTTTTTTTTTATGAACCAACTTCTCGATCTGAACCTTAGTTGAATGGAATTTGGCATAATTTTGATGTCATATGGACTCAGTTAATCTAGATAGAGTGATCATTGTCCATTATATTAAAATTGCAATAGCCAGCCCTGCTACTTCTCCCTTTTAACATGAACGGTAACATGAATAGCTTGTTAGTATTCTACATTTCAGCATAACAAAAATGATCCTTAATCAATGGTCTCGCATTACCAATGTGTCATACCGCCAAAGAAGTTGCCATTGGAGCTTAATCAATGGTATTATTTTTCACGACTCTTACTTCTTATCCTCTGTATATTAAAATAATCATTGGTATTCCTATTGACGAAAATATGCTATCTACGACTCCAAAGAAACAACTTATTACATCTCACAGAGCAGAAATAATCCATCTTGTTTTTGGTGAAAAACATACCCTGTTATTTGTGCCATTGTGTGTATGTGTGCGCGTTACCATTCTATCTCGTAGTCTCATATATTCATGATAGTTGCTACTTTTAGCTAGATTATACTGGAAGAGGTTTTCATGGTGAAGCTAACATCTACCTCTAATAGGTCGAGGAACTGCTCAAAAACTACGAAAATGTGTGCACCCTCCGTGTAAGGATGCCTATTTCATCTGATCTGTCCAATCCTCGCAACTTCATCACCAAAATCACCCGGTATGACAAGGTTGTAGATATCCCAAACTCAATGACAATATTGGATGAACTTCTCCCCATCTCAATTGAAATGGCGAAGAGAAACCTCACTGGAATCTGGAACTTCACTAATCCCGGTGTGGTCAGCCATAATGAGATATTGGAGATGTACAGAGACTACATCGACCCAAAATTCTCTTGGAAGAACTTCAACTTGGAGGAGCAGGCCAAGGTAATAGTAGCACCCAGGAGCAACAATGAACTTGACAATGTTAAACTGAAGACGGAGTTCCCAGAACTTCTGTCGATCAAGGAGTCACTGATAAAATATGTTTTCAAACTGAATCAGAAGATTTGCGAGGCTTGACAAATGGAACAGTACTCTGCACGCAGCCTCGTGTCGATGTTTATTTGTTCGACATACATTTATATTGCTCTCCGGTACCAGTCCAATAAGCATGCATGGTGTTCTATTCTTGTACCTGCCGTGTGCATTGTTGTTGTTGCAGAAGATAGTTTCTCGCAGGAAGTCTACACACCCCTCGTTATTAGCAGATTATTACACAGAACACTACATGGTGTTACGATTGTATCCTATATACACAATGGGAAATAGACTGAAGTGAGGAACAAGTTCCTCTGTTGTATTGTATCACACATCATCATTTATAAAGTTCAGTAGGATATGTCTTTGGGCCCTACTATGTTGCCTGCTTGTGAGTTCCTAAATTGTATCCTCAAGGAATATTAGGGTTGTGGTGACTATGGACATTTGTGTATTACTGGTGTAACGGTTACTGTTTGGTATGAATCGATTTCTTGTGCTAAGAGCATCTCTACCGGCACCCTCCAAATGGCCCCCCAAAGACCCATTGGGTGTCTGAACGCAAAAATCGCTCACAGCGGCATGCCTACAAACTTGGGAGTCTGTTCGTGGGTGTCGGACACTGCCTGGGCATGGTGGTGGCGATCGTCGACTCGGTGGCCACCATCGAGTGGGACCCGCCCGGGCTCATGGCGACCCTTGCCGCCTCCATGCAGATGGCGGCCTCCTCCTCCTCTGGTGACGCCTCCACCAGTTGTGCTCCTCGAGACGGTGTGTCCACCAGACTCCTCCTCCATTGTCGTGCTCCTAGACGAGGACGACGACGAAGTCGACTGGGACGAGCTCGAGTAGGCCTAGAGTTGAGGCTAGGTGGAGCCAGTCGAATTTCATTCAAATTTTTGTAATGTATAATCAAAATATGAATGAAATTTGAATCTTTGAATTCGAGATTTTTTATTTATTTGGTTTGGGGGCACGGTTGAGTCAACACCCTCATTGGGCAGACATATGTCCGACGTCCCTAAAGAGGGCACAATTGTAGGTGCCGGACACAAATTTGGCGGCTCCGGTGGAGATGCTCTATTCCTGTCTTCATCGATGTCAGCGGTCAGCACCGGGATGGGAAACTCCCTGTAGTGCCAACGCTACATTGCAATGCCTGCCTGGACTTGGTTGGCCACTTGGCCATACCCGACCTTGCAATGCCCTGTGCTCGGTCCCCGTCAACGAGGTCGCCAGCGAGGCGACGCCTTCCCCACGAGCCTGTTGTCCGCCATGGCCTGGACGATGAGCAATACGGGCAGCACAATCATGCCATGTGTGCTGTCAAACCGGTGGATGGCAGCATCGACACCGCCATGTCCTGTCCTTTGCTCCAGTGTCTGCAGCATACGTCCACGGCCAGGACCCAGGTCGGCAAGCCACAGATCGCTTCCCTTGCTTGAATAGGAGTGAACCGGATAGACATTGATCCACACTACTGAAATGGCCCGTTGTGGGCTTGTGGCACTATGACCGAAGCTTGTTTCTGGAGCCTTGGTTTATTCGAACTGACATAATCATTCAAAACATCTGTTCCTTAACTCAAATCATCTTCAGTTTACTTAACATGAATCATCTACATGGCTCTTCATCAAATATTGTCACTTCCATGTGGTGTGCTTGGAAATCCACAAATTATGTACTATTTGGCAGGAAGATAAATGAGCCCTACCAGATTAGCTTACATGCTAGAGCTCTTTCAGATGATCTAGAGCTGGAGAGGAGGGCCGTAGTAGAACCGTAGCAAAAGAAACACATGCTGGATGCCCCTGCTCAAGTACTCATGCCATGAATGGAGCTACCATTGCGATTGATAGAAACATTCAACCTCTGTTATTTTTTCAGATGCTGCTTGGAAATGCTGGTCAATCCCAGGTGTGAATCTTCATCAGGCCAATGGAATCGGAGTGTTCATCAGAAGGGAGCTGAATGGAAAAGACTGTGTAATGTACTCCCTCCGTATCAAAATATAAGATGTTTTACATATCTTATATATGGACTACATGCGGATATAAATGAGTGAATCTACACACTAATACACGTCTAGTTACATCCGTATTAGAAAAATGCTAAAACATCTTATATTTTGGTACGGAGGTTGTAATGATTTAGGGGCCTCGGCACCGCAAGCTTCTTCTGTGTTTCAGGCAAAGGCGAAAGCTTTGTTTCTTGCAGCAATGGTGGCGCAGCAACTCCAAATTCAGAGATCAACTTTCCTTACAGATAACCAAGACTTGGTGAAGGTGGCACTGGAACTCCAGGGATGCACTTGCAGGATTTCTCCAAGCCACGTCTACTTCTTCGACTCAAATCTTCCACATCAAAAGAGATTTTGAATGGTGTGGCTCATAACTATGCAAAACAGGTTCTTAGGCAAAACCTAAG
Source organism: Poa pratensis (assembly GCA_947311845.1). Lineage (NCBI taxonomy): Eukaryota > Viridiplantae > Streptophyta > Magnoliopsida > Poales > Poaceae > Poa > Poa pratensis. The sequence continues at coordinate 28,955,648 of CAMZMU010000081.1, forward strand.
CCAACCCATCAATAGTTGCAATTATTCAGCTCATAGAGCGACAATTTGTTCTGTCATTTCTGTTTTACAATCTGTCCAGTTTCAGGACTTTGTACTGAACGTTGTGCTTTGCACATGAGCTGAATATAATGTGGCGGTGCCTTCCGTTGTTAAAAAAAAGTAGTTACACTTGTTTTTCTTCCTCTTCAATGGTTATACATAATACATCGGGTTAAGACCGACGGGACCAACGACCTTGTATTTTTGGCAAAATTGCTAGGGCCTTATTTGTTTCTAGGTCTGTCTCCAATTGCAAGTGCTCCATACAAAATATTAATAAGATTTTTTCTAAATTTAAGTCATTTTCAAATTCTTTTTTATATCTGAGTCGATGATCACTCTGCGTTAAGATTCAAGCAAGGATGAAAATAGTCAATATTTGATCGGATAGTTCTAAGCCATCGCTTTTGATAGAACGTATTCGTCCACTTGAACGTGCATTTATGAGTATCGCAGATGTCCTCAGAGATCCGTGAGAGCAACTCTAACAGATCCCGCAAAAGCCGTTTGAAACACCCGCACGACTAATCCCGCATATCCCGTACCTCAAAACAGAATCTTAGCGATTTTGAGAATCTTTTACATAGACAATATTTTTCTCATTTTCACTAAGAAATATTAGACAATAATTTTTAGTACCAACATAAGACAATATTTTCTAAATGCTAAACAGTCAAATTTTAAACTTGACCATAGTTTTGTATCTAAAAGTATAGGCCATCACATAGAACAAGTAGCAAATAAACATAACCAAAAGTATGAATCATCTGCTGATGAATCAAGCAACACCATTCTTGCCATGTCCTTCATTGCCACCACCATTGCCGCCATCTCCTCTCTTACCTCCACCACTAGCCGAAGCCATCCTCGCATCCCTCCTAATCTCCCAATAAGATCTCGCCTTCTCATTCATGTCATTCGGATCCACCATCATGACCTTTCTTTTGCAATCGTCTTTTGACTCATCTTGTTCACCTCGAGTTGTCGACGCTTCTCCTCGGATTATCTAATGTGTTCACCTTGTCATCTTATCTTGTTGCTTCTTCTCGGTCAACTCTTTCTTCAATCGCAAAGTTTGTGTCACGGTATCCTTGTTTAACTTCATCCACTCACCTATCTTCTTCCTTATGTTCTCGGCTTTGGCCTTCTTCTTCTTCATGTCCTTTTTCTTTCTCCTTCCATAAGGCCTACCTGAAAGGACACGGATGTCGCCTAGAGGGGGGGGGGGGGGGGGGGTGAATAGGTGATTTAAAATTCTTTACGGTTTAGACTTGAATAAATGCGGAATAAAACTAGCGGTTAATTTATCAAGCGCAAAACCTAAACAAGCTAGGTTTACCTATGTGCAACAACAACTTATGCTAAAAAAGATATACAACTATGTGATAGCAAGATATATTACTTCAAGCTCGATGGCTATCACAAAGTAAATTGCATAAGCAAGAAACTCGGGTATAGAAATACCGAGGCACTTGGAGACGATGATTTATCCCGAAGTTCACTTCCCAATGGAAGCTAGTCTCCGTTGGAGCGGTGCGGAGTCACAAAGTGATCCCGAATAGCCGTCAAATGGCACACCGTAATCTTCTTCGTGCCTCCACCAATGCGGAGTGCCACGAACCACTATGGAACACTTGAGGGTGGTCACCGAACCCGTACAAGGATGAGGCACACTCCACAACTTAATTGGAAGCTCTCACCGAATTCCTGCGGCTCCCAAAGCCACAAGAATCACAAGGTTGGGGCGCGACTCCACAACTTAATTGGAGGCTCCCAACTATCCCGTGAGCCACCAAAACTCCGAGATCAACAAGGACCGTCTAGGGCACTCCAAGTACCCAAGAGGACAAGCTCTAGAGCACCCCAAGTACCCAAGAGTAACAAGCTTCTCAACTTCGATTTCCACGTATCACCGTGGAGAACTCAAACCGATGCAATGGCTATTATCACCGTGGAGAACTCAAGCCTCTCCACATAGGTTGTTGGTTATCTTGATTAGCATAAGTTGTTGGTGCACATAGGTAAACCTAGCATTGTTTAGGTTTTGTGCTTGATAAATTAACCTCAAGTTTTATTCCGCATTTATTCAAGCCTAAACCGTAAAGAATTTTAAAACGCCTATTCACCCCCCCCCCCTCTAGGCGACATCCGTGTCCTTTCAAGTACAACTCAATGCAACCATTAGTCCATAGGGATTGTCATTAATTACCAAAACCACACATGGGGGCGCCATGCCCTTTCGCTACCAATGTTTCTTCGCGATGCCAGCATTCCTTAAACCATCATCGTCAGCATCATTCTCATCATCCGAATCAAAGGATCGTGTTCTTTTCTTCGATGGAGGAGCTTCTTGATCCCTTCCACTTCTCACAATGCTCAACAATTTTCAACAATGTTGAAGCACACATGCTTTTCGTTTGGAGGTGGCCCTTTGCTTGTACCTTTGTCGAGCAATGCGGTCCTATATTGACAAAATTATAAAGACAAGATTGAGCACAATTCAAATGGACATATTCACAAATAAATTGTTTTTTTGAAACTTTCACAAATAAATTGTTGATGCCAAATGATAGAGAGAAAACTTACATAGTTATCAATGGTGCAGCCACTAGTAGGAACATCGACTCCACCGGCTACAAAATTGGTTGATGACGTCGTACCGACCTTGTAGAGATACGGAGTACCAAAGATCAAGGTGACCAATGGTTCCGGCATAAACGGGTGAACTTGTCTTCAATGTGCTGCTGGCCCTTATTTCATCCCTTATGGTCCGGCTCCTTCACCACCGCATCGGAGAAGTGAATCCAGACACACGAAACCACTTCAACGGTGAAGTGAACCGTCGACCGATGGAGGCCCTTTGGCTTTGGCGCTGCTGGCTCCCGGTGCCTCACCCCAAGTGGTTTCGTCCCCGGTGGTGTTTGTGCTTGGCGGCGCCATGCTTCTCCGATGCGGTGGTGAAGGAGCCGGACCCGATGGCGTTTTTGCTTTTAGATCTAGTGTCTTTAGTGCAAAATGTATGAACTGGCTTGTAATTTTTCAGTTTCTTCTGGTCCTTTCTGTATTTCGCCACTGGAGTGAATGAAAGCTTCTAGGTCCTCAGGACCGCCCCTGCTCAAACAAAAAAAAATCTGCAATACGCTCACAAACATGCACCTAAATGGAAATCCATTTGAACGAAGTCACGTGACGGTGGTGTCCGTCCAACGGTGAAGTGAGTCCGAGACACGAGCATACGGGACGAAATCAGGCAGCCAGACCTAGTACCGGAAAACGTCGGAACAAAATACTTCTTCGTGTCCATCTCCCCGTGTGGCGGTACCAGGGCCCCCCACAGTTCTACGCTTCCTGCATCCCGTCAGTTACCGTTGCCTGCGCACACAAGTTACCGACGAGCCTAGCGGCAGAGAGGAACATCGTCTTCCCCTCTCTCTACAGTGTCCTGGGGCGAACCGAAGGCGACTTCGTTTCCCCAGCGTCCGCCGGCGCGACTGCGGGTTCCTTCACCCTCCGCCGGCCGCTTCGGTGGCGGGAGGGTGGGGGAACCCCAGATCTGCGGCTTGGTGTTGTAGATAGGTGGTGGTTGAGGTGGTTTCGGCCCGGCGGCGCCATGGAGGTGGAGGTGCTGCCGTTGCGAATAAAGGTGCCGCCACTCCTTCCCCTCTTCGTCGTCGTCCTCTTGGTCGTCGGTGGTGCGAGTGCGGCCTTTTGTGCTCCTAGGTCTACGGATCTGGTGGGCTTTTGTGCTCTGCGTGTGGCCGGTGAGGCGATGGTGGCGGCCGCATGTGCTGGAGCTCCCGTACTCCGAGCTTGTCCTCGTCGCAGTGGCGCCTTCCCCAGTGTTGCTGCAGGGCTCGTGAGTTGGTGTGTAGGGGTCGGCATCTCGGATTCAAGCCTGGCGCAGGGTTGCTGCAAGGATGGTGGCGGATCTGGTCTTGCTAGATCTAAGTTCGAGTGCACTGTGGCCGATGTCCGTTCATCGTCTCAAGTTCCGGCGGCTTCGTCGGGCGACTTTTGTGTTCCAAAGGCGTGGTGGTGCACTCTCCTTCAGGTGCTGCGGAGGCTTCCCTTCTTCTTCTCCGGCGTCGCTGGCGGTGGAGGTCGGAAGCTTGTGTGGTGGTTCAGCGTTGCTGTTGCGTCGGTGCTTTGTATCCGTTTGTGTTTGCCTTCGTATGTAATCCGTATTGTACTTCCTTTTCTATGAATATACGTTAGGTTCTCAAAAAAAAAGTTACCGACGAGCGACCAGACGACGGACGGGGGCATAAATATATCCACTCCATCACGCTGACAAAAGCAAAGCAAACCCTTCTTCCATCCATCGTCTAAAGAGCCAAGAACCTGCGTAGAGTTCGAAAGCAACCAGGCGCAAACCGGAAGGAAGCTCCGAATGGCCGAGGAGAAAGAAGGCGAGTCGCCGCAGCCACCGTCCAAGGTGCCCCGCCTCTCCCCGGCCGACCCGAAAGCCGGTACGCTCAGGCAGGAAAGCCCTAAGAACAAGCGGGTTGGGTATGTCAGTATGTGCAAGATGTTTATTGCTGTTCCATGTTTTGTTTTTGCTCTCTAGGGGCGGTGACCATGGGCATGGCAGTCTCGTCGCCGCTGGTTCTTGGGCTGGGCCTGGGTCTCGGCGGCGAAAATAGCCGTGGCGTGGAAGCAGCACAGGCGACGGCGACGGCGAAGTCGGTGCTGACGTTCATGCAGCAGCAGGAGCTGGAGCACCAGGTGCTGATCTACCGCTACTTCGCGGCGGGGGCGCCCGTGCCGGTGCACCTCGTGCTCCCCATCTGGAAGAGCGTCGCCGCCTCCTCCTTCGGCCCTCACCGCTTCCCCTCCCGTACGTGCCATGCTGCCGCAAGATCCCTAGCTGTTTTCTTATTACAGTATGTCATTGGTTAGTTAGTGTCGGTGGACCGTGTTGGATGATTTCTGTTCGTCGTCTTGAATGAATGGCAATGTCAATGGCAGTGATTGGTCTGGGGAGCCTGTGCTTCGACTACCGGAGCAGCATGGAGCCGGAGCCCGGGCGGTGCCGGCGCACGGACGGCAAGAAGTGGCGGTGCTCCCGGGACGTGGTGCAGGGGCACAAGTACTGCGAGCGGCACGTCCACCGGGGCCGCGGCCGTTCATCAAGAAAGCCTGTGGAAGAAGGAGCCTCCGCAGCCGCTGCTGCCCCGGCGCACGCCAACGGCGGCCTCGGCTTCTCCCCCGCCGGCAACGTCCTCCACGCCGCCGCGCGAGCCACCTGAGCCCTTGGAGCTCGCGGGGTGAAAAAAAAATGGTGTAACGAAATCTGCAGCGATTTTGTCGCGTCGTGTGCTAGCTTTTTTCATGGCAACTTTTTCAGAACTGCTGAGTTCGATGACATGCGTAGCGTGTTCCTACATCGTTGCTGTGCGTGCGCCTGTGACACATGTGTGGCCAGGCGACTATTTTTTCTTGTCATGTTGGGGCTGTGGGGGATCGGCGGGGTGACCGGGGAGAGTGGTCTCTTCTGGGGCCGCTCGGCGAGATGGAGAGAGAGAGTCTGCCGCAGGCCTGTAGCAGCTGCACGCACTGACCTGTGTCAGACGGTCTGTGGCTCGGGCAGAGTGAGGCATTGGATGCTGCTGCCTGCGTCTGGTGGCCCCGCGCTGCTCGTTTGCCGCATGGGAACGGTCATCGGTGAACTCTTTCACCGTCCGATACTACACTGGGCCATCCCGCTTTCGGCACGGGGCAGGGCCTAAAATGTTCTTCGTCCATTCACTACTCGAGGAAATTAAGATTTGAGTTATAGACATCAAGGTAAACCTCGGAGTGGCGTTTTGGCAACCAGAGCATTCCACCTGGGCACCCGGTTCTTAAAATGTGTTTTAAACGCATTCTAAAATGTCACGGACGAGAAGTTTCACGCGTGCATCTCGACATTCTATGCGCTCGCAACATTGTGTCACGGAAAACCGGCACTTTTTATGTCGTCTATAAAAAGACAGTTTATAGTGCTAAAAAAAGCTTTTGAGGGATAATTTTTTGTATCTTTTACAAAGGGCACAACAAAGACCACCCTCCTCCGAAGATGTCGTTTTGTGCTATAATTCTAGACATTTCCTCCGATAAAAGACCACACTCATACAACACTGTAACTAAATACATATTTTCTTTCTGCGAGATTCAGATGCCTGCTTGCGTAAGGTTTTTTTTTTAAATAGGGGTTTCCCGGTTCCATTCATTGAATGAAACAGCGCAAAAGCACGACCATTAAGTTTTACAGCATCCCAGCGCAGCAGAAGTACATGAACAGTTTTTCATCTACTAGAATTCTTATTATATCATCTGTAATCTACTAAGATGAAGCGAGCATCGAGGCGAGATAGCCCAGTTAGTATGGATGGCAAAGTTGCGGCAGGGGGCACCAACGATGTATTCGATCCCTCCATTCTTAAATATAAGATGTTTTAGCTTTTTTCCACATTCATCATGTATCTACATGTTTTAGTGTGTATGTTCACTAATTTGGATCCGCATCTAATCAAGACGTGAGAGAGCTAAAACATCTAATATTTAGGAACGGAGCGAGTAGCAGTTTTATCATTTCTGACCTTCATGTTCACCCAGCTTGATCCCTGAAGCTATCTTTTTTTGTCACACACGGCAAGAAGTCAGAATGCCAAATACATAGCTCTTAGAAGAAAAATCTCAACACAGTGATCATAGTATGGCAGTGGCTAAAATAGTACAATATAACACCACCAACATAAAAAATAATCAAAATGAGAACTGTTAACTTTTTTTTTTGAGAAAGGAGCACTGCTCCCAATTTCATTTCTCAAACTGATAAACAGTTACAAGTTTAAGAGCAACATACTACAGCGATCACCAGGAAACACAACAAAATGCTTCCTGAAGCATTTTCAAACCTCTACCGGAACACTCAGCTGCCAAACATCATCGGCAAAATTACTATCGTACAAACCCCAGCAGACCTGAATCTGGGACACACAAACATCTAAGATAGCAACAACAGGAGGAAACAGAAACCAAACACCAGCTGGAAGTACCACTCCAGAAACTATCCAGCAAGGTTTCTATAACAACCTTTTCAGTCTCCTTGCCGCCAGTGGGGGCCTAGATGCTGAAGTTTCTGTTGCCTAGGCACTCCTTGCCGACATTGCAAGGAGGTGCTTTTCAGGTACGTGGGCCTACAGAGGTGGCATCTTTGGTGTGGGAAAAGATGGCGCTGCGGGCTTTCGCCCACACGCAGGATCCGGGAGATTCCTATTTTTTGTTTTGTTTGTAGAGGGATTTATCCCTATCTAGAACTTCTGTACATAACACTCTTTTCTATCTAATCGGAAGGCAGAACGACTGCCATTAACCTCAAAACAATAAAAACTTTTTCAGTCTTGTCCACCAGTGTTGTCTCCTATGAAATACTTAAGTGGCCACCAGGATCAATAACTTTGCTCCTCTGAATTGCATTTTTCGCAAGCTTGTTATCTGCAAACCAGACCAGTAAGAAATGTAATGAGCAGCAAGAAAGATAACATTGGTGGGATCCTCGGGATAAACTCCGTGAAAACAAGCCTTGTTTCTAGTTTTCAAAAGTGCTAATATCAAGGCAGCCACACCAGCTGAAATTACACCTCTAATTCTACTGGGAAACTTCTTAATCAAGATCAAAATATCGTCAAAGTTATCAGGACTATTTGTCAAATCAAAAGCACATTTAATAGTATTCCAAGCATATCTAAAGCTATAGGGCAGGTAAAAACAGATGTTCAGTACGTTCATTTCTGCTACAAAATAAACAGCTAGCATTACCAATCCACCCTCTGTTAAGAAGAACATTCTTTGTCAAAATACTTCTTCTAAAAGTCAGCCAAAGAAACACTTTAACTCTAAGTGGCACTTTCAGCAACCAGATCTCTTTAAAAGGACAGACAGTTTGTCTCATTTTCAAAGCCACATATAAGGAATAACACTAAATACATGAGATGATGTAAGAGTCCATCTACACGTGTCCTCCTCCTCATTCAAACACAAATTACCACACAAGTCTAACAACTCATACAAAGATTTAGCTAGATCCCTCCATAAATTTCTTCTGGTGTTCAGAAAACTCCATCCTTCAATAAAAACCCTATCAACTGTAATATTTTTGATATGGGACAAGTCATACAATCTAGAAAACTTTACTGCCAAACTCGTCTCTCCTATTCACAGATCTTCCTAGAAACGAGTCCTTTGACCATTGCCCACTACCTTCTTACAAAATTGGAAGAAAATGTCCCTAACTTTAAGGATGCCACTCGAGAAATGTGAATGGAAAGGTTTCAACTTACTTGAAACACAGGAGCACTATGTAAATACTTGCCCCTAATAACATCCTGCCAGACCACCTTGGTCTTTAGGTTGAAACACTTCTCCCCAATTCACTAAGTGATAGTACTCCCTTAGAGAGAGGGAAAAGTGACATCCTATAAAAGGGAACATTGCTTAAGCAAAAGCTAAGCAAAATTAATTTGTCACCATAATTTATCAAGTTCCCTTGCCAAGTAGTACTAGTTTTTTTCTCTACTTTACCTTCAGAACCACTCCAATCAGAATTTCTCAACTTTCTATCATGGAGAGGGCGAGAGGCACCCCTAGATATTCAGAGGCAAATCCCCTTCCCCACAAGGTTCCTTAGCTTCTTTACCAAAAAAAAACCACTCTTCAAAAATTTAATTTTCAAACCAGGCGGATGTTCAAAAATACAAAGCAAATTCTTTAGATTTTTTGCGCTATCTATATCATCTTGGAACATAAGAACTGTACCATCAACATATTGAAGCATAGACAAACCACTGTCCAGATGATCAACTAGCAAAGATTTAATAAATCTTGACCACCTTGAGCTCTGTCTACTGAAGTACTGAACTGTTAACTCCTAAGGAGGCCAAATATTATACATTACATTTCGTATCACCTATTCATGTATCTTCCAGCATGTCATCCTTTCAAAGCACGCACAGCACTATCAATGTAAGGGTTAGAACTTTTATTAGGAACTAAACTTCACATAGTGTGGATAAAATGTAATCTTTAGAGTCTAGCTAACAATAGTAATAAGGTTCAGATTTGAATAGGGGCAGATAATAAGGATCCTTGCACTACCATGTAGCTATAAATATGTAACACAGACAAAACCTTGCAAAAATAGCTACGTAAGTGGTCTGCAAAATAAATTTCATAATCTTTAGTTTTCATTTCTGAACATTGAGAAAGGAAAGCATGAATGAATTGAAGGATGCTCTACAGAAGTAAACAACCTTAATTACATGAAGTGAAAAGGTTTGGTAAACCCATCAATGTAAGTCTTGGTATACCAAGAGCACAAAATACAACAAAACTTGCCCAAAACCCATCAATGTAAGTCTTGGTATACCAAGAGCACAAACAACAACATAAATTGCGTGAAAACAATTAAATGGTTGTCTAAATTGTGAATTGTGTAAATTGCAGGGATTGAATTTGATGTGGTAAATTTTATACCGGATGGGGGATTAAAGGTCAAGCAAACTATCTTGATAGTTCACACTATCCTTAATTCATATAGTATCGATGTTTATCTGGCCACAGTGTGTTTTCTTATGACTACTAAAGAGCTTCCGACTTGTCCAAATAATACTCCTTCCATCAAGAAATATAAGGCCCACATGCTTTCAAAGATTTGTTGTTTGACTAACGATCAACCAAAATATATGCGGGTTATCTCAAACAAGATCGATACCATTTAAAAGTGTTCTCTAATAAGAATCCAACAGTATCAAATCTGTAACATGTAATCCACATATTATCAAAAAAAGTCTTGGTAAAACATAAATCTCAGAAAGCACGAGAACCTTATATTTCAAGACGAAGGGAATACAAAAGAGGCCACAGGCCAATAGAGTCTGTTCTTGCAGACAGAACAGTAGTACACACAACTACACGAGACTAGCTATCACAGTAGGTTCAGACAGAAATTTACCACTTACAGCACCTAGAATCATCAAAGATGTAAGACAAAGGTTGGTGCCAAGAAAACACCAAAATCAGTTCATGTATCTTGAACAGAGATACTACCTTGCTGTCTTGCTGTATGTTGGCTCACACAGTCACGCCAGGAATGGAAAATTATCCTCCGCTAGAAATCCAGCAACCACAACCCTGCAAAGCAGAAGGAAAACCAAATAAATGTTTAACTTCGCATTTCTGTTTGCTCTGTCCATTCTCACTCAACCCATAACATGCTTAACAAAAACAAACAGTGCGGATCCCACACAGCATACCTAGAAAAACAATAATAATTTTTTAACAAACAAAAATTCCAGCATGACTCAATACTTGCCTTCAACAGGCCACAAGTAGAAGTCACTGTTAGCTCTATATTTGTTGCAAATATTTGGCCATGAGTGCAGCCACTCTGTTCATGATGTTTTTGGCATCTATATTCCATCATTGGTTAGTGGCATAGATCATGACCAGACCTTATATTACTTCTAGAGAAACGCAGCATCCTACTAATAAATAATCTAGTAACTCTATGCCACATTACCATGAGATAATGATTGTGATTAGCATACCTTCAGGATTTAATACTCACCAGTTACAAATCAAACATGCAGAGCTGATGAAAAAGATCAAATACAGGGCAAAAGAAAACAAAATAAACTGCTAATCAGATATGCACAAACAATAAAGCAAAATCTATGAACAGGTTCACAACACATACCAACAATCAAGTGTGGCTTGCACAATAAACTGATCAGTGATCATGGTATAAAGTATGAATTGCTAGGCACTCGAGGGTCGCACCTTAGTTTTGTCCCAAGCCTCATGATGCAAAGAATCGTATGCTCACGCCAATGCAGAAGTGAAATGGCAATCACAATCTTATTTCTCGCCGCAGGCGTCTATATTTCTCTTGCATTCTCAAGAGGTCTCTAGAAATCTGTTGATTCCCGGTCAACATCAATCCATTCAGGACACGATTGAGCATGAACCTTCTAGGCAAGTACCCTCTCTCCACCATCTCCATCACCATCCTCGCGGCCATTGCCATGTCCTCAGCCCTCTTGTGCACAAACATTGCACTTATTATGATATTGTACGTATCTTGGTTGGGCAGGCAGTCCTCTCCTTTACTCATCCTCTCAAACAAACACAACGCCTTCTCTATCTCCCCTTCCTCAAATGAATACCTTATTAGAACATTGTATGTCTGAACGACAGGCTCACAGCCTTCGTTCTTCATCCTCTCCATCAGCTTCATAGCCCGGTCAATCTTCGCAGCATGGCAGAGGCCCCGGATCAAGACAGTATAAGTAACCACATTTGGCATGTAATCCTTTTGTACCATACCATCAAACACCGTCAATGCATCCTCCACATTTCCCTTCTTACATATCACCTGGATGAGGGCGTTGTAAGTGGCCACTGAAGGCGTGCATCCTTCTTTAGGCATTTCATCAAACAGTTTGCGAGCTTTCTCCAGCTGCCCAGCAAGACCCAGCCCATGAATGATGGTAGTGTACGAAACGATGTCAGGCTTACAGCTCTCGTCTTTACGTCCCCTCTTCTTCATCTGGAGGAAGAAATCCCATGCGTGTTGTACCTGTCCAGCACGGAAGAAGCCTTTGAGGATGATATTGTAGGTGGTTTTGGTGGGGGTAATGCCGGACTCGGCCATCTGCCGCAGCAAGTCGAGCGCGCGGGATGTGTCCTTGACGCGGCACCATCCGTCGGCGAGGATGTTGTACGTCACCACGTCCGGCGGGAAGCGGGCCTCGAGGGCGCGGACGAGGGAGGCGGCCTTGCTGGCATGGCGCGACTTGCCGAGCGCGTCGAGGAGGGAGTTGAATAGGGGGAGGTCCTGCGTGACGCGGTGGGAGCGGTGGAGCGAGAGGAAGAGGCGGACGGCGATGTCGGGCCTGCGCTGCGAGGCGGCGAAGCGCTCGAAGAGGATGGGGAAGGTGCGCGGGGTGAAGGGCAGGCGGAGGCGCGGGAAGAGCGCGAGGATGGAGTTGGTGAGCTGGCGAGGGTGGCGGAGGCGCGCGGAGAGGTCGAGGGCGAGGTCGATGGTGCAGGGGGAGATGGCGTGCGCGGAGGCGGGGAGGTGGAGGAGCGAGTGGAAGAAGAGGAGCGCGCGCGGGGCGTGGTGCCAGAGGAGCTTGAGGACGGAGTTGGCCACGGGCGTCGGCAGGGCGGGCGCGGCGGCGAGGAGGGACGTCGAGAGGGAGCGCGCCGACGCGGTGGTGAGGGTGGACGACGGGTGGTTGAGCACGAGGGCGGCGATTTGTCGAGGGGATGGGGATGATGTGGTTGTAGGCGTGGGGAAGGGTGGCGAGGCCGACGGCGGCGGGGGCGGCGGCATTGGGCACTTCCGGGCGCGGAGGGGGAAGAGCGGCTCAGCTGCACAAAACAAAGGCGAATCAATAGACTGATGAATTTTGATGAGTGCGATTTTCAGTTCACACAGTATACGATTTTTTCCCCATTTTCCATGTTTTCTGTTTACTGAACTCCACTTCTTCTCTGGTGATGACTATTCTTGAGATGTCTGTTTGTTTTTTCATTAGGAAAAATAAACAAAGTAATCCTTTGCTGAAAAAATAAGTTGTGAATGCCTTCTTTGCCAAAAATAATGATCCCTGCTCTTGGGAGATTTTGTCGGGCTAAGTTAGAGATGGGCCAGGCAGCGTAGATGTCAGTAGCAGCGCAGACCTCGAGAGAAGAGCAGTGGGTAGGATGATGCTGAAGGGCAAACTAAAAGTACACCAGAGTCCCTTTGGACTAGATTATTGTCTTGTTTACTCGGGTAATCTTTTTTGGTTGTGAGTACGGGTCTGTATTAACTGTTAACACGTTATGCGGCAAAGTTCAACTACGTGTTCAGTTCGTTTTATATCAAAACATCAGATGGCCGAGTTGGTCTAAGGCGCCAGATTAAGGTTCTGGTCCGAAAGGGCGTGGGTTCAAATCCCACTCTGGTCAATATCTTTTTTTTTCTTTTTTTCTCAGAGACAAAGAATATAAAACTTTCAGCCGATAAAATAAGCAAAAAGATCAGATGGCCGAGTTGGTCTAAGGCGTGGGTTCAAATCCCACTCTGGTCAATATCTTTTTTTTTCTTTTTTTCTCAGAGACAAAGAATATAAAACTTTCAGCCGATAAAATAAGCAAAAAGATCAGATGGCCGAGTTGGTCTAAGGCGCCAGATTAAGGTTCTGGTCAATATCTTTTTTTTTCTTTTTTTCTCAGAGACAAAGAATATAAAACTTTCAGCCGATAAAATAAGCAAAAAGATCAGATGGCCGAGTTGGTCTAAGGCGTGGGTTCAAATCCCACTCTGGTCAATATCTTTTTTTTTCTTTTTTTCTCAGAGACAAAGAATATAAAACTTTCAGCCGATAAAATAAGCAAAAAGATCAGATGGCCGAGTTGGTCTAAGGCGCCAGATTAAGGTTCTGGTCCGAAAGGGCGTGGGTTCAAATCCCACTCTGGTCAATGTCTTTTTTTTCTTTTTTTCTCAGAGACAAAGAATATAAAACTTTCAGCCGACAAAATAAGCAGAAAGATCAGATGGCCGAGTTGGTCTAAGGCGCCAGATTAAGGTTCTGGTCCGAAAGGGCGTGGGTTCAAATCCCACTCTGGTCATTTACTTTTTTTTGTTCCTTCCTCGACAATAAAATTCACCCCACAGTATCCGTCCTCAACACCGACCTGTTGTTTTTTTATTTTAACAAGACCAAAGGTTTGCCATTTCATTGATTAAAAAAGGAGTTTTACAAGTGTTACATGCCAAACCTTGCCCGACGTACAGTTTGTCTCGTGGAGATTGATAGAAGGATATAACGGGTTGTCAACTTGTCATTTCCAATTTTGCTCGGAAAAGCTTGCCGTGTGAATTATAACAGAGCGGAGCCGACTAATTGACTAGCCAAAACTAAAAAGGTCGGAAGGTTACAAAGTGCAAAGTATTGGTTTTCATCAAATATACTTAGTTTTTTAGTTCCTGATAATCAATCGTTATTTCAAGCACTGATGCACACAATCAAACTAAAGGAGAGTGGTTGTAAAGCAGGCAAGTATATCAACTTATAGTTGGTGTCCTGGTAGGAGTACACTATAGTGGTAGTACTCCCACCAAAAATGTCTTCATGTACTAATCCATTTGGTCACTTTTCCTTTTCCAACCATCCGTCCTTAACGAAATTCAGACCGACATCAATCAATAATAGGCCATGCAAGTGCAATCAGAGGGTTCGACGGTACGAAGCGAATGAAATGTAGACCACCATAACCGTATGAAAGGCCACAGTTTCGTACCTGCTGACCAACCTAGGAGCTGCCTATCGGAAACAACATCGTAAGAACGAGAGAATGTCCACCGAAGTGCGCCACGCTAACTTAACACTAAAATATTTTTGTCGGCGCATATGTTGGCTTGTTTCCCACAACATGATAAGACAAATGCTTGTGTGGTACTAACTTGAAAGGATGTTATTTTTCTCGAATACATCTGACATCTTCGCTATGGAGGTTTTTGGTGCGAGGAGAATCAGGGCAGCTTGGATTTCAATACTGAAGATGTATAAAAAGGGGATGAGAAAGAAGGTGGTTGAAACAAAAGCCGAAGATGGAGAACGCGAAAACAAGACCGAAGAGAGGTAGTAGTAGGGCTGCATGGAAATCTAGTCTCCGTTTCTTTTTAGTTTGTCATCGAGTGATTGGTTTCTCCGCTCGAAACAACCATTTTCAACTTTACCTTTATCAACTTTAGAAGGAGCATTAGTCTTTGAGACAACACCAAATCTATTGTTGAAGTCGAGTATGAGCTTCTATCCAAGCGAAAGAAGGCATTCTTGTAGTCTACTATAATTCTTCCATTTCTAGAAGTAAGACTTATTTTTTTTAAAGTTAAACAGTGTAAAGGTTGACCAAGTATTTACAAAAAAACTATTAACATCTACAATACCAAGTCAATACCGTTAGAAGCAACATGAAATATATTTTCATATGATGCTCATATTATATTACGGTTGTTTGCTGTTTTTGGTCAAAACTTGGTCAAACTTTGTTGTTTGACTTTTCATAAAATATACGCCTTACTTTCGGTTACTTTCAGTAATGGAGGGAGTAGTTTTTAAATTTGGTGGTGTTGTGTTTGGGATGAACTATGTAATGTCAAGTTTCGTTAATGGAATCAGGGGTGATCCCCTTTACTCTAAAAAAAAGTCAGCGTCTAAATATTTTGCAATTTGATTCAGTTAACAGACATATACTCCCTCCGTTTCAAATTAGTTGACTTCCATATATGTACATTTGGATGTACGTTACATGTACATCCAAATGTACATATATGGAAGTCAATTAATTTGGAACGGACGGAGTATGATATATCCGTGATTTAACGTTAACTAGTTAATGGAGTAGAAGCAAAGACAGCGCAAGCCTACTGAACCATTCTGAGATTTTTTTTTAAATAATATGATTTTATATAAGAATTTTGGACAATAGCATGCGTGGAGAGGAAATTCGAAAAATAGCGTGCCGTCGGCCTAGGGCGCGCCGAAACTCGACTTTCGGTCGAGGCCGGGCCGAAAGTAGGCCTCTGCGCGACAGGCCTCTGCGCGGCAGAGCGAGAAGCGACAGCCCTCTGCGGCCTCTGCGCGGCAGAGCGAGTTTCGGCCAGGAGCGGGCCGAAACTCTACTTTCGGCCCAGACAAGGCCGAAAGGTATCAGCTCCCGTCGTCCATGCTTTCTTCTTCCCTTGCCATGATCCGAATTTGTTTCGCGGTCCCGGCTTTGATCCGAATTTGTTTCGCGCTCCCGGCTTTTATTCCGCCCTTTTTCTCCCGCCATATTTCTCCCGCCATTTTGTTCCCGCCATTTTCGTCCCGACTTTTTTCTCCCGCCATTTTTCTCCCGCTCTTCTTCTCCCGGGTGAGCCTATATATATACCCCAGTAGATTTGGTGATGGAGGAGGGGTGTGGTGCGTGGTTATTTCCTCAGTCAGATAGGAACGATGTCTGGTAGTTCGGGTCCTAGTTCAGAGCATAGGTCGTGGTGTGTTTTGTATCACGCCGCAATATGGACTGAAGGAAGTATTAGGGAGGGTAGGCCGAAGAGCTGTTATAGGGAGCTAGTTAGTGAGTGGGGGAACATTCGTGAGAACTGTACACCATGAGAACTGTCTCACACCATGAGAACTGTACACCAACTGTGGATTGTCCGGATGCACGCCTGCGAACCGTGCCTGCATGGCGTCACGCCAACCGACTGGAGAGTCCGTCGGTCCAATCACCTCGCCCGACAAAGGAAGTCCCAACAAGTAAGACACATCCTGAAGAGTAGGTGCCATCTCCCCCCACGGAAAGTGGAACGTGTGGGTCTCGGGCCTCCACCGATCAACTAAGCAGCTCACCAATGACTTGTCCACGCCGACACGAGTACTAGCACAACGGTGGAGGCGCTGGGGGTCCTGTCCCTCAGCCTCTGGCAGAATCACAACCGACAGCTCTGGACTCATCTCAACTAGACGAGCAAGTGGTAACAGACCAGACCAAGCCAGCCTGCATACAGAAGACCCGAGTCTGTCAACAATTTTTGGCGTACTAGTGATGCTTATAATTGAACATAAGGTTTCACGTACCGATCAACCCAAGCGGGGTGCAGCTCCCAATTAGCTCCTGGAGTCCGAGTACGCAACACTGGTGGTTGTGTACCAGACTCCCAAATCCTAGCCCGATGCTTGGCATCAATCGTGCCGTCAAGCAAGTCACGTCCAGCCATCTGCATAGTATAGATTAATTAAGTACTTCATAATAAATTGCCCGGCAAGACACATAAAAACATAGTCTTCACGATTTATTACATATTCGAACATAGTTATGACACGTACAAATAAAAACATAGTCTTCACGATTTATTACATATTTGAACATAGTGATGACACATACAAATAAAAACATAGTCTTCACGACATATTACATATTTCAAATAAAAACCACGTGCTAGCCACGTTGTGCACGCCCTCGTCTTCCTCTGTTGCCTTGACCGCGTGCAGGAACAGCTCTCGTTGGTTGGTTCGAAGGACCGGCCCCTTGCGGATATTTAGGACAATCCTTTTCCCTATGGCCGAAATGAGTGCAAAGTAAGCATTGTCGAGTCCTTCCACCTGCTTCAGACTCGTCCATATCATTCCGGATGCGCTGTGACTTTCGTCTCCCTCTACTTGTCCTTTTGAGACCCGGATGAGGAATGTACATTCGCTTTGCAGGATCAACCTTGTTGAAGTTACCGACAACTCTATATCCTGCCATCTCCCCGGTCCAGGTATGCACCACTGCCTCCTTCCTGTAATACGGTGACACGAAATAGTACGGGTTCAAACCCATCTGCGCACAGACTGCCAACACATGAGAGCAAGGGAGGTGAAGTAGCCTCGGCTTGTTGCATGTACACTCACAAGATGGCGGTGCTTCGTCAGTAATTTTAACCTCGTGGGTTCTCATCTCATTAGCAGCACCAAATCTCGCAGTAGTTAAGCGCACCTCATACCTGGCTTCTTCGTTACCAATCCTAATGACGCCATGCAAACGTGCCTTCTTGGTCTTTCTCTCCATGTAAAGCCTGATCTTCCTGCAATATGGTGTGTTCGGGTAACGTTCAATATGTTCGACAGCTTCTTGACGTCTATCTCTGAAATATGTCATTGTTCCGTGCATAATTCCCTCCACAAGTGCTGTAAGTGGCAAACCCCTGTTACCTCTAAGTACGAAGTTATATACCTCAGCAAGATTGGTTGTCATGATGCCATATCGTGCTCCATTTGTATCGTGCAACAAAGACCATTTCACGGGTGGCTCTTTTTCTATCCACTCTACAAAATTCCGTATTCGGTTTCCTTTCTTTCTCTTTGTTCCCGGGGGGTCAATTCCAGGCAAGTCACACAATCCAACAGGCTCCGATTCGTCTGTTGCTGATACAGACGCCTGCAAAGCCTGTGCAGCTCTCAACTGCGCAGCGATCGTTGTTGCCTGTGCAGCTCTTCTTTCCTTCACTTGTTTGTTCGTGAATTCAGTGAGTATTTCCCACAAAAAATTGTACTTCCTTTCCTGATTCATATTGCAGAGTCTTTTGAACAGATTCATCAGCCGCTTACTCTTAAAACATGAGTAAAAATTCGCAGCAAGATGACGCATACACCATCGGCTCTGCAAGTCAGTCCATGGTACAGGTTCGTCCCCAGCAGGCTGCTGTAGTGCCTTGATTGCCTTCAACATACCTGGATGTCTGTCATGAAGTATGCACACATTTGGCCGATCCTCCACAACCCCCTTTTTTAATTCCCTCAGAAAGAATAACCAGCTCTCATAATTCTCACCCTCTACGAAGGCAAAGGCAATAGGAACGATCTGTTGGTTACCATCCACACCAATGGCGGTCAGTATCTGTCCCTTGTACTTGCCTGTCAGAAATGTGCCATCGATGCAGAGCACTGGACGACAATGTTTGAATGAATCGATGCATATTGCGAACGAGAAGAACATCCTGGCAAATACAGGATAGTTCGGCTCCTCGGGAAGATTATGTATTTGCAAAGCTACATGAGTGCCAGGATTCCTATCGCTCAATGTGAGAATTTGATGGACAACATTATCATATGCATCATAAAATGTCCCAAACCTCGACTCCAGAGCCTTCTGCTTTGCTCTCCATGCCTTCCCAAGCTTAATGGTTGTTTTCCATCTAGCCTTAACTGTCGCGATGATGTTTCTCGCCACCATGTCTTTTGTCCGCACTATCTCATCATACAAGAGGCGTGCAATCAGAGTTGAAGTCAGGTTTGGATGGTCACTCAATGTACTCTTTATTTCACAAGTGTGCGGCTCGAAGCCTGAAACCACCCACATCACGTCAAACTTCGGTAAGTGACCATGCACCCTTCCTGGACAGTTAATGTCAACACAACTCATAGTCAAATATTTTTTGTTCGAGACTTCAGTGCGGAAAACCCTTTGCGTGGACAAAGCCCACTTAATCACGGCTTCCCTAAGCTGCTGCTTTGTGCTGTACTGAGCACCGACTTGAATATTATTCATGTGATACTCCCATGACGAAGAGTTTCCGTCTTGCACTACTGTCATGTTCGACTTGTCCTCATTCCAAGAGTCCGGAATAGGCACATCGTCAACATCCTCTTCATCATCTTCATCATGAGCATCATTTTCATTATCAGAATCAAGATCTTCTGCAAGGCCATCCTCATCTTCCTCCAACATCTGTTGCTGCACTGTTCCTGCGTACTCATCCCCATCTGCCTCCCCTACCTGCGCAGGTCCTGCCGACTGACTACTAAGTGCCGGCTCATAATTTTCAGAAATATCTTCCATGGAGCCAAACAAATCAACATTCTCTGAGCCAGTACACTGACTACTCTCTCCATGCTCAGGACCCCCGCCACCGTGTTCCAAATTGTTCTCTTTCAGATAAAATACCAGCAGGATTTCAGGTTGTGTACCTCGGCGTTTGCATGATGCTAGCCAAGATGTCCACTGACTTGTCCGATCAAGCGGCAACAACTCCCGAAAAATATTTGTACGGGATTTGCTCCATACAGACTGAATCTTAACAGCCCAGATATTAGGATCAAACCGGAAATTTATCGTGAAATACTGCTGAATGGCAGCTATTCTCAAATTCACTGGGTCTGTAAGCTGAATCAACATATTCCCAAATTCACTCAAATCAACACCTGACTCGTTTACACCGACATTACCGGCGCCATAGTGCACAACAACATCAACCACTTCCATGACCTAAACAAATTTATTGCATCATCAGATGTCGTTCACTCAAAAATATGACGCACAATTTATTCTAACCGATCGCAAAATTTATTCTAACCGATCGCAATATTTATTCTAACCGATCGCAAAATTTATTCTAACCGATCGCAAAAAAATTCTAACCGATCGCAATATTTATTCTAACCGATCGCATAATTTATTCTAACCGATCGTAAAATTTATGCTAACCGATCGCAATATTTATTCTAACCGATCGCAAAATATATTGCATCATCAGATGCCGACCACTGCCATAATATTTATTCTAACCGATCGCAAAATTTATACACTGCATCGTGCAACAAAATAATAGTACTATAACATTTCTACAACGCATCCACCAAATAAATTATTCCGACAGTCATACTAACGAATCCACTGACTAAAAGTGTCTACACTACTACTAACGCAACCACCAACAAAATACTTAATATGCATCGGTCCACTAACAGAGTATTATTAAACTAAACAATAATTGTCTAGTGACTAATAAGGGTTTACCCTTGAAGCGTGTCGATCCGGTCAGCGCTGCTCTCCGGCTTCAATCTACCGCCACCACTGCTCCACCACAACACCACCTTCTCACTAGGCACCGTTGTTGACCACCATTGCCCCCAATCCTCCACCTCCACACCTCAAAACACTCCACAATAAGCTATCCCATCCACAGATCCTGCATGCCCCGTCCCTCCTCTCTCTTTTTACCGATCAAATCTCTGGCAGCACAAATTTTTGCACTGCATTTGGTGGAGGGAGGAAGAGCAGGAAGAGGAGAAGAGGAAGAGGAACCAGGGAAGAAGAGGGAAGAAGAGAAGAAAGGGGAGAAGAAAGGAGGCGCGTCGATGGGCTGGAGGTTTCGGCAGCTTTCGGCTCGCTACGAGCCGAAACCTGCGGGCCCCGCCTGCCGCGCGCATGCAGCTCTCGTCCCATCCGTCGCAGACAGCCTACGCAGCCTAGTTTCGGCCCGCTCCTGGCCGAAACTCGCTCTGCCACGCAGAGGCCGCAGAGGGCTGTCGCTTCTGTCGCGCAGAGGCCTACTTTCGGCTCGGCCTCGACCGAAAGCCGAGTTTCGGCGCGCCCCAAGCCGACGACACGCTATTTTTCGAATTCCCTCTCCACGCATGCTATTGTCCAAAATTCTTATATAAAATCGTATTATTTAAAAAAAATTCTCGAACCATTCTTCCCTGGTGATCCAGGCTGTAATCTCATTAATACGATAATACTCCCTCTACTTCCACCCGCATTTTTTTTCAAAGTTGAAATCCAGGAGCACAAGAAGGCAGAGACCGCTGGCAGCTCAACCTAAAGGCCCCAAAAAATAATCACACGACGCGCGCGCTACGAGCCAGATCGTAAACACGAGCTAAGCTTGAGCCGCCAAAGCATAAGGCAAAACCAGGGGGCATATGGGGTGCACTAGGGGGTTGGGGTGTACTAGTGCACTAGCTGATGTGGGCAAAAAATTCAAAATTTGAAAACTCATCAAAATATTACGAAAAAAATCATGCTCATTCCTGACCATGTTACGCATCGCCGTGATTTTTTTCGCACCGAAATGTCACCGTATGCGCCCTGGGAAAAATGACAAATTTCTGACAGAATTTGAGATCCCAAAATTTGAATTTTCTGTCAGAAATTTGTCATTTTTACCCAGGGCGCATACGGTGACATTTCGGTGCGAAAAATATCACGGCGGTTCGTACCATGGTCAGGCATGTGCATGATTTTTTTCGGAATTTTCTGATAAGTTTTCAAATTTCGAACTGTTTTTGAAATTTGATCCGGGCCGTCCGTTTTAGATCCGACGGCCCAGATCGGCTAGTGCACTAGTACACCTGATCCCCCTAGTGCACCCCATATGCCCCCGCAAAACCAGCGTGGCACACAGGGACGGAGCCAACATGTGACCTTGAGGGGGCTAGCTGGATAGACTTGGTGTGACAAACTTGTTGATGGGGCAGATTTCACTAAATCGCTAAGAAATAAGAGCTCTAATGCCTAGTGTTCTTCACAAAATCTAAAGCATGGGGGTGGCCTAGCCCCCCCTCGTCCCCCTCTGTCTCCGTCCCCACTGGCACACGCCAGCGCCGCTCGCTAAGCACTTCTCTCCCACCTCCGGCCGCTCTTCCGTGGGAGTTGGGATTCCTTCCTTCCTAGCTGGCCGTCTTACTTAGGAACATGGCGTCGTCCCGGATCCGCCAAATCCCCCTCTCCTGCTCTGACACCGAAGAGGAGGAGGAGGAAGAAGAGGACAAGGAAGAGCAGCCATACGAGGAGGAGGAAGACGAGGCGCCCGTCGCGTCGCCGCTGACACTTCCGGCGGCGAGGGGAGGGGTTTCCGTGGTGGACATGGTGGCGGCGGCGCTGCGGAGGTCGCTGCTGCTGTGCAGCAGCAGCGTGCGCGCCGAGGAAGGGAGCGGGGCCGCGGGGATGCAGATAGGGCGCCCCACCGAAGTGCGCCACGTCTCGCACGTCACCTTCGACCGCTTCCTCGGCTTCCTCGGCCTTCCCGCCGACCTCGAGCCCGAGGTGCCTCGCCCCGCGCCCAGCGCCAGGTCAGTCCGCCGCTACCCCCACCTGCATTCCGCCACGTTCCTAGATTTGCTCATGATTTTGTTTGCGGCTGAGCTCTGTTCGTCGGATTCTGCCGCGCAGATTAAGAATTTGCGGTGTTACTAGTCGTGGATTAAGCTGAATTTTTACCTTGTTCTATTATGTACTCGTTCCTGAATTTGTCATGTCACGTGATGTCCAGCTAGTTTGTCCACCTGACCGAGGAAAAATGAGCACGGAATAGTAGCTTTTAGTCTGCTGAGCCTTTAAATTTGCTTGACTTGAGCCCGATGGACAGTGGTTGAGCCAATTGGACTATTTGGTCATGAACCTACTTTTCCTTTTTCAGAACTATTGTTGCTCAACCACCAGGGTATCTTCTAAAGCACACTCTATGCCTATTTTGTGGAGATAGGTTTCTGTACTTGTCAGGGAATGGGATATTGTGGGGTTCTGCTCTTTTTAGCTTTATAATATCCATTCATATCTAAAGAGGCAAACACGCTTGTTGTATCATCTTTTGTTAGTAGTTAGCTAGTACTCACCACCTCCACGTTTTCCATTGTCCTGATACTGTTGTATTGTATCTGATCGAAAAATAGCCTTTTAAATTTACAGGAAGTTGAATGCATTCAATTTCCAGTTAAGTTACCATTTATTTTATTAACAAACTTATTATGAAAGATTTGGGAAGGTCTGCCCATTCACTTTGTACAGAAGTAGAATTTGGAAGTTACTCCCTCCGTTCGTAAATGTAAGATGTTTTAGGTCTCTCAAATGTTGACTAGGTGCGGAGCCAAATGAGTTAACATAAACACTAAAACATGTCTAAATACATGTACATACATGTGAATGTAGACAAAAGCTAAAACATCTTATATTTAGGAACGGAGGGGTTACAACACATGTCCAAGATGGACTCACCCTAGAGACAAACTAGAAGACACACCACAAAAAATTACACTGAGTTAATGTCTATTCCATCTATTGAATTGTGACTTAGTTTATGGTTGCTAATTCTACTTCCCCACAGTGTAAGTGTATTTGGAGTTTCACCAACGTCCATGCAATGCTCTTTTGATAAAAGAGGAAACAGTGTGCCAACAATACTATTGACCATGCAAAGGAAGTTATATTTACTTGGGGGCCTTCAGGTAAACCTAACGAGTAGCAGAAAAGCTCACAGATACATTTGTGGTACTCAAGTGACGAAAATATTTTTCTTATTCTGCTAGGCTGAAGGGGTCTTCAGAATAAATGCTGACAATAGTCAGGAACTACACGTCAGGGAGCAACTAAACAGAGGTGTCGTTCCAGATGGAGTTGACTTGCATTGCCTCACGGGCCTTATAAAGGTGCAGTGAACTTTTATTTTACCGATATTTATCTGTTTTTGCGCCCTTTTCTCTCTTTCTTGAACGTAATTTCTTGTTCATCTTTAAACATGGAACGTAGTTATCTTACATGCAAGGACATCATACTGATATCTGCAATTTGTCTGTTATCTGCAAGGCCAACATCACGGTTTCTGCAATTTGTATAATACTTACAACAAGAGAACACTAATACTCTTTTATATATTAGTTTTTCTTTTGTCTCATTCCATGATCAATATGGCTGCTGATTTGTAGGCATGGTTCCGAGAACTTCCAAGTGGAGTTTTAGACTCATTGACTCCAGAACAAGTGATGCATTGCAATACTGAAGAAGAGTGTTCTCTTGTTGCAAGTATTGTGCCTCCAGTGGAAGCAGCATTACTCGATTGGGCCATCAATCTGATGGCAGATGTTGTGGAACATGAAAACTACAACAAGATGAATGCTCGAAACATTGCTATGGTTTTCGCTCCAAACATGACACAGGTTACTCGGAAGCCTATACATATTCTTGACATACGAATTTTTGACTTTGCAGCTTAACTATTTTACTTAAATCTTACCGTATATTCTCTTTCTTTCAGATGGCCGATCCCTTGACTGCTTTGATTCATGCAGTTCAAGTGATGAATTTTCTCAAGACATTGATCTTGAAGACTGTAAAAGAAAGGGAGGAGGCAGCTACCGCAACAAGGTCATTCACGTCCAACTCTGGCTCCCCAAGTGACAAAGACGAACCTCAGGCATTAAATCATTTGGACAAGCCCTCCATTTGTTCAACCCAGGAAAATGTTGAACGCCCCATGATTAGTGGGGCTACTCTTGACCACTTCCTCTTCAGCGTAGAAAAAGTGCTTGACCATGATTTGCAAGCCAACATTGGAGAACCCAAGAAGTATGACACCGGTATAGTCCATGACAAAAGCAACAATGAATTGTCTCTTGTGGACATTGATTTTAGTAGTAGGCAAGATAACAATTCTGAAAACA
The DNA here is from genome assembly GCA_947311845.1 of Poa pratensis. NCBI lineage: Eukaryota > Viridiplantae > Streptophyta > Magnoliopsida > Poales > Poaceae > Poa > Poa pratensis. The sequence continues at coordinate 28,980,469 of CAMZMU010000081.1, forward strand.
AATTCAGTAATGACAGCGTGGAAGGTATGTTTCACAGATTTAAATTTAGGAAAGGGGTGGGGAGACTCTGCAGGAATCCAATGTTTCAGTTGAGTAGGTCCATGAAGAAGTCTGATGAAGCAGGACAAGCCTGTGTATGACATGGTAGGGTGCAATGGATGATTGTGCTATTCTTGCAGCTGTCTAGTGCTTAACTCGTCTGCAGTTAGTCTGTGTGTAGAAGATATGAGGACATCTGGTAGTAGTACTGATGTGGAGTTCCTTTCGTGTACAGCTCAACTATTCATTTGTGACAATTCCAGATTGTAAGAAGCATCACTAAATAGATAGCGAGTACATTGAGATTTGTGTTATAAGGAACACCGGTGAGCAACCCATTTGGACTGATGATGTTTGACGTGCAAGTGATTTTTGATTGGACCGGGTGTGAACATCTTGTGACCTTTTTTACCCAATTTTTGTGGTGTTTAATCTGCCGGTATGTGAAGATAAAGGAATCGTTGCAGAATCTAGCATGAGAATTTAGTATTTCAGGTTCAACTCTTACTTTTTCAAGTTTTTTTTAGATAAAGGGATTTTATTACTTAAAAGGTTTAAGCATTACACCCGGCCTCTGCATAATTAGATGCACACAGCCACAAGTTCACAAGTTCATGAGTACCCAATGCTGAAATTTAAAAAGGTGAATTACATATCATAATGAGAAATTGTAAAGCTGCCTAAGGTGGTGGTAGGTCAATCCGGAGACTATGTTGTCATCCATGTCGGAGAATAACTTCCTGACCGCGGCCTCCAAACGTGACGCTACCTCCAAAAACAAGTCCCGGTGCTCCACACGCTGCAGGGCCGACCATTCTTGTAGCGTTGTTGTACACCTTAGCTCTTGCTTTTTCAAGTAGTTTGGGACGACTAGTCGCCTTCTTGAACTGCGGCCTACTCCTTGTAGTACTGCAAAGAAAAGTAAAGAGTGTAAGACATGAGCCCATGAGGCCCGCGCCTCAACGCAGAACATTTCTCCACAGCCAATGACTCACGCCTATATTACTGAAACTCGAAAATCCCATCTCAAGCCGCTTTCCTACAGCTCCAGCCAAATAGTTCTAACAAAGCGCTATTCCCTTAAAAAACGATATTATGATGCTCTTTTTACATGAAAAAGGCACAATATGCGCCTATGCAGATATTTGACTTTTCCAGTTTTGATGCTACAATAATAAGTTTGCTGAAAGTTTTCGCGCTTTTGCTTTAGACCATGCACTAGGTTGAGCCGATTCAATAATGTGTCAGAGTGGAAACCAGTTGCTATTTTGCTGACTGTGGGCCTTACTTTTGAATAAACAAGTACTACCTCCGTACCAAAATATAATAGTATGTTTTAGCATTTTTTCCGATACAGATGTAGCTAGACGAGTATTAGTGTGTAGATTAACTCATTTCTATATGTATGTAGTCTATATATGAGATATTTAAAACATCTTATATTTTGGTACATAAAGGAGTAACTATTTTCTGACCTTCCCCGCAATTCTCTTTCACATTTCTGGTATGCATGCAAATAAGAGAATAAAGTACCCCTGCGTTCATTTTTATAAGGCATTCAAAATATTTTAATATGAACTAGATACGGATCAAAATGAGGGAACCTACAAACTAAATATGTCTAGATACATGTATTTTAAAAAATAAGTTAGAATTCATCATAAAAATGAACGGAGGGAGTAGTTGATTTGCTTTTTTTGTCAGACTTGTTGAACCGATGCCCTGCTATGTACTGAATTGATTCATTGGTCCCTTAAACCGCCTGTGGTGCACATAGTGGATGGTCTTAGTTCTTCTTGTCTAGCCAAGGAAACCACCATCGACGGCCAAGAAGCCGTCAAGAAAGGTAGAGGCACCCGTCGAACCGAACAAAACGTGCATATCTCAACATGCTAAGAAACGGAGAGGCTCGAGCTATTATCGCGACCAAGCTATGATAGAATTATAAAGGATGCCCACAGTGCTAGAACAGAATGCAGCGTGAGGCGAAGCTCGCTGTTCGTCAAATTGAATTGATTGCGGATCCTACTTTTAAATAAACAACTAGCTATTTTCTTACCTTCCATGATGTTCTCTTTCACCAAAGGGTCCATATATACATGCAAATAAGCGAATTAAGTAGCTGATTCACCTTTTTTTGTCTGACTTCACTACATCACGGTTGACATTTTGGGGCACTTCAAAAAGTGCCCCTATATATCAATTTTGTGACTCAAATTGTTTTGGGGCATTTCATATAAGTGCATCGATGCTCATGGCGGTAAAGGATATTGGGGCACTTTCAAATGTGCCACAAAAAGTGCCCCTAAATGTAACTATTAGAGACACTTTGGATATTGCCCCTAATACCTATTGGGGCACTTTCTCAAAATGCCCCAAATACATTTTGGGGCACTTTGAGTAACTGCCCCTAATTCAATCAGAGGCACTTTCTCAAAACGCCCCAAAATACATTTAGAGGTAGTTTGAAAAACTATCCCTAATTCATTTAGAGGTATTTTCTAAAAGTGTCCCAAATATTTCGTGGCACTTCATAAAATGCACCAAAACTCACAGAGATATGCTAGCTCTAAGTTGACTAGGAATATTTCCCCGGCAACAGTGTCAGAAACAATGCCTGTACGTCACACGTCAGTTGGGAACCCCAAGAGGAAGGTATGATGAGTGTAGCAGCAAGTTTTCCCTCAGTATGAAACCAAGGTTTAATCGAACCAGTAGGAAAACGAGGTTGCTTCGAAGGTGTTGGTGAAGGAGTGTAGTGCGGCGCAACACCAGGGATTCCGGTGCCAACGTGGAACCTGCACAACACAATCAAATTACTTTGCCCCAACTTAACAGTGAGGTTGTCAATCTCACCGGCTTGCTGAAAACAAAGGGTTAAACGTATCGAATGGAAATGATGTTTGTTTGCATAAAACAGTAGAGAACAATGATTGCAGTAGATTGTATTTCAGATGTAAAAGAATGGACCGGGGTCCACAGTTCACTAGTGGTGTCTCTCCAATAAGATAACTAACATGCTGGGTAAACAAATTACAGCTGGGCAATTGACAATTGATAAGTGCATATAACATGCATGTGTGAGCTGTGGTCTACTATGAGATTCATTTGGGCATTACGACAAAGTACATAGACCGCTATCCAGCATGCATCTATGCCTAAATAGTCCACTTTCCGGTTAACATCCGTACCCCTTCCAGTATTAAGTTGCAAGCAACAGACAATTGCATTAAGTAATGTGCGTAATGTAAACAATACATTCATCCTTGAATAAAGCATTGCTGTTTTACCCCTAGTGGCAACAACACATCTACAACCTTAGAACTTGCTGTCACTATCCCAGGTTAAATAGAGGTTGAACCCAACTATCATGCATAAATACCCCCTCTTGGAGTTACAAGTATTCACTTGGCCAAGGCTTCAACAAGTAACGGAGAGCATGCAAGATCACAAATGACATAGACATGATAATATAATATTCAGCTCCACATAGGTATCAATATAAGTCAGATCCCAGCAAACACAACATGTAGCATTACAATAAGATGATCTTGATCATGATAGGCAGCTCACAAGATCTAAACATGATGGCACAAGTGGAGAAGACAACCATCTAGCTACTGCTATGGACCCATAGTCCAAGGATGAACTACTCACGCATCACTCCGGAGGCGGGCATGGCGATGTAGAGCCCTCCGGTGATGATTCCCCTCTCCGGCAGGGTGCCGGGAAGAGCTTCAGAACCCCCCGAGTTAGGGTTGACGACGGCGGCGGCAGCGAATATGTTCTGGATGAAAGGCTCGGTGTTTTAGGGTTTTCACGTCTCGGGGAATAAATAGGCGAAGGGGCGATGTCGGCGGACCCCCGAGGGGCCCAAACCACAGGCTGGCGCTGGGCCCACTGCCGCGCCGCCAGGTGGTTTGGCCACCTCGTGGCTCCCCGTCTCTCCTTCGGACTCCGTGTACGTGCTGGAAAAATAGGGACTTGGCCTTTTGTTTCGTGCAATTCCGAGAATATTTCCAGAAGTAACTTTCTGAAACCAAAAACAGCAGAAAACAGGGAACTGGCACTGTGGCATCTTGTTAATAGGTTAGTCCCAGAAAATGCATAAAAGTGATATGAAGTGTATATAAAACATGTAGCAAATGGTATAATATAAGCATGGAACAGCAGAAATTATGGATACGTTGGAGACGTATCAAGCATCCCCAAGCTTAGTTCTACTCGTCCTCGAGTAGGTAAAACGATAACAACAAATAATTTCTGAGGAGACATGCTTTCACACAATCTTGATCAATATATTGCAAGGCTCATGTCATGAATGAAGTGACTCAAAGCAATGATCTATAGTTTGCTAACAAATAGATAAAGAGTAAACAATGAATCATATAAGCAAAAACTTTTCATGAATAGTACTTTCAAGACAAGCATCAAAAAGTTTTGCATAAGAGGTAACTCATAAAGCAATAGATTCAAAGTAAAAGGCATTGAAGCAACACAAAGGATGATTAAGTTTCAGCATTGCTTTCAACTTGTAACATGTATATCTCATGGATAGTTGTCAACATAAAGCAATATAACAAGTGCAATAAGTAAACATGTAAGAATCAATGCACACAAAGTTGACACAAGTGTTTGCTTCTAAGATAGAAAGGAGTAGGTAAACTGACTCAACATAAAGTAAAAGATAGGCCCTTCGCAGAGGGAAGCAGGGATTAAATCATGTGCTAGAGCTTTTTAAGTTTTCGAAAGCATATAGAGAGCACAAAATAAGTATTTGAGAGGTGTTTGTTGTTGTCAACGAATGGTAGTGGGCACTCTAACCCCCTTGTCAACCAGACTTTCAAGAGCGGCTCCCATGAAGGACGTTATCTCTACCAGCAAGGTAGATCATCCCTCTTCTCTTTTGTTTACACATGTATTTTAGTTTCTTTATAGATGACACTCCTCCCAACCTTTTGCTTACACAAGCCATGGCTAACCGAATCCTCGGGTGCCTTCCAACATTCACATACCATGGAGGAGTGTCTATTTGCAAAATTAAGTTGCTTACTGATAAATCAGGGCAAAACATGTGAAGAGAATTATTAATGAAAGTTGTAATTAATTGGGGCTGGGCACCCCGTTGCCAGCTCTTTTTGCAAATTATTGGATAAGCGGATGTATATGCCACTAGTCCATTGGTGAAAGTCTGTCAGAAGTAAATGACAAGATTGAAAGATAAAACACCACATACTTCCTCATGAGCTATAAAACATTGACACAAATAAGGAGTAATAAAGTTTTGAATAGTTTAAAGGTAGCACATGAAATATTTACTTGGAATGGCAGGAAATACCACATAGTAGGTAGGTATGGTGGACACAAATGGCATGGGTTTTGGCTCAAGTTTTGGATGCACGAGAAGCATTCCCTCTCAGTACAGAGTTTAGGCTAGCAAGGTTGTTTGAAGCAAACACAAGTATAAACCGGTACAGCAAGAATCACATAAAAACATATTGCAAGTATTATAAGACTCTACACTGTCTTCCTTGTTGCTCAAACATTTTACCAGAAAATATCTAGACCTTAGAGAGAACAAATATGCATCCCAAGTCTCAACAAGCTCTACGGTAGTTCTCCACTACTAGGCTTTAACTACATGATGCAAGAGCTTAAACATGATCTACTTGAGAGCTCAAAACAATTGCAAAGCATCAAATCAAACAAGACAATGATCTACAAGAATGCATATGTCTTTTCCAATACCAACTACTACATGTAGCATTTTCTTTCTTCCAAACAAACACCAATCAATTTATTAAACATAAACTCTCCAAATGATAATATAATGCAGCAAGAGAGTATTTATAAACAAGTGCTAACAGCTCGAAGAGATGCATGAAAAACAGGAGCTAAAAGCACTGCAGTAGCTAGTTAAGAATACTCAACAAATATAAGTGAAGAACATGAGTATTCACATGAAAAAGCGGAGCGTGTCTCTCTCCCACACAAGGATTGCTAGGATCCGAATTTATTCAAACAAAAAAAAATAAAAACACACAGACGCTCCAAGTAAAGCGCATAAGATGTGAAAGAATTAAAATATAGTTTCACTAGAGATGACCTGATAAGTTTGTTGATGAAGAAGGGGATGCCTTGGGCATCCCCAAGCTTAGACGCTTGAGTCTCTCTGAATATGGTTGGGATGAACCACGGGGGCATCCCCAAGCTTAGGCTTTTCACTCTTCTTGATCACATAATATCACCCTTCTCGCTTGATCCTTGAAAACTTCCTTCACACCAAACTCAAGACAGTTCTCATTAGAGGGTTAGTGCATAATCAAAAATTCTCATATTCTGTAATGATACAATCAATCCCAAAGCTTCTGGACATTAGCTACAGCCACCAATGCTTTGTGGAGCAAAGAAATCCACACAAACACAGTAAAAGAGCGAATGCAAAACAAAAGGCAGAATCTGTCAAAAACAGAACAGTCTGGAATGACGAATTTTTTCGAGGCACTTAAGTTGCTCAGATGGATCTGGCCTAAAATAATGAAAGTTGCGTACATATCTCAGGAATATGCGTGATTTTTTCAGAATTTTTTGAATTTTCTACAGGGAGATAAGCTCAAATCCGTGACAGCTAAAAATCTGTCACTGCGCAGAAATCCAAATCTTGCATCAACTTTCAATATAGAACTTTACTTGGCACAACATTGCGATAAAATAAAGATACAAAGGAGTTGCTACAGAAGTAACAAAACTCCTTGACTCAAAGAAAACAAAAATAACAGCAAATAAAAACGATGGGTTGTCTCCCATAAGCGCTTTTCTTTAACGCCTTTCAGCTAGGCGCAGAAAGTGAAAATCAAGTGTTGTCAAGAGAAGAAGCATCAACGGAGAGTTTAGAAGTTTTCTCAACGATGCATTGCACTTTATCTATGTAAGTTTCAGAAACTCCCCTTTCATTACTTTTAGGTAAACTATCCTCATCAAATAAATTTTCAGGCACAATCCAATTAAAGTTCTTTTCTAGTGCCTCATGCATTCCTGCAATCTTAAAAGGAATTGGTATTTTATTCTCTCCTTCATAACTAGTTTCTTTAGTGTACTTGGATCTTTCCTTCTCTAATTTTTCAAGTATATTGGCGATATCAATGTAATAACCAAGCATCCTATATCGCATAAAAACTTTTCTAGCTTCACTAGCTACATCTCCAAATTCTTTGAGAAGGGTTTCTAAAACAAAATCCTTCTTTTCCCCCTCTTCCATATCATGAAGTCTAAGAAACATATGCTGCATTATAGGGTTAAGGTTAACAAACCTAGCTTCAAGCATGTGGACTAAGGAGGCAGCAGCAATTTCATAATTAGGGGCAAGTTCTACCAAGGATCTATCTTCAAAATCTTTCAGCTTGCTAACATGACTAAAAAATTCTTCAATGTTGTCTCTTCCAATGATAGACCCACTTCCTACCAGTACATCTTTTAAATCAAACTTGGGAGCAGCATGATAAAAATAAAAACAGAAAAATAAAAATGAATGCAAGTAACTAATTTTTTGTGTTTTTGATAAAGAGAGCAAACAAGACTAAATAAAAATAAACTAAGCAAGACAAATAACAAAGTAAAGAGATTGGGTGTGAGAGACTCCCCTTGCAGAAGCAATTCGGTTTTCCCCGGCAACGGCGCCAGAAAACGTGTTGCTGCTCTAAGTTGACAAGGGAATATTTCCCCGGCAACAGTGCCAGAAACAATGCTTGTACGTCACACGTCAGTTGGGAACCCCAAGAGGAAGGTATGATGAGTGCAGCATCAAGTTTTCCCTCAGTATGAAACCAAGGTTTAATCGAACCAGTAGGAAAACGAGGTTGCTTCGAAGGTGTTGGTGAAGGAGTGTAGTGCGGCGCAACACCAGGGATTCCGGTGCCAACGTGGAACCTGCACAACACAATCAAATTACTTTGCCCCAACTTAACAGTGAGGTTGTCAATCTCACCGGCTTGCTGAAAACAAAGGGTTAAACGTATCGAATGGAAAATGATGTTTGTTTGCATAAAACAGTAGAGAACAATGATTGCAGTAGATTGTATTTCAGATGTAAAAGAATGGACCGGGGTCCACAGTTCACTAGTGGTGTCTCTCCAATAAGATAACTAACATGCTGGGTAAACAAATTACAGCTGGGCAATTGACAATTGATAAGTGCATATAACATGCATGTGTGAGCTGTGGTGTCTACTATGAGATTCATTTGGGCATTACGACAAAGTACATAGACCGCTATCCAGCATGCATCTATGCCTAAATAGTCCACTTTCCGGTTAACATCCGTACCCCTTCCAGTATTAAGTTGCAAGCAACAGACAATTGCATTAAGTAATGTGCGTAATGTAAACAATACATTCATCCTTGAATAAAGCATTGCTATTTTACCCCTAGTGGCAACAACACATCTACAACCTTAGAACTTGCTGTCACTATCCCAGGTTAAATAGAGGTTGAACCCAACTATCATGCATAAATACCCCCTCTTGGAGTTACAAATATTCACTTGGCCAAGGCTTCAACAAGTAACGGAGAGCATGCAAGATCACAAATGACATAGACATGATAATATAATATTCAGCTCCACATAGGTATCAATATAAGTCAGATCCCAGCAAACACAACATGTAGCATTACAATAAGATGATCTTGATCATGATAGGCAGCTCACAAGATCTAAACATGATGGCACAAGTGGAGAAGACAACCATCTAGCTACTGCTATGGACCCATAGTCCAAGGATGAACTACTCACGCATCACTCCGGAGGCGGGCATGGCGATGTAGAGCCGTCCGGTGATGATTCCCCTCTCCGGCAGGGTGCCGGGAAGAGCTTCAGAAACCCCCCGAGTTAGGGTTGACGACGGCGGCGGCAGCGAATATGTTCTGGATGAAAGGCTCGGTATTTTAGGGTTTTCACATCTCGGGGAATAAATAGGCGAAGGGGCGATGTCGGCGGACCCCCGAGGGGCCCAAACCACAGGCTGGCGCGGCTGGGCCCACTGCCGCGCCGCCAGGTGGTTTGGCCACCTCGTGGCTCCCCTTCGTCTCTCCTTCGAACTCCGTGTACGTGCTGGAAAAATAGGGACTTGGCATTTTGTTTCGTGCAATTCCGAGAATATTTCCAGAAGTAACTTTCTGAAACAAAAAACAGCAGAAAACAGGGAACTGACACTGTGGCATCTTGTTAATAGGTTAGTCCCAAAAAATGAATAAAAGTGATATGAAGTGTATATAAAATATGTAGCAAATGGTATAATATAAGCATGAAACAGTAGAAATTATGGATACGTTGGAGACGTATCAAGATATTATACATATTAACACAGAATTCACAATTCAACACACGATTCAAAATTTAGTACATGATTCGCGTATTACACAAAAATCAATTTTCAGGATTTAGAAAGCGGATCAAATACATGCATTATTCTGTGATTCTTCTGCTTAGTAAAAGCAAATACATGGAATGTAAGAGGGAAAATGAACACCCAGGCGATGTCATCCAAAATGCAGCACTAAGAAGAGCTGATGCAACCTGCAAAGATACATTCTTATATACTTCTGAGGCATGCAGAATCCATAAAGTTGTTACTTGACGACAATCAGCAAACTTCTGCAGATAGACATGCCAATACCGAAATATCAAGCAAGCACGCCATCTGAAGCACAGTTACCATCAAGCATATACCCTGGGACAAATACATAGAATGCACAGTTAAGGATATGCACTTACTTTTCAAAGGTAGCGTGCAAGGTTTTTAACTACTCCATAACTCTTCAGGGAAACAACTCCATAACTCAATATGTAACTCTTAAATATCATGCATCTCATTGATACAATATCAAGCTTAGAAACTGAATATATGATATCATCCTAAATCGACCAAATGATAGAAGGTAATAAACTGGAGATAATCTTGTCAACATTCTTTTACTTCGGACTTCCATCTCTAGTCCACAGTGAAACTAAAATGTGAAACCTAAGCGTCCTAGTGCCAACGTACTAACAACAGGTTCAGTACGTATCTAGTTTAAGCAGATAAAGAAATATTGTGAAGTCCTGATAGGTAAGAGAGACCCCTTCGTGCTCCCGCTCCCGTCGCCTCCCCGAGAGGCGACCGGGGCGTCCCAGCCCGCCACCGCCCGAGCCTCTCCCTCCCCTGCCCTCTTCCCTCGCCGCCGCCGGCGGGAGCCGCCGGGCGTTGCCCGCGCGTGCCGGCGGCGGCGGACCTTCTCTCCCCGCGCGACTAGAGGACCCGACGGGGCGGGGCCGGCTCTTCGGCGGTGCAGCTCAGGCAGCAGCGTTCCGGCGCGGCGCTGGATGGCTGAGGGGCGACGGCGCTGCCTCTTGGCGGCGTGGGCGACGGGAACGGCCCCTGGCCGGTGGCGCACTGCAGGCCCAGATCTGGGCCCTTTGGGCCCGATCTGGGTATGGGCGGGCCGTGCGGGCCGCGACGCGCCGCTTCTGGCTGGACTGCTAAGAAGCTCGGGACGGGGCTGGCGGCAACGGCGCCATTGTCTGCTGCAGCGCGACGGAGGAGCTTCACGGGCCCGACGTGGGCCCGGCCGGGCAGTGTGGCCTGGTTTGCTCCGTCTGTGGCGTCTGGTCTGCTACTGCCATTGGCGGTGGAGGTTGTGCCCTCCCACATGGTTGCGGTTTCGCCTTGCCTGGTTTACGGATGCTTCTTCTCGGTTCGGCCGGCCTCGCTACGGTTGCCATGGTGAGACGGCGAGGATGGCTTCAAGACTTGTGGCGTATGCTGGTTGGTGGGTAGATGGGTGGAGCCGACGGATTCTTCGGGGTGGTGGTTTTTTGGGGGTCAGGAGAAATCCTTGCTGGTTCTTGCCGGCACCGGCGCGGTGACGCCTGCGGGCGCTGCCGTCCTTCTTGAAGGGCGTCGGGTGTACCCCTTCCCCACTCCCCTACGTGTACCGGGAGAAATCCTAGGATCAGTCCGGGCAGCAGCGTCGGCATCGTCGCTTTCCTTCATGAAGGTGTTGCTTGGTATACGGCAAGTCGGAGGCTTTGGAGTGCGGTGGGAATTCTTCGGAGGGCGCCATGGTCGCGAGCTATTTTCGTTTTCGTTGATCCGGCGGTGTTGTCTTTAGTTTCTTTTCTAGTTCTCTTGTTTTTTCTCTTGGGCTTCATGTGCTGTTTGGCCCCAGCAATGGTCTTGCAAGTTGTTTCGTGTGGTTGCTATATTAATATAGCGGGGCGCAAGCCTATTTCTAAGCAGATAAATGATGCTTAAACTTGTGGTCCATGGTACTATCTAGCCCAGTGTGTTTGTGCTCCACAGGTTTGGCACAACTGTCCCAAATTCAGTCAACTATTAATACTGAAACGGAGAGGTTCGAAGACTGGTGGACTAGGGTGTGTGCTAGGTTTGGCAGGAAGAATAAGAGACAATTAAATGCGTTTGTCATCCTCACGGCCTGGCTGGAAGCATTGCAAGTACACAGCTGGTCGTCCAACAATAAAAATACAGTTCCAAAATGCATTTACGAACAAAAATCCTGCCATCAAATTCTTGTGAAGGATTGAACTTACTGCAGTGTGCAAACTGTAACACGAAAATCACATATCAGCTAATTCCACTAGGAAAATGGGACCTCGAACTGGATTGTCATATTTAACTATATCATGAATCATGGAAGTCATGTAAACCTATGACTGACGTTGCCTTCTCATTATTTTTCATCTTAGTAATTAAGAGAATCCAGGTTAACAGAATAGAAGTTTTGGTACACATATTATTATTAATCCCTCCAGTTCAGTAAAAACTAAAAGGAAGCAACCTTACCGAGAGACATGCACAGAAATGTGAATGCTGTGACCTTGACTTGACGAAGAGAATAGTAGAAGTAAAAAACCTGCACCGGTAACACAATGGCATCACATAAGAACTCAACTTGGTAATGAACTTATCACACAGGGAATGGAAACAAAACATCAGGCTTTGCATACTCTCCCAGTAGATGTCATATAGCTACAGAACATACCAATGCTGACATGTTACAACAAGAGCAACATATAAGCTCCAGACCTTTTGCATGAAGCATGATTTTCCTATTTAGTAGGTTACTGACACTAAACCTATCAAGCATATACTCGGTACCATAACAGATGTAAGCTATGCAAGTTCTCATGGGACAATAGCATCAGGACCCAATATAACTGAAATTTTGACAAAATTCCGAATCTGTAACATATTCACAACAACATGGAATTTATCCGAGAAACAATTATCCTACAGATGACCGTTTGGTGATCAGATGTAAAATTATGATCCAATCACTCAACTTGATATAGGGCCATAGGAAAAAAGTATAAGAGAAGCCAAACACTATGAACACTGCGCTTCCCTCGGGAAATGAGTCAATGACCCCATCAAACAAATTACAATCTAGCAATTAGAGAAGCCAAAGAGGCGAAAAAGGCAATCCATAGAAGGATTTGGCGCCACTCACGGAATTCTGATACTCAATACCTTCTTCTGATTTATCAGTGAACTTTTATTAAATTGATAAATTCCAACAAAGCAACATATCATGCATTCTGTGTCTAGAACATGAGCCAAGGCAAATCCAGTTCGTGGAAAGCTCAACCAAAACAAGGATGCCACCTAAATAGGGACGGTTTAGGGGGTCGAGGCGGACCGAAGGATTGAGTATGGATAACATGACTAACGTTGACATGGCTTGACCCTTCAAAAATCTGCATGCAACAGATGGATAAACATCATCTATAGGAAATGATCAGCTGAAAACTCTACCGACAGTGCAATGAATAGATAAGAACATATGTAGAAAGCACAGGGAGAGCCCACTCTGCATTAAGATTTAAGAGACCACTCTGCATTAAGATTTAATAGCCCACTCTGAATTACTACGAGGTTGACAACCGGTCAATTCAGTGGTTTCTGTTGGTTTTGGACTAAATTCCCTATACGGCTAAATAAAGTACGCATACTTCACAACAAAGAATATACAGACTGAAGAACCATGCAAAAAATCTGGTGTGTTGCTATTTTTATTAGATGTTTATTCCTTTCTTTTCCTCTAAATAAGAACTGGTGTTTACATCTCGACAGGTCATGTTATACTTGAGTCTGCTCAAGTGTATGTGTGGTTTTTTAATGTTGAGGATGTATGTAATCATACCTCGATTATGTTTTATGTTTCCAACGATAATTGGTTAGATCAGATGCTACATCTAATTTGATTCCTCAATGTAGGTGCTATGGCTCTCTATGTAGGGCAGGTATCTACAGTTAAAGATGAATAATCTGATTTGCAACAAAAAATGTTTAAACCATGCAAAATAACCCAATCTAGCATGCTAGGCTGATCATGAATCATTAAGATACCACACACAAGCAAATATATAATTAAACCAAATCATGCTTTATGAAGCATTCGAGGATCACAAATAACTAGCACATGATAACTCTATAGCCAGCAGACCAATCAGAGCATTTACGGGGGAGGATCCTATTTAGACTAAGCATTACCACAATATCACTTGTATATGGCAAATGGACCGAAACTAAGCAGCATGGAATATATTGTTCCATGAAATGTTACAACATGGGTTAGCTGTTGGATCCACGGAAGTAGGAATACATCAAACTATTTGAGCATTGACACTCAGTTCATATTCATTTAAGCATGGAACAAAGAGAATAGGCATCTTATGCATCCATTTATCAGAGGAAGAAACATTAGGACTAAGAACCTCAAGTCATGGTCCATGCATTCAGCAAGAAGCAAAAGAGGTAACATGTAAGCAACGGGAGAACATAAATTAATTAATAAGTACAAATTGAATTGGCAAATTGATGTGCTAACCTGCTGTATCAAAATAAGTATATCTTAATTAGTGTGTGAACTGTTGAAAGAAGACCCAATGCAACAAATGGATCATGCCTGCCCTATATATAAGGTAATCTGTATTAATTATTAAGAGAGCCACAGCACCTACATTGAGGAATCAAATTAGATGTAGCATCTGATCTAACCAATTATCGTTGGAAACATAAAACTTAATCGAGGTATGATTACATACATCCTCAACACTAAAAAACCACACATACACTTGAGCAGACTCAAGCATAACATGACCTTTCGAGATGTAAACACCAGTTCTTATTTAGAGGAAAAGAAAGGAATAAACATCTAATAAAAATAGCAACACACCATATGTTGCTGGATAGAAGCTTGGATCTGTCCAGGAATCTTTAAACCACTCAAATCTGCAAGTAATATTCCAGAAATATTTATCTAGATCACTCCAGCCATTTAACTAAGTGAACAGCATGCCAACAAGTCACTGGAAATCACCAGATCATGAACATCACACATAAATACCAGGAATTCATCTACAGCTTGAGAACAAACAAGAAAATAATCTCTATCATCTAAAACAGCAAGCAAGACATGCTAATCCAAGCTGTTTTCTCAAGAACCAGATCTGAAATATCTAGGACAGCAAATAAATCTATCAAAACTAGTTGTATTACATGATCTACTCAAGTAAATAAAGCACCAGGTGAGTGATAGCTCAAGTATATCAACTACACATCAGCAACTACACAAGCTTGTTGAACCGATGCCCTGCTATATTGAATCGATATATTTGTCCCTTTGAACCTCTTTTGGTGCACATAGTGGATGGTCTTGGTTCTTTTTGTCCAGCCAAGGAAACCACCGTCGATGGCCATGAAGCCGTCAAGAAAGGTAGATGCATGCGCTAGCGCCCGTCGCACCGAACAAAACATGCAGATGTAAACATGCTAAGAAACGGAGAGGATCGAGCTACTATCTAGATCGTCAAACTATGATCGATTTATAAAGGATCAATGTGCCCAAAAAAGTAGGGTAAGCTACGATTTCGCCACGTACGCGTTGAAGAAAGAAAGATAATCCACGGATTAACTTGGACCAATGCTGTGAACCCGCCTATGGTTGGATGGTTAATTAGGAGGGTGGTTGTACCCCTATCCCACAAGGGTGTTTCTCGTTTAGGCGGAACATTTTTTAGTTCATGAGTTCATAGGGTTAAGTGTGTGCACGTGTATGTCAGCGTCTGCGTTTGTAGTGTGTTTCTCAAAAGAAAAAACTTGGACCAATGCTAAGAGGGAAAGCCGCATCAAACGCGGCGAGGTATCACAGAGCCCGCCGGGCACGACCGCGTGCGTGCATATATATACCGTGGTGCTTCGCGGCAAGGGCGGAGCCAGAAAAAAATCATAAAGAGGGCCAGAGCAGAAAATAGATGTATAAGGGGGGCCAGATAAGAAAAATACGTAGCATGTAGCATGTAGAAGCAGGGATCTATGCGGAAATATCAAATCTCAGGGGGGCCAAGGCCCCTGGTCCCCCTGCCTCCGCCAGTGCTTCGCGGAAGAAGCTTACCAATCCCAACCGTGCGGGCCTCTCGGTTTCATGGAGCCTGCGGCCGCAGGGACCCGCAAGCCGCCAGTGCTGACATCGCTCGCCAGCCACATGACGGGTGCCATTGCCGCAGCATCCGGGCTGCAGGCGCCGGCGTCGTCGTCTTCGTTGCTCGTCGCTGCGGGCCTGGTGGCGGTGGGCCTCGGCGGCGGCGCGCTGCTGGTGTGGTGGGTGGTCGCGTTCCACCGCGCGAACGCGAGGCTGTGGATGGTGCCCGCGGGGATCGTCCTCCTCGGCACCCCGCTCGTCGCCTTGCTCTTCATCTTCGCGTCCGGGCCGTACGAACGCTCCAGGGTGCCGCCGCCCTCCGCTTAGCTTCCTGCATGCACTGACGAATGACGTACGTGCCGCCGCTTGTTTGAGCATTCCTTGGCGCGTCACTGTGTGGGTGCCTGTGAGGTTGGTTCTGGAAGACTCCTGCATTTTTTTTCTCGGTGCCTGTACTGTCGGATGCAAAGCAATTCCGATGATAAAACATCTACTTGCTGCACGGGTGGTATGAGTTTGAGCAAACGCCTCTGGCATTGTAAAGATGGTGAAGCAAGCAATACGGAGCACATATGCTGATATGCTAATGCTATGATTCTTGAACAATCCATGTACTATATGATCTGGGAGCTGTGTGCACCCTTTCTATTTGGAATTTGGGTTGTACTTCCGACGAAATAGGCCGTAGCCCCGTTATATAAATATAGCAACCACCTGATACAACCGACAGTTCAGACATGCTGGGGCGACAACAAACATATACCCAAACCAAGGGGGAGAGAAAAAGACAAGAAAAACAAATGGAGACAACAAACGTAGACGTCGACCGTTCATAAAAGGATGTCACAACTTTTTCCAAACATGCATGTATCTGGACATACTTTATTGTGTAGATACATGCATGTTTGGACAAAGTTGAGACATCCTTTTATGAACGGAGGGAGTACGTGCGAATTCAGTTTTCTTCTTTGGTTTTCCCCATGCTTAGCGAATATCTCATCTGTAACAGAAGAAGATACGTGGTGGCTATACATTGTGACCTGGTTCAAGAAATTTGTGACTGCGGGCATCGAGTCAACGATAGCTGCACGTTTGATCTCTATCGCGTGCTAGGTGGACTCGTGGAGCACTTCTTCTTCCGTGCAAATCGCCCAAGACCAATCTACTCCGCAAGGCCCATGTCATCCATCTTGCGCAGCTACGGACTGACTTTCTATTCCACGCCTCACGAAGCAAACCCTATTTGATGCCCTAAGCGTCGGCTAGCCTGCAGACGCCTAAATGCTCCTACGTGGTGGCCTGCATAGGCCAGTTTCTTCTGTTTTTTGGTTTTTTCCTTTTTCGTTTTGTTTCCTTATTATTTTGGTTCCTTTTCTATTTTTCTGTTTTATTTTTTCCTTTCTATTTTATTCGTTTTTTATTATTTTTATTTTTTGAAAAAGTGACACAAGTATTATTTTTACTGTATGACAAGTGAACATCTTTTTTACACCGCGTGAATATCTTATAAAACTCGTGAATATTGTATTGAACTCGCACAAAAAAAAATTAGCCACATTTTCTTTAACTCTCGAACGATTTTGAGAACTTTTACAGGCATTTGTTTTTTGAATTGACGGATTTTTTTGAGCTTAGGAACAATTTTTTAAACTCTAAGAACATTTTTTTAATCTCGAGATTTTTTTTTAACTTCAGAAAAATATACTCCCTCTATCCACATTGTAAGCCTTCTTTTTAACAAGCTAGTTTAGCTTGCTAAAAAGGCTTTACATTGTGAAACAGAGGGAGTACTTCGTAACGAAGAGAATGTCCATGTGTTAATCTCTTGCCCCCACTGCAGCAAAACTATGGGACTGTATGGGAGAGGTTTGGCCAATACCAAAAAATGGAGAGTATTGGAAATACTAGGGATGAATGGATCTTCAATCTTCTGGACTCAGTAACTCAAGAAGTGAGAAGCATGATTATCATGTTAACTTGGAGGATTTGGCAGCTACGTAATGACAGCATCCATGCAAAGGCTATTCCTCCAACTGAAGTTACAAAGAGATTCCTTTGTACTTATTTTGATACACTGTTCCAGATCCGACAACAATCGATCTCAGAGATTATCAAGGGTAAAAAGCCATGTGTTACGGTAGTAAAGCACGTTGGCCTGACGACAAGGTCTGTGAGTCCTCTGAGGCCCAAGCCACCACCGGGCTGGGTGGCCTTGTCCGTCGACGGCTCTTTTGATGAAGATGGAAAGGCTGGAACATGTATGATACTTAGAGATCATCAGGGTGCAGTCATGTTTTCTGCATACCGACATCTCTTCCACTGCAATGAGGCCATCGAGAATGAAATATGTGCGGTTATGGAAGGTCTAGCTCTAGCTCATGAGTGGTCGACTGATCCAATTATCATCCAAACTGATTGTATTTCGATCATCAGTGCCCTTCGGGATAAATCACATAACAGATCGACCTATGGACACCTTTATGAGGATGTAAAGAAGTTACTCAAGCATCGAGAGGCTATACTCGTGAAGATAACAAGACACCAGAATAGAGTTGCACATTGTCTAGCAAACTATGGGAGAACTGGGGAAGGTACTTGTTGTTTGGTACGCAGTACTCCAGAGTGTGTCACACAGCTCGTGCTAGCTGAATGTAATTCTAGAACTGAGTAATAAAATCTCGATGTTTCCCCCGCAAAAAAACGAAAAGAATGTTCATAGAGAGAAATAAATTTGACATTGTTCGAAATAGTTGTTCACGGATTCAAAATAATGTTTACCGCAGAAATTCCATGGCTTGCCGTTCAAAATTTTGAAGTCGTCCAGCCCATTGTATAAACAAAACCATAAATTCCGCCTTCTTGGATGGCTTGTCCTGCTATGTACTGTAAATACCAAAACGACGAGGGAGAAGTTTATTTGTTGCACTTGGTGAGTAGGGATCGACAAGCTTTGCATGAACCAAAATGAAAATATGTTGAATACGTTGATGCCTCGCATTTTGGACGTGCGTATGTGTGCAGTGTACCCGTGGAGGCTCTCACGATCAACACCGTCATGCAGAGGCAGAGCCTAGCTGTGCCGACCTGCATAATTATGCGCGCGACCACACAACCGGCAAGCTTTTTTGCACTGGCCAAAGCTGATCTATCTATCGCATCTGGCTTATGTACCGACGTTGCATCTCATGCATGCACGTAACGTGCCCACTGCCCTACCACCCACGGGTGGAACCCTGTGTCGTGTAAGTACGTGGTGTCAATTAATCATGGAATACAACTTGCATATACAGAGTGGAGTCTATATGATTTGACAATAAGATGACTGTCATTTCTCGTTGTTCAGTGAAGCGACACCGGTGAGCGTTGAACAAATGAACATATACTCTCACAACTGAATTACAAAAATCGTATGAAGTTCCTTGGAATCAAACAAGCCCACTGGCCAGGTACCCGTCAATCTGGAACGAACTTGGGTGCCTTATCCCCTCCCCACCACTGTAGCAAGAGGAGAGAGGCGATTTTTGGAGCAAGCCCGGCGATCCACCGTGCGCGCCGCGAGCCGTGGGATTCCTCCCCTCCGCCGGCCGCTCCGGCGGCGGGAGGGTGGGGATCCCCGGCTCCGGCATGTAAATACGGGAGGGTAGGTTGGGAGGCTCGCCGGCGGCGCTCTGGAGGAGGTGGTGCTGCGGGCGGGTGGTTTTGGAGCCGGCGCGTTCTTCTCCGGTGGTGGAGGTCTTCGGAGCTCCCCGTCTGCGCGCTGGACTGGCTGGATCTCGAGGCCCGGCGCGGCGCTCGTGATCCTCTTCTCTCTGTCAGATCCGAGGTGGTGGTGGATCTGGCGGCGGACGGATCGAGCTCTGCGTCGTCTTCCGGCGGTAGATTCGACGGCGGCTGCGGCAAGCGGTGTGGAAGGGTCAAGGGGGCGCTGCCCCGGCCGTTCATCGTCAACAACTCCGGCGCGGCGTGGCGGAGAGTCAAGGCAGCGTCTTCGATAGGGAAAAAGCTCTCCCTGACAGCGGCGAGGTGGTGGCTGGCCGCCTTCGACTCCGACGCCGGCGACGGCGTGTTCTTCGATCTTTGGTCCATTTCCCCTACGTATTTTGTACTTGTATTTCCTACCGTGTACGTTGTATGTGGTATGTGTTGAATATATGTGGTGGAAAAATTGCAAAAAAAAAAAGGTACCCGTCAATCTGTCACCCACGGGACTCGGTTGGCCCGCATGCAACGGCACGTCGACACGCAGGCTTATGTTTCCAACAGCATTCCCACAAGTATGCCCGAGCTTTGCAGTAGCATGGACCATCGGGCGGGAAGCACGTACAGTGCACTGTAGGATCCATGGCACATGCGGACATGCCGACGGGCATCTAATTAATTCTACACAATTGTTGTTGTTTTCTGTTAGAGGGGATTCGTTTGTTTGATGATGGGTTAAGTGGGTCCGTGGGTGGCAATTGCCATTGTGAGCGATATATTCTAGGCTAGCTCCGTTGCTCTACATAAATCCCGAGCCAAGAGAAACCAGAAGTCACACAAACGCCGTCCGGGTACTACCATAGCACGCTCAGTGTACAAGAACAGAAGGAATGTTGAGCCGTGGCATTTCTGTCAAGATCAGGCGCTACGGCGGCGCGGGGTTCGCGCTGGGGTGCGGCTGCAAGGACGCCAAGAGCGTGTCCGTTGTTTCTCCGTCGGTCTCAGCGTCGCCGTCCGGCGCTGGCACGTCGACGACAACCGAGACGCGGCGCAGGGGCGGGACGACGAACCCGTCGGCGTCGACCACGACGACGGACACGCTGACCCTGACCTCCGCTTCGTCGTCCTCCTTCGTCTGGGAGACGCCGTGGCAGAGTTCGAGGAGCTGGAGAGGGAGAGCTCCGGCGCCGCGCAGAGCTTCTCCGGCCTGCTGCGCGAGCTCAGCGAGCTGGAGCAGAGCGTCGCGTCGTGGGGGCACCGCGACGAGAAACTCTTGTCCGCACAGCTGCAGGACCGCGTCGACGACAAGAAACCCTCGACACCGCCGCGGGAGCAGAGGAAGCAGGTGACCATGACGAAGAGCGGCGACTTGACGACGGGCGCTAAAGGCTACCGCGCCGGCGAAAGCTTCGGAGTGGCGGGGCTGCTTAACGACGGGCGCATGGAAGTGGGGCTCGACGGCAGCGTGGCGGTGGTGAAGCAGTCGGCGGACCCGCTGGGCGACTTCCGGCAGTCGATGGTGCAGATGATCGTGGAGAACGGGATCGTCGCCCGCGAGGAGCTGCGCGAGATGCTCCGGCGCTTCCTCGGCCTCAACGCGCCGTGCCACCACGACGCCATCCTCCGCGCCTTCGCCGAGATCTGGGACGCCGTGTTCTTCACGGACGACGACCCCGTGCCCGCCACCTCCACTACTCCGGCGCGCAAGTACACCCGTCGCGAGGAGGCGTCTCCTGGAAGGGCGCCGACCGTGCCGAGGACCCCGCCTCCGCGCCACCGCCGCTCGCCATCGTCGGCATGGCGCGTGTAAACGTACCGTGCGCAAATACAAGTCGTCTTCGTATGTTTTTGATCAAGTTGATTTCCGGTTGAGAAGGAAATTAGTGTTGGATTTACCACTAGCCTATAATTGTACGTGAGTGAGTCCGTATGAACAGCGTCTTCGTATATATTTTTGCGAAACACAGTACAACCCAGACGCTCATATACACGCGCACACACTCATCCCTATGAACGCACGCATACACACCCTACCCCTATGAGCAGGGGCGGCCGACCCGGCTCACATTTGGTGGAAAAAAAATTAGGTACCAGGAAAAAGAAAATCACCCCCGAGTCCCCGACCCTAACAACACCTGACCTGCCCTGCCGCTCAAAGATCTCCCCGCGCCGCCACCCTCCGCCTCCGCCCGGCCAGCCCGCGGCGCGCCCCCGTCGGCCACCGCACCGCCCCGCCCACCCGGCCAACTGTCTCCCCTCTTCCGCCTCGACGCAACGCCCGCGCCTCATCTCCCGGTGGTCGGCTCCCCGCCCCCAACTGCTTCCCTGTGCCGCGCCCCATCTCCTCTGATGGACGCCGACGACGAGGCCGATTTGGCCCAATGAGAAGCCGTCTAGGCTGAAGAAGAAGCGGCAGCAGCGCTGGCTCAAGCTCGGCAAGAAGAAGAGGCACCCACCTCCAGAAATCTCAAGAGGGCACAAACTGAGCAGGTTAATTTCCTCTTTATATTTCAGATTTCAATTTTAGTTTTGATGTCTACTTTTCTAGTGACCAGTAGTGTGCAGGAGATTGCTCAAAAATTGGAAGAAAGCATAAAATGAGAATATTGTTTGTTGTAATAAAAAATTGGAGTTTGCTAGTTTCTCTCTACTCATTTATTGTAATCTTATATGTTCTTGTCTTATTGTTTGTAGGTTTGTGAACCAGAAAGGAGAGATCCTGGAAAGATTGCTCGGTGTTGAGCATGTTCTTGATACTACATCTTTGAAAAGATATTTGGATGCAATGTTTGTTAAACATAATTTGTCCATGTCAAGAATATGTCAAGAATATGATGGTGCCTCTAATATGCGTGGGTTGCTACATGGTTTAATATGCGTGGGGAGCTACATGGTCATCTTCCTCGACAATTTCATCTTGCCAACATGGATTCAACTTAAAGGTACTATCTTATTAAAATGTAGCACTATTTTGTATGTAATTTTCTTGTTCTTTGTAGTTAGTTTGTACTTGTGCACGATGGAATATGAAATTGAATCTGTTTAGAGCTTTCTTGTGTTGAATACACTTGCTTTTCTGTCAAAAAAATTTAGCTCTTATTTGTTCGACCTGGCTCAGTTCAATTCCTGGCTCCGCCACTGCCTATGAGCACCTCCAAGAGACTGAGTCGGCGGGTCGAGTCTTGAGATTAACGAAATCACCACGGGCGCCTCGCTGTCGACGGGAACGTCTTCGTATTCTCCGTTATATTCTCGTGTATATACGTACAACTACAAGTCGACCATCCAACGCGGAATCCCGCGTACAACAAACTCAAGCACGTAATCTTGTCGGCCTAAGAGCATACCCCGAAATTTTGTCCGGCCCTCTCAATTTCTGACCATTTGGGCGTGTCGAACAATTGTCCGGCCATTTCGAGTGCTTTCCACACCGGCACCCCAAATCCCGACCCATTTTGTCCATTTTTTTATCAACTCTTTGCATTTGCAAAACATTCGATACCAACACCTAATCCGGCTACCAAAATATAGATGAATCAAGTTCGGCCAACAAAGACTTGGCCAACAGCAAGTACGGTCACGAAAGTCTCGGCCTGCAGCAAGGCTAGCCACCAAAGTCTTGACCAACAGCTAAGCCGACCATCAAAATGGGACCAAAATATCAAGCTATCCAAGAGCATGCAAATCATTCCTGGGTCTCAACATTCATAGCCCTTTATCTTCTCTCCTTCATGACTAGCGGACGCCCGCCCAGCGAATGATCTGCTCCGTCAGATACCCCACCGATAGCTCCGTTGGCTCTGGCTTCATCGCCTTTGCCTGCACCCTCGGCGGTCTCTTCTTTTTGTCCGGTGCGGCGCGAGTCCCGGCACCATTCGAGGCGGCGAGGAAGGAGGTTTGTGGCGGCGCCGACGAGGAAGGAGAGGTGGGCGGCGCCGAGGAGTAAGGAGAACATGAGAGGTTTGTGGAAAATAGGAAACAATTTTGACAGTTTTGGCGGCCCACGCGCAATTTAGAGGTAGGGGAAGAAATTGACGCCTTGGTGGTGTCTATCACATTCGGGTCCCTCCGGTCGAAGGCGCTGTCCAGAAGCCCGAGTCTGCCCCCAAGTTTGGAGGCCCACTCGGGGTGTTGCACAGAAATCGAATCGGACCGGATACTTGGGATGCTGGTGTGGTTATTTTTCATGTCCGGCTCCAACGGGTATTTGGGAGTGCTATAGGACTCTTTTGATTCATAGGATAGGAGAAGTGTAGGAATAGGGAATCCATATGATTGGAATATCATGGCTAGTTGACTCCTTTGGGATGAACAATTGTGTTTGATGGTAAAAGAAAAGTAAATGAATTGTAAAAAGAGGTTGAATTGAATGTTAGAATTCTTATAAGAATCAAATAATCAATGTAGGAAAATTTTCTATAGAATAAAATCTTTCTAAAAAATCCTAGTTCCTTGAGCCCTTAGGATTGGCGGTGGAGATGCTCTCTCACACTCGGAGAGGATGGATCGGGCGTGTGATTCTTCGGTTAGGAGTGGGGCGGTGGGGACTGGAGGCGAACGCCATGGACGACAGCCAGTCGTGGTTGGATGAGAAAGTAGGGCCCGTCCGTCTCGCATGCGCGCCCGTGCATTGCGGCCGGGGCAACGCGCGCAGCATGGTCAATACGGCAAGCTTAAATTGTCCGGTGCCGTTTCTCCTACCAATGCCAAAACTCCCACTGTACCAACACCAGTATTACTCGTGCTCAATCATTGGCAAGGTCATCAGGTGATCAGTATAGGTCACTAATCTACAGTGGCTAGCTAGTAGCTACTGCTAGCATCGCATCCCTGGAGTATCTTTTTTACGAAATGGCCCTTAATCGGACAATCAGACAAATCTGGCCCTTCCCAAAACTTCCACGCAAGTATGGCACTCGGCCCAAAACGTCATGTCATTTGGCGTTTCGAAAATATCAGAGCCTCTGGAAAAGTCAGAAAACGTCGTATAGTTTGGCGTATCCTGAGACAGAAAAACGCAAAAAATTCTAAGTCATTTGTGTAAAGCCAAATGAGATGGCTTTTCATCTAGGTAAAGCCAAATGATATGGCTTTTCTCCGGTTCAGAGACTCTGAGAATCTCAGAGAACGTCATATCAGTTGGCGTTCTCTGAGATTCTCAGAGCCTCTGACCCGGAGAAAAGCCATATCATTTGGCTTTACACAAATGACTTAGAATTTTTTGCGTTTTTCTGCCTTAGGATACGCCAAACTGTGTGACGTTTCTGAGATTTCTGGAGCCTCTAATATTTTTGAAACGCCTCAGCATATGACGTTTTGAGCCGAGGGCCATATTCGCGCGAAAATTTTGCGGAGGGTCAGATTTGTCTGATTGTCTAATTAAGGGCCATTTAGTAAAAAAGATACTCCCCTGGAGCCTGGACAATCATCACTAGTACGCCTGCCTGCCGATGCCGATGATGCCGAGGACAATCATCCAGCTTGCCTAGGGGCCGGCCATGGCCATGGGAAGGGACAACGGACAAGCCAGGTAACCGGCGCTTGTCTCCACCCTCGTCCCCGGCATCCTCCGTACGTCATCACAGCTCACCGCTGCCGCTCGCTAATCGTTTCTGGTCTGGTCTCTGAGAGTGAGAGAGCATCTGCAGGGGTTCAGAGTATCGTATGATGCCTGAACCGTACATGCATCTTGGCCCGGCCGGGCTCCTGGATCGACCTTGTGAATTACTAATCCAAGTTGAACCTCAACTTGAACACCGGCAAGAACGTGTGCTGTTTTTATTTTATTTTTTCATGTCAGTGAACAACGACTGTTAGTACATGTCCATACATCGCCTTGATGACCTACACTAACGTTTGCCCAAGGGCACATCATCACACGTTGTCTTACTCATGACTCGTAGCGTCGTCACTTAGTATGGACTTCACATTAATAACTAACCCACCAGCTAGCTTGATTGATTGATGCGTGTGCTGCACACTACTGAACTGAATACAGCTGACGTCGGTTTCGTCTCTACTGTTTGTTTGTAGCAGTTCGTGACTCCAGTCGAGCAAAAGCTACACGGAGAAACAGATATGTAAAGTAATTAGTAAACAAGAGTAATGTAGACCGATTGGTGCCTTGACTGAGTTGAAGTCACAGTTTCTTTTTTGCTGGAGGTGACGCCAAGAATACTGAAACTGCCAATGATGCCTGAACAAGTAGTACTGATCTGTCCGATTGGGTAAAGAATACGTTTGACGCAGCGGTAGAAGCAGAAAAGATACAGATTACATAATCTTGATCCCACCTAGCCATCATAAAATGTGCAACAGCAGATCAGAATAACTGCACTGAAAAGTTCACAAAAAAAAAAAAAAGACTGCATTGCTGCCTTTGATGTCCGCAGCGCCGATTGTGCCAGCCTGTCCCAAACTCCCGTCTCCCGATCGCACGGCCCGCGACCACAGCCTGCACCCTAGCTCGAGTATTTTGATCCAGCGAGCATGGGTGACAACTTCAGAAATGCTAGGATTAACCATTGACTGCTCGCTGCCCTAAAAAAAGCCATGGCCTGCTCGTTGTGGGAACAATCATGTCACAGGATCTCCTTCGAAGCAGAGATGATCGTGTTGTCCTTGGTTAGATCAAGGTAGTGCATGTTAAGGCGGAAAGTTCAGGCTGAGCACTGAGCCACTGAGCAGTTTTTTCTTTGAACGTAACACTGAGCCTGCAGCCGACATCCCCCTTTGTCGCCCAAAGCGTCAGTTAACGCGCTGACGCCCAAGCACGGAAGTGCTGGGCCGGCCCAGGTAGGAGCTTCGTTTTTTCTTCTGTTCTTCTTTTGTTTATTTTTTCTTCATTTTTCTTTTATCATTAATTTTAATTTTCGGTTTATTTTTAAAAACATGATTATTTTTTGACATCGTGAACAATTTTTTAAACCGTGTAAACATTTTCCTATCTCTTATACTCCCTCCGTTCCAAATTATTTGACTTGATTTTGTCTAAATACAGATGTATCTATACTTGTATAGTGTCTAGATATATTCATTACTAGACAAATGCATGTCAATTAATTTGGAACGGAGGGAGTAAAACCCTGTGAACAATATTTTTGAACCGTACGACATTTTTTAAACCCTATGAACATTTTTTAATATTTTGTGAACATTTATTTTTAACATACACTGTGTTGCAAGATTAGGCATGATTAATATCGACATGAGAAGCAATCTGTGTGTTAAGGCACACGTGTGGTGCTGAAGTTATACATAAATTCTGTTGCGTATTTTCTTATCACATATTCAAGTGTGCTAATTCCCCATGAGAATCATCTCAGGCTAATTCCCCATCAGAATCATCCTAAGGACCTTAGTTGATGATTCTTTCAGAAGGTTCCCCATGGCCTCTGACATTATTTGTGCAATCTTAGGTTATATTCTTTCTATCTAACACTACCCGCGCTATCATCGTTTGTTGATTTTTTTTCTTTGTCCCCGACTTTGTTCAAAATATCCTGCAATTTTTTTTGTCGCATTTAATCATGACCCGTCACATCAGCTCGGAAAATCCTGAACGAGATGCCAAAGAAGGCGACGTCATGAAGGGCCGTCCAAGATGGACACACCAGTAGATATTTGCACATTTGTGTGTGTGATTTTCATTTGTTCCGTCATTCTCAGATTATGTTTTGTTCCCTGACTTGTGTATTTGTGATTAGAAACTGAATATCAGGACAAAACCACGAATGCTTCCCAGTTCTTTATTATCATCTCTTAAAGTAAGTTTCGAACATGCAGGCTAACTAGAGTCACACCCAGCTTGATTTGTCCTTGTATGGTTCTACTTTGGGGTTTGTTCAAGTGCGGGAGAATGTGTTTGCAGTAGTTTTTTTTTTTTAAAGAGAGGAGTACAAACCTGATTACAAAACAAGGAAACAGAAAGAAAGAACAGAAGCAAGTTCATACAGAAGGTGCTCGACAGAGAACACTACATCAGCGAAGACCTGCTGAACCACCAACGCTCCTCGTCGCCGACGATCGCCGGAGAAGAAGAGATCATACCTCCTGCCGCCTGGAAAAGGGAGGACCTCCAACATTGAAGAAGACCGCAGAATCCACTCGCCGCAAGCGCCGAGATCTTGACGATGAACAAGCACGGCCAACCCGCCCCCACGCCCAGCACCAGCACCACCCGCCGCCGGGACGGCCAGGCCGTGCCAGAACCACCACCACCGCACCACCAAACCCAGTGCCTGAGTCGAACACCAAACCTCTCCGCTCAGGAACTCCAGCTCGCAGTGACTCCACCCCTCGCCTCCACGGCCGGCCAGAGGAACCACCAAGAAACGGAGCACCAGAGACATCCCCTTTAGCAAGCACGCCGCCGCAGCTCCACCCCCCACCACCACGGCCGGCCAGAGGAGCCAGAAGCACACGCACGCAGCAACTGCTCCAGATCCACCCCCAGAACCTCCACGATGAGGCCAGAGCACACCACACCGCCGCGGAGCCGGAGACAGGGGACAAAATCCCAAACCGAGGTCGTCACCTCCGCCGCCACGACCTCGGCTAGGGCACCAAAACCCGCCAGATCCGCAGATCGGCGAGCACCTGACGTCAGCCCCCACTCGCCGTCTCCGGCGAGGAAGAGGAAGGGGGCCGAACCTACCACTCCCTATCGACACCGAATCCCTCTCGGATTCGCCACCGAGGGAACCAAAACCTACTCTATCTACACACCGGAGTACCGGGAGCAACGTGTTTGGTAAATCTCTAAGAGCATTGAAGCTTTGCTTATGCCTTATATGACATTATATTTGGATGCTTTTGATTTTGATTTTTCTAATCTGCGATGGAAAACATAAGCTTTACACACACGGGGTGAATAAAGTAGGATTAATTTGAGAGAAGATCAGTTAAAATCTATGGGAAGAACAACCGTATGTGCCTCTACATGGGCTTCGGGGAACCAAATATGAATTGGTAGCATAGGCACTTTGGAGACAAAAGTGGCTTGAGTCAATAGCCGTTTCGTGCTAGCACATATTTTTTCTTGCTCTATTTTTGTATGATTTTTTGGGTTCACTAAAAACTGATTCCCTCCATAAATACCAGACTTAGAAAAGGAAGCTCCGCTAAAAGAAAAATCGCTAGTAAGTTCAAACACCAAAGGTACCTGTCTACATCTACCTACCTGAAACCTCAAAAAAACATGGCCAGTGCTAGGCGTCAGTCGGCTGTAGGGAGGCCTCCCTACAACCGTCTTCAGAGCCGTCAGATTCAGTTAAGTGAAACAATCTCACGCGTCCGATCTATGTAGCAAAACGATTCGTGTGTAGCACTTTGTGTCTGGGTATGCAACATCGCATATAGCAAAAAAAAAAAATCAGAAAATGTCACGTTCGATAAATGTAGCAAAAAAAGTCAAACACAACATTTTTTTTGTCGCATGTAGCAATCTGTGTAGCAAAAAAGTATCAGATCCATAAAACTCCGACGTGTAGCAAAACGAATGTAACACTTTAAACATAGCCATGTAGCACAAATCAACAAGCTATGTAACAAACCCAATTTGGCCATACCAAAATGTCTGTAAAATGCCAGTTTTGCAGAAATCATGTAACAATTTGACCGTACTCACACAACAAAAAAGATGTACACATGTAGCAAAAAGGCACACTACATGCAACATCCAAAATTCCCAAAAATGCTAACCTCCACCGTCGGCCATGGCGTCACCGCCATGGCCGATTCGAGCTCGTCGACCACGAATCGGACCAATCAGAGGCGTGTTGTCGCCGGATCCAGCGATCCATGACCCATCCCCATCGGAGCTTGGTGTGCTGCTCCTGGCCATGGAGTCGCACATCAAGTCGTCGCGGTCGCAGAGCCGTCCTGGAGCGGAAGCAGGTGCAACTCGATTTTTCGCCCATCTCCGCTCTTCCGTGGTTAGCCGGAGTCGCGCTGGGAGTCTGGCTGACATCAGCAGGTGCGGCGGCGGAATAGCTCAGGGGTGCGCCGACAGGGGCCGGGCCGGGTCAGCGATGTGATTCCGTTCGACACCGGGATCCGTCGAGGCAGGCTCCCTGGACTCCGGGGCGACGGCGGCTGGGGATCTCCGCGCCGGCGGCAGCCGGCAGGTCGCAGGTGGTGGCGCAGATGGCACACGCCCAACGAGCCGAAGCACGAGGCAGGTGGCGCGCAGAGCAGGAGGTGGCTGAGCAACGAGCGGGGATTGGAGGCGAATCTGTGCGTGTCCGTGCGTCATCGAAGGAGTGCGTGCCTAACGACCCGATTGTAGCTACAGCCGGGTGATAGTTAGCGTTTTCCAAAAAAACATCTACCTACCTGGAGCTACTAAAACATCATCAACAACAATGTCGAAAACTTCCACATATCAATATGTACTCAGATGCAGTGAAAGAAAAAAAAAATCCTATAAGAGCATCTCTAACTAGAGACCAACTTCAACTGTACACGTGACAACATGGACACGTACAGACGGAAAATGGCCACCCAACCGGACCCCCCATACTCAGTCCAAATGGTCGGTATGTAGTGGGGGAGGGGGGGGGGGATTTAAGGCCGCCCGGACGTGTCCGTAACGTCAGACGTACATGATGAACCCATGTAGAAAGTCAGTGGCGTTATTGGTCAGTCTCCGCATTCATACCGGACCGGTCGGCGCTCCGCCCGGGAGTCCCTCTCTAGCTATATTTACCCGGCCAACCAAACCCTAACCGCTCACTTCCTACCCTCCATGTCCGTGCCGCCACGTGAGCTTCCCCCCACCACTCTCTGCCCTGTCCGCATCCTCTAGCGTCGCCACCATGCCTCGCCGGAAGGTCGCTTGGTACAAGAAGTTGACCCCAAAGTGATGTGCGGAACTTGGGGCACATGTGTGTGTCCATGAGAGGGAGGATGGAGCCCTGAGTGCGGCCGCATACATGGACATGGTCGGGGCCATGGACGTGGCCCCCGGCGGAGGCGGGGCGAGGGCGAGGGCGTAGCCGCATACGTGCCTATGTCCCTCGAAGAATAGCGGGAGCAGTTCCGCATCGCCATGGAGCCAGAGCACATCGCGGCAACTCGTGGATGAAGGCGTTGATCGAGCCTTCATCGCTGAGCTGAGGAGCGACCCCTTCCTAGACGAGGAGAACGATGTCATCCACGATGAGTACTAGGACCTTCTCCGACAAAGACGACAACGAGAAGGAGGAGGAGAAAAAGGAGATGCCCCCGCCGCTAATGACCATGAGGCCGGCCGCTCTGGCTCCCGTGCGGACATAATATGTATCTCCGACAAGAAGTACTAGATGTAGTTCTTCTTGCTATGTAGATCATAATAGAAGATGAAGACCATAATATGTATTGTTTGCTACTCATTTGCTATCTAGTGAGTAGTGCGGTTGCAGGAGAGGACATTTAAAGATTTATCGGACCTGTCCACACTTCCGAACGTGTCCGTGCACATGTAGTGAGTCAAATTGACCCGGTTCGACAGGAGACGCTGTATCAGAAAAGTTAGGTTAGACATGTACAATGGTAGAGAAGCCGGGTCTTCCTTTAGCAATGGCGAGAGAGGTAAGAGAGATCTAGAGTCAGGATCGGTAGGCACGGCGCTCGGCAAAGGGAACGTAAAGCAATGGTGAGAGCGGAGAATGGCCCGATCCCCCCACAGTGATGAGAAGCTCCGGTCTAGCCGATTTGTTTGTCTGATGATGAATTTGTCCGTGTGTGATGAACTCTATCCGATTATTGTGTGTGTTGAACTATGTCCTTGCTTGATGAACCGTCGAACTATGTTTATCCGTATGATCTATGTTGAACTATTTTTGAACCATCTCCCTGTATGACCTACATTGCATGTCAATCCGCGGACAGTTCGAGGAACTGAATTTGGGGATGCTGTGAGTGCAGCCACGAAGACGCCATATTTATACCTTTCCAAGTCCCCTTCCCCAACTCCGAGCAACGGAGGTATCCTACCCTTTTCCGCATCACGCCGCCCCCGCCTCCGCTTTCTACTGTTCGGTCGTCTTATGCCCGACCCCTCCGCCTCCGGCCGCAGACACAAGCAGCAGTCGCCCCTCGATCCCCGAAGCGCCCCCACCGGCTCTTGCTCCAATGGCGCTGCCCTATCTGGAGGCCGTCCTGTGTAAGATCCCCCCCCCCCCCCCCCCCTCCGGTGCTCATTCCGCGTGGTTCTCGCTCGTTTGCTTGCTGGATCCGTGGGGCCTATGTGATTTCTATTGGCGCGGGATCCGCGTGTAAACCCTAGGGGTTAGAGGGGGTTCGGATTTTCTTCCCGCTGCTGGATTTCCCGGTGCCGTGGAGCCGTTTGAGTGTGGCAGCGTCGTAGTGGGCTGCTGGGTAGTTTGATTTCTCTAGCGTAGCCGAGTGATCTTAATGACTTGGTGATAAAAGCCGTCGCCTTTTGGTATTAACCGGGAGCTGTGATCTGAGGTGTTGGGTAGATTGGGTTATCTGATAGTGCAGGGTGTTAAGGATGGCATGAGCATCCGCAAAATCAAAATTGATATTAGTGTTTCTTCTTGGGGATACAGTGAACGTCCTTTTGTAAGTATTATAGGTCATATTGGATCATCTGACTGAGATGGATGGTTGTTATCAACCTATGCATGAACTTGTTTATGTTCTCAAGCTCTGTTATGTAACAAGATGCAATATTGTGTAAACTTTATGATCACTTACTAGTATCAAATGAGTCAAATATTTTCTGAATTAAGCACAAGTATAATAGGAGGTGATGGCTGATGACACTTCACTTGGAAAAATGTCAGCTTTCTTAGAATAGTGTTAGCATAAGTTGGTCCACATTTTTTCCAACAGCTCATATGTACGAAATCAAGATTTTGTATAATTTCTCTCATTATGTCATATATTTACCTTCTTATCATCATTATTAATTTACCTATTGTTTACTACCGGCATGCTCGTCTTAATGTTTGTCCCTTCTGCAGGCTTTATGATTCTCAATTACATATTTGAGACATATCTTAACATCCGTCAGCATAGAGCCCTTAAATTGCCAACGTTGCCAAAATCCCTGGCAGGAGTAATTAGTAATGAAAAGTTTGAGCAGGCAAGAGCTTATAGCCTCGACAAAAGGTGCTTAAAATACTCTACCAAGTTCTTGCAACCATACTTCGTTTATAAATCATTTCTTACTACTAATTTCATTAGCTGTATTCCAAAGTAGTCTTGTCTGTATCTTTCTAGTGTCTGTACTGACAGGTTTACTTCCTCTTGCAGTAATTTCAATTTTGTACGTGAGGGTGTCACTATAGTATTCGATATCACAATACTCTACTATAAAGTTCTTCCTTGGTTTTGGAAGGTAAAAGGAAGTCTTCAACTTGCTTCCATTACCCTGTCTGTGCAAGAGTCTGGTTCTAACTACCCTCTTCCTTTTATAGCAATCTGGAGAGTTAGCAACCAATGTTGGCCTCAATGCAGAGAATGAGATAATACATACCCTTGCGTTCTTAGCAGGTGTCATGGTTTGGTCACAGGTATCATCAATCTATTTGCCTCCTTTAGAATGCCATATGTGTTAATTAGTTTCCCCCCTTTTATATTCAGTTATTTTAACATAGCCTCAATAGTCTCTTGACTGTTTGGCTTTAGCTCTCAAGCACCAAATGTTTGATCATCTATGATGCTATCTGTTGTAGGAAGGTGTCTATGAATCAGAACTTAATTTCATAACATTATGAGTTTATGACACCTATAAACTCCTTGATGTGCCTTTCTGTGTGCTGCTTTTGGTCCCTGCAGAGATACTTGTGACTCTCCTCTCCAGCACAGTTTTCAATTCTAAAATCGCTATGTTTAATGGACTGCAGTGGAAGAGATTTATGCTTTTATTAGAGACTACTAGCCCTTATTTTTTTCAACATTTTCATTAGTTGTTTTAACTTATGATTTATAACTTGAGTTGCATCTATTTTCTTCAAATTTGCATGCATCAAGAGTTCTTATTCTTTATCCTTAAGGTTGATTGATCAGCATTTTCTTTTTGAATGCTTCTGAAACACCTGAACACACACTTGATGCAATACAGATCACGGACTTGCCATTCTCTCTGTATTCAACATTTGTTATCGAGGCTCGACATGGTTTTAACAAGGTATGTCTATATTTTACAATTTCGTTCCTTTGTTCGTGAACTTAGAGGGATTAAGGAGTATGTACGTATGCCTGTACATACGAACTCGTGCCAATATTCGCTGCTTGGTAGCACTTAATAATTTTGTATTAATGCTGATATTTCTCTTGCTTTGGCCTTTTCTCAGCAAACAATATGGCTCTTCATTAGGGACATGATTAAGGGAATTTTTCTATCCATCTTACTCGCACCGCCAATTGTGGCTGCTATCATCGTTATAGTACAGGTACCTCTTTTTTTTTGTGCCACCCTCCATTCTTTATTATTATGCTAACAAACATTTTTATCAAATGTGCCTTTTAATCCTTTTTGGAATCACAAGAGTCATATTATATCGAACTGAGTCACCTGAATACTTGATTAATCATTTTTTACTGTATTGCTTCAGAATGGAGGTCCTTACCTAGCAATATATCTCTGGGGTTTTATGTTTGCGCTAGCTCTCCTGATGATGACAATTTACCCCATCATGATCGCTCCTCTGTTCAACAAATTCACTCCTGTGAGTATCTTTTTTGCTGCGCTGCATCCCTGTATTTGCGTCATTCAATATATTTTGTGTGAGAACAGTTTATGCATTCAAGCTGCATCTGCATAGTAACTTCATGGTAAAACTGAACTATAATTGTTGCTGATTTTAACAGCTTCCTGAAGGTTCACTCAGGGAGAAAATAGAGAAGTTAGCAGATTCCCTCAAGTTTCCTTTGAAGAAGCTTTTTGTGGTGGATGGGTCAACCAGATCAAGTCACAGTAATGTATGTTAGATTCTCCACCTTCGGAGTTAGTGTGATTGCTAACTAGTTATTGATACTTCTTGAATATGATTTCAACTTTCAATCTCTTCCAGGCTTACATGTATGGATTTTTCAAGAATAAGCGCATTGTTCTTTATGACACATTGATTCAGCAGGTTCAAACAAATCACGTTTTTTGTACCGTGATCATTCTTTTTTTTCTGTTGCAATTTTGCATGAATTTGAGTACTTAACTTTACTGTGTTTGTTTCAGTGTACTAATAATGAGGTAGTTTCTGTTCTTGCACATGAGCTTGGGCACTGGAAACTCAATCACACTACATATTCCTTTGTAGCTGTCCAGGTATCTTCTCACCCAGATCACTTATTCCAGTCACTCATTTAGTTTTGTTGCATTCGCATTAGCATAGTAGGTACCTAAGGTAGCATTTGGTTACATGCAAGAGGTTGGATGGGAGATGGCCATCCAGGTTGGTAGGAGTGGGGCAAGTCAACTGTGTTTGGTTAAGTTGATTGAATTGGTGAGTCAATTGTATGTTTGGTGTGAGTGATAGGTCTGGATGGGATGATCCAGAATTGTGTTTGGTTGGAGCCTTGGAGTGACGAGGGGTGGATTGTGATAACTTTTGAGTGCTTATGTAAGGATAAGTTTGTGCAAAACATTAGTCATCCGCCAAAAAAAAGTTGGACAGGAGCTGACTGTTGCGTATTAACTCCTGCCAAGTTATCAACGATGCTAACGTTCAAAAGGTCAAGCGTTATAAAGACCATGAGAATTAGATAGTGGATGTGATGTGATGAGTAATGACTAATGAGTAGCTACTTATATTATACTCACGAGGGAAGTTAATTAGATGGATGAATATTTAACAAAATAATTCCTAGCTTAAATTAGCAGGAAATCAGTTTTCAGCCGTAAACAAGCACCAGAAAACCATTAAGCATGAATGTCGTTATAGGCATCTTCATGGTGCAGTGTTCTAGTGTTACTGTTGGAATTGGTGTGATAATGCATCACAATATCAGTTTGTATCGCCATTGCATTAGTTGCTAAAAATCTATTTGCAATTTGATTTTGTTTCAAAAGAAAACTAACGTCTCAAGCATTGTTTTGATGTTCAAATTCTTTTCTTCACCTCATTTTCTACTTGCAGCTTCTTACATTTATGCAATTCGGAGGATACACTCTAGTAAGGAATTCCAAAGATCTCTTTGAAAGTTTTGGTTTCGACGATCAGCCCGTGATAATTGGACTCATCATTTTTATGGTATGTTATGCTCATGTATTTTTGTAAGTATTATTGTGCTATTAGTTTATTGCCTGTAGATGTGTTGGTATAAGTTCTGCCTTAGCAATCCTATCTTTCTGAAATGAATTGAACCTCAGCTATCTTTCAAGCATTGTAGTCACTGCTATTTGATTGACACACACATTGTTTTCCATGACAGCACACCATCATACCTGTCCAACATGTTCTGAGTTTTTGCCTCAACCTTGTCAGCAGAGCATTTGAATTTCAGGTTCATTCTTCTTGTCTCAATTTTTCTGCATTGCCAGATGTAAAACATTTGGTTGCACTTAACTAATCCGATCTTGATGTCCAGGCTGATGCTTTTGCCAAGAACCTTGGGTATGCTCCTGAGCTCAGGGGAGCCCTTGTTAAACTGCAGGTAATTATTTAAAGGCCCTTATTTATTCTGTGTTTTTTATAGTTGACCATGTAAGCACTATATTATTTTCGACTGGACATCGACACCTTACTTCAAGATCCGACCATAATTGATGGTCCATCAAGCCACTTTTTTCTCCGAAATCCATTGCTGGATTTGTTTGAGAAACTACTGGCATCCTTGCCTCTCTTCTCGTTAACTTTCTTGTTTGAGTATATTAGTGGTTCATCTATGTTAGTGATATACACATGCTGTGGAAGTATAACCATACAAAGATTTGAGTTAACTAACTTGAGATATGCTTGAAAATTTCAGGAAGAGAACTTATCTGCAATGAACACAGATCCGTGGTATTCAGCATATCACTACTCCCATCCACCCCTTGTTGAACGACTCTCTGCTCTTGAAGATCTGGATAGCAAGAAAGAGAACTAATGGAAGACGACCGAGCTGATATCATCATACTTGAAAGCCGTGGAGGTTTTGAACCTTGTCAATGTATACATGCTAGCTGGGATTTGATACATGAGAGCCTCTGAACTGTAAGAAACTGTGCACCTCTAGGTTAAGGTAGATATCACTCATCAATCGACTTGCAGATATTGACCTATACATAGGTTTGTTTGTCCTTTAAAATTGACAAATGGAAGTGAATCAGCTATGAGATGTTCAGATGCGCTTATGCATCTTCTCTGTTCAAAGTAGGTGCGCTCCCTTGCCTTTTGTAACTAAATATGATTACAATCATGCCGCAATGTATTGCAGTTCAGCAGCACAATATCATCTGCCATGAACTCCGCGAGTCCAGTCTAGCAGGTATTGTGATTCGTGTGAGTTGAATACATATTTCGTAAACTGAAGGGCGACCCGGGTTTAGGCTGGGTCGTCGGGATAGGGTCCTCCTATTTGCCGTTCTAAGCGGCAGAACTTGCTCGAGCCGCACACCCCCTACTTCTTCTTCTTCCTCCGCCCTGGCACCCGATGCGCCTCCTCCCTCTTTGTTCCATCGCTCCCCTGCCGCCACCCGCGCCGCCTTGGCGCCCCGCCCTGCTCCAACCGCGGCCTCCGCCGGTCCAGCGCCGCCCCGGCCTTCCCTCTAAACTCCCCGACCTCCGGCGAGCTCCGGCGAGCACCCCACTCCACCCGCACCCCCACCCCCCCCCAGTTAAGATTTTTCCTCGCCTCCGCCGGCGACGCCGCGGCCAGCCGCGTCGTCCCTGTCTCCGGCGAGGTCCTGGCCTCACCTCCGACGGGGCGCCACGGCCAGCCGTGTCGTCCCCGTCGTCGGTGAGTGCTGCGCGCGCGTGGCCGTGGTCGTCTTCCTCGTCTGTGGTGGTCTGTCTTCCTCCGGCGGCGCGTCGATGCTCGTCTTCCTCCTTGCTCCGCGCGATGGTGGGCCCGACCCATGGTGAGGCGTAGGCGGGAGGCGAGTGTGCGGCGCGAGTCCGATTTGCCGCCTATTTGCCGCCGGGATAGGCTGCCCATGCCTCGGCTTAATCTATGATGTCCTCGGTGCGCTCGTCGCTGCCATCGATCGCCGGATGGGCCCGACTAGGGGTTGCTGGCCGTTCTGCCTCCTCGGAGCCTGCCGAGACGGAGGCCCGAGTGGAGGACAAACCGATCCCCCGGAGGTCTTGCAGTTAGAGTGGATGGTGAAAAAGAATGTTGCCAATTCCAATGCTCTCCACCTCGCCAACGAGCAGGCCTGCATCGTCGCCATCCTCGTCTGAAAGGTCGGTATGGTCGGTGGTGGGAGTGTGAATAGACGACTATCAATTTTACCTTTTCGTTTTACTTAAAGCTCGGTACACAAGGTTGACTAGATGAGCAACCTATGTGTTAAGATGCAAAGCATAATGCAAAACAAAATACAAGTAGTAAAGGAAAGAGATAACCGCAATGGTGTGTACACGAGTAAGTAATTCCCGAAGTTCTTCTCAACAGAAGTACGTCTTCGTTGGAGGGGTGTGGAGTCACCTAGGCACTCCAATAGCACGGATGTGATCACCCTATTCTCCTTGAGTCTCTCCCATGGGGGAAGAGCTCAATCCACTATGAGGTTGATTTGAAGACGTTGACCAAACATTTACACAAAGGTTACAACGAGTCCACTACACTTGGACGCCCTCAACAACCTCCCGGAGCTCCTTGCACCAAGGTGGCTTCCAAGAACACTCTCTTCCGTTTAGGGTTCCAACAAACTCAAAAGGTAAAAATATCAGCTAGGAAAATAGTGAGGGATTCGAAATTACTTTGGTGAAAATGTAGATCTAGGTGCTTGACTTAGTGGAGTTGGAGATTTAGGAGGTTTAAGCCTGGCATTAATGGTGGAGAGCGAATTTTAAGCTTCACCTCTTCTTGGAAGAAGGGGCAATAAATAGGAGCCCCTCAAAATCCAGCCGACGGTACTACCGCTACGCAGGGACTCAACAAGTTTCTGCATAGGAACACCCCTGGGGTAGTAACAAGCAATACCTCAACGTGTGGAGCGGTGGTACCGCTCCAAGTCGTACAACCGGTCCACTACCATTGTGGTACAGTTAAATACGTCCCGAGAGGGTACTAGAGCGGTACCTTTAGCAGTACTACTCGAGGTAGAACCAGAACCTGGAGAGAACGAGGATAACACCCATGAAGCGGTACTACCGTCGCACTACCGCTAAATATGGCCCCAGGGCAGTTTCAACCGTCACACGCTCCGGTAGTACTGCTCCCATGCAGGGAGCGATACCCGCTCTGGTAGTACTGCTCCCACACATGCAGCACTAGGTTCTATATCTGATCTGATAAACAGGGTTCCCTAGGTACATTCCGTTTTCTAGAAATCCAGCAGGGATAGTAGCTACCCTTTCAAGGGCAAAAAAAAAACAAGTTAGGCTATCCGAGATTTGCTCTTTTTCCAGCTTTTTGGAGTGATAATAAGGAGTGCCCGAACATCTAAAGTGCCAGTCTAAGTTCCCCTCCAGGCTGCAGGCTAAAGGGCAGACACATGTTCAGAGCGAGGGGAAAGTATCAAGGGTGCGTAGTATGCTTCTTACCCGCTTTATCTGCTAGGTCCAGGATTCGTTTTGTTAACTAGAGATCGGTACTACCGCTCCTACAACGGTACTATCGCTGGGAGAAGCCGAAGCAGGCTGAGAAACTGCAAAATAGGAATTCCAAGGGGGGGAGCACATCTCGACCAAAGAATAGGTTGGTAGTGGGATGATTTTGGGTTGTGCATGTGCAAAACGAATCCCCCATACCTTTCCTTAACGCACACCCTCTTGATATCACGAGGTCCTATAACCGAAAATACAAAAGGTCTTCGGAAAGCCCTATTGTTTTTGATCCATCACCGAGGGGTACGTAAACAAGTGTGTCATCAAGGAAACTCAGCCTTCGTATTCGTGACGAAGCTGGCCTTTGGAACATGGCAGGGGCCTCTATCCCTTTCGATCCCGGCTGAGTTGAAGTTGTTTTATCTGTTTTGCCGGGTGACATAGGCTATGTCTATGCTTTTTCACATGTTTTTGTAAACTTCTCCTTCTAATCAATGAATTTAGCAGCTCTCCTGCTAACATTTTAAAAAAAGAACATTGTTTAGAGTCGGGTTTTGTTTAGAACATTGTTCTAGGTGGGGTATTGAAGTAGTACTTGAGAGTATTTTGGCCAGTTTTTGAGGTGTCCGAAACCAACTTTAGGTATTTGTGGGATTATGTTTTATGGTACTTTGGGTATGTATATTTTATTTATCTAGAATGTAATTGTATTAGTTCGGTCAATGTTTTTCATTAATAATGTGAGGACACGACTTGCTCAATTGGCGAAATTATGGTTGAGAGCACTCTCGGAGATGTCAATTTACGCAGAAAATGACATCGTAATGCTAAGTTTTATGAATGGTAACAATATGAGGCACAAATGGTTGGTGGCAGTGCATATAATGTTATTTGAATTTGCATTGTACATCTAAAAGCTATGTGCTACTCCTGACGCCTATGCCACACTGAGTGCGCCATGCTGACCTTGTACCTTCCGTGCGCCGCCTTGTCAGTCCATCATGACTAAACCTACATTTATGCAAGCAACTAGCCTGCCAGCCATCGTGCATCCAATGG
This sequence comes from Poa pratensis, assembly GCA_947311845.1. Lineage (NCBI taxonomy): Eukaryota > Viridiplantae > Streptophyta > Magnoliopsida > Poales > Poaceae > Poa > Poa pratensis. The sequence goes on from CAMZMU010000081.1 coordinate 29,020,392, forward strand.
TAGTAAGGTGGATGGGTAGGTGTATCCCCATGGTGACCCAATCAATTTCCTTATTTTTATAGTGTGAGCACCTTCTATGTTGCAATTGACTATATTACCCGGAAAGTCCATTTGGAGCACGGGCTCCATGGTACCCTTTCTTAGTTAATTTTAAATCGACATTTTAATGTTTCCCAAAATTCTACAAAAAATCATAGTGGTTGACAATAATGTATTATACGGTTCTGTAAGTTTTCAATCCGAAATAGTTTGTATTCCGGTCTACACAAAAATGACAAATTCTGACAGATCTGAAAAAAATTGAATTTTGCACTGTTGACATCTCAGATTCAGCGATTTGTCATTTTTATACAGCACATAATACACAATATTTCGCACTCAAACTTTGCACACTGGTACAAATAATCATCGTTGACATCATTTTTGTTTTCATATTTTTAGAAACATAAAAAATGTCGTTTTTGAATTTTTTGGGTACCGTACCCGCATGTGCATGGTATGTGTATAATTTTATACCCCGTTAAGTCATGGGTAGGGCGTGGATATAGCTTTATACCCGTGGGTATATCCACACCCTATCCGTTATATAGAGTTATGTAGATCTTATCCGTGGAGTTCCAACATATGCAACCTGTTACTTAGTTGAGATAATTGTCGTGTACTCATCTATCTATTGATTGAGCTGAGATAAATGTTTTTTGTCAAATGTGCTATTGATGAATATAAAATTGTGAATACCTTGTTTACTATTTAATTTACTCCTTGGATACTCGGCAGGTATGCGTATGGGTAAAATTTTATATCCGTGAATATGTATACGAGTAAAATCCTATATCCATTGACTATACAAGGTATGGATATGTTATTACTTAGCTCGTCTCATGGGATGCGGACGTTTGGCTCCCGAGCGCCACTGCGCTCTATATCAGGACCATCCATATTGAGAATCTCTCCATCCATTCAGCGTATGTGTACGCAGGGACGGAGCCAGCCTACAGACTTGGAGGGGGCAGGATAATGTTGGAGGGGGCGAAAGAGGCTTAGAACACTAATTACCAGCATGCTTATCAATGAGTTAGTGAAGAAAATCTGAATGATGGGGGTGGCTGAGCCCCTGCTCGTCCCCCTTCCTCCGTCCCTGTGTGTACGTGTATTAACTCATAACTGAGCGCGTATTTCCTACTGAAACAGTGAGCATATCACGTGTATGAGGTGGGTCATCCCATTAATGACGTGCAGGTGTGCCATGGATTGATTGCACGAAAAGTCAAAAAGTACATAGGCCTGCAGCAAATAGTGTAACTAGCTGTGCCGTTGCTGAGTGCAACTATCGAGCTGTGTGTGCTTGATCCTCTCAAGGTTAAACCGACAACAAATAAAGCTAAAAAACAAATGTACTTCTGGATTTTTGAATACTCACAAGTAAATAATGAGAAAAAAAATCAGATTTCTAGAAATTCTTTGAAATTATACACGCCAAAACGGGGAAAAACCACAGAATTTTACTAATCTTTATTTATAAACTAAAGATAATGATGGCATGCGATATTAAATAATTACTTGTAATTTTGTATGTAAGAGCCTTTGTATCCGAAACCTGGTTAAAACAAATGAACCTCTCTAGTTTTATTTATACGCTATAGATAATTCGTTGCATTTCAAGGTAGACGAAAATGCGGTTATTCAAACTTAATGATGTATGAAGAAATTCTTTAAAGCTCGCATACTATCATTCTATGTACCGGGCCAGCGAATTTGGATTGGAGTTTCACATGGGCGAATATTATAAAGGGAGCGTCAGAAAATTAATAAAATACACATGAAACCCGAAGGAAACAAGTGACCGCCCTGGATTTTTTGGATAAAAGAAAGAATAGTTTGACAAATAAAATTATGAATAAAATAAAATATTTTAAACCGCACACCAAACCCGGTGAAAAAACCCATAATTTTACTTATATTTATTTATAAAGTAAAGGTAATGATAGCATGAGAGATTAAAGAGTCTTTACACTCAAAACCCGGTAAAAACATATCAACCCCTCTAGTTTTTTGAATCTTTATTTATAACCTATAGATAATTTGTTTTGTTTCAAGGTTTAGGAAAATAGGTTATTCGAACATTTTGACGTATGAAATAAAAAAGTCATTCTTTAAGCTCGCATGCTATCATTATATGTCTGGGGCCATGAAATTCGGATTAGAGTTCCATATGGGCTAATGTTGTAAAGGGAACGTCGGAAAATTAATATAATACACTCCGAACCTGGGAAAAATGAACCCATAATTTTTGGATAAACGCAAGAATATGCGATGATTTTTTTTGAAAAATTAGAAGTCTCTTAAAATATACACGCATAAGCATGGGGGAAAGAGAAAATCTCGGGATTTTTCTAATCCTTTTTACAAATAAACATAATGGTAACACGTTAGATAAAATGATCACTTGTTATTTTCTACGTAAGAGGCTTTACATTCGTATTTGTAAAAGCAATCATAAAAGCAAGAATGTACAAACCGAACACGGGAAAACAAATGGACCTTTGGATTTTTTTTATAAAATCAAGAATATTACGAGGAAAAAAATCCTAAAAAATTAAAGTCTTTAAATTTTACACGCCAAAAGCCAGGGGAACCAAAAAATAACCTATGAATATTCTGGTCTCTTTTTTTAAACCGAAGGTAACCATAGCATGCAAGAATAAATAAAGTGTTTTTTACTAATTTACGACATTTTCTCTAAATATGCGAGATATTAACTACTAATGTTTTAGATATTGTACTAGGGAACCAGAATATTCATCAAGGACGCCAAGTGAGCTTATGCGGAGGAAAATAATCTAAAAAAATTGAAGTCTTCAAATTTTACACACCAAAAGCCAAGGGAACCAAAAAATAACCCAGGAATTTTCTTTTATGTATTTGGAAACGGAAGGTAATGATAGCATGCAAGATTAAATAAAGTGTTGTTTACTAATTTACGTCATTTTCTCTAAATATGAGAGATATGAACTACTCATGTTTTAGATATTTTGTTAGGGAACCAGAATATTCATCAAGGACGCCAAGTGAGCTTATGTGGCTTGGGTGCATGTTTAAGTGGGAGATTTGCTAACAAAAGTGGAGTATCACTTAACTTGCCGATAATCATATTTTACAGGGTGTCTGGGCTGGATGCTGTACCCTATGCTTAAAGCAAAAGTCTCCTAAGTCTGGCTATGCACAGATAGCAATTCGGTCAGGTTGGCCAAGTTCACACACTAAGCCGCAATAAATGACAGGGTAAATGCTCTATTCAACAACCTGTATTCGGTGTGTATATTGAACCCGTATAGGACGATAAAGCAATTCCAGCACAGATCGCACAGCCACGCCAACGGCCAACGGTGGTGATATCCAGCTCACTGGCGCTCGAGAGCCAAAGAGCATTTCCAGTCTCATGGCCGCTTTCTTGTACTGGCATAAGAGCATCTTCGTAGTGTCATAAACGGACCTCCAAAGCAATTTAGACGACTGTGAAGCCCAAAAACGCTCCACTATGTCATAATAGGTCATTTTCTTTTCCTCTCTGCCCAGTCCTATGCTGACTACAGTCTACTCCCTCCATTTCATTATTAGATAACTCACTTACATGTAGATATGGATGTACAGTACTATCTACTTATGTGAACACTTATGTGAGTCAACAACGTACTTAGAGCAAGTACGATAGAGTCTAGTCAGCAGGATGTAAGGATTTAAATATTATATTTGTGCTTACATGGAGGAGAGAGAAGATGAGAGAGAAGAGGAGAGAGAAGGGAAGCGTGCTCTCATGCAAGAGCTAGCTGTGCTCCAAGGCACATTGTGAGAGTGAAAAGCGAGTCATATCTTAATAAAGTAACATATCTTTATAGCTAACCATTGTACATATTGGCTATAGTGTTGGCTATATATAACATGACAATGCCTTATAGCCAGTTGTTGGCTATATTATTGTACTTGCTCTTATGTCAGTAATATGTACTGAGGGAGTACAACCCCTGAAGTAATTATCCATTCACTGCTGAGCTCCGATGCTCTCGCTCTCCACTCCTTCCTCGCCCCCAGCTCGCACTGGCACCGCCACCGCCGCCGTCGGGCTCCTTCGTGGAGCTGCAGGGCGGCGCGACGCGACGCTCATCACCGCGCTCCACGCCGTCCTCCTCAAGTCCGGCGAGCTCCACTCTCCCCAGCCCCTCACCGCCTCCAACTCCCTCTTGCACGCCTACGTCCAATGCGGCCTCCACTCCCACGCGCTCCATCTGCTCGACGGAATGCCGCGCCGTGACGCCGCCACTTACTCCGCCCTCATCTCGCTCCACTGCCGCCTCGGCGCGCCCCTGGACGCCTTCCGCGCCTTCGTGGACATGCTGGCGCAGGACGACGGCGCCGTCCGCGCCAACGAGTTCACCGTGTCCGCGCTCCTGCAGGCCTGTGGACTCGCCAAGGACGAGTGGCTGGGGAAGATGGTGCATGGCTACCTTGTGACAAATGGGTTCTGTGCCGACCCGTTCGTGCTTGGCTCGTTGATCAATATGTACGCCAAGGTTGGGGATGTGGTCAGCGCGCGGAGGCTGGTTCTCCGATTGGCTTGCAGGGATGTTGTTTCTTGGACTGCTGTTATATCAGGCTGCGTGCTCAATGGGTTGCTAACAGATGCTCTCATGGTGTTCGTCATGATGCTGGAAGATGGTGTCCTTCCCAACAATGTTACCATGTTGAGTGTTATTCAGGCATGCTCTTTAATGGGCCACTCGGGATTCTTCACTCCGGTGCACGCTCTTGTTGCTCGGTTGGGGCTGCAGCACGATGTTTCAGTGGTGAATTCTCTCATAATGATGTATGCGAAGAATGGCTTAATTGAAGAGGCTGCACTGCTTTTCAAGGATCTGTACCTCAGGAGAGGGAACGTGTGCTCTAATGCTGATGTTCTTGGCGCGCTTATTTACGGCTGCACAGTTTCAGGATCCCTGCTTTATGGGAGAGAAATCCATGCACACTTGATTAAATTGAGTGCTCTCCCAAGAATCAGCATTGAAAACTGCCTCGTGGGCATGTATGCTAGATTTGAGAAAGTTGATGCTGCACACTCGGTGTTTAAAGGGATGAAAGTTAAAGATATTGTTTCATGGAACACCATGATATCATGTCTTGCCAAGAGTGATCATCTAAACGAAGCATTAGACCTTTTCAGCACTCTCCATAGTGGTGGTGGCGGTGGGCTTGTGCCTGATTTCGTCACTGTCCTGAGCGTAGTTCAGGCATGCTCCAATTCTGGATTGCTGATGCAGGGGCAGATGCTCCATGGATACATTGAAAAACATGGATTTGTGAATGATGTCTCGATCTGCAATTCTCTAATAAGCATGTATGCAAAGTTAGGAAGAATTGATTCCGCTGAGCAGATCTTCAGGCAGATGGATGTTAAGGACCTTGTTTCCTGGAATTCGATGATCAATGCTTATGGGCTACATGGAGATGGTCATTCAGCTCTAAGGTATTTCCACCAGCTGACGGATGTTGGAGTACATACTCCCAATGCTATCACGTTTCTGAATGTGATATCTGCGTGCAGTCACTCTGGTTTGATTTCAGAAGGATACCAGTGCTTCGAAAGCATGAGAAGGGACCATGGCATTGAGCCTTGCATGGATCATTATGCTTGTGTAGTGGATCTGTTCGGAAGGTCTGGGAGATTTACGGAGGCAGAAGAATTTATCAGGGATATGCCTGTTCCTCCCAACTCATCCATTTGGGGACCTCTGCTGGCTGCTTGCCAGCTTCATGGGAATGTTGATCTTGCAGAAAAGGCTGCTAAAGAATTGCTAGTCTTGGAACCCGACAGTGATATATGGAGAGTCTCCTTGTCAAATATCTATGCATCGGCTGGGAGATGGAAAGACTCTGCAAAGATTAGGGCTGACATGAAGAGAGACGGTTTAAGAAAGGAGACTGGTTGGAGTTTTGTGGATGTAGGAGGGGTTGAGGGTTTTAAGTTTGTATCAGCGGATACAAGGCATCATGATGCTGAAAAAATATATATGCAGTATGGCACAGTATGAACAAGCACATGGCAGATGTAGCTAGTGATGTGCATCATCTTAGTCTATTGAGTGTAAATTAGTTAATGGCAAATGCTTGATTTTGTTATGCTAGAGTTATGAAGGTGACCTTTTATATCTATTAATTGGGGCTCTGGGTGTAATATAGAACTATTAGTGAATATAAAAAAGTACATATAAACTGAATGCGTAATGGATTTAAAGGACGCTGAACTTGGCATGCTAACTCAACCTAACTCTTGTAATCCTATTGTAGGCATCTAAATTACCTTTGTTGTAATATAAGATAAAGTGAACCTTGCTTTAATTTAAAAGGCAATAGCCCTCATGAATCAACATTCTGATATGCCAGCAGAAATGGAGAGGAAAATCTTGCTCCTATGAAGTTCTTATGCTAATATGCTTACTGAAAGCAGCAAGAAACATGGAATGGTTGATGCTCTGTTTAGGTACAAATTTGTTTATTTGTTGTCTGCTGGAGAAACAATCTTGTGTAAACCCATGTAGTATGTTGGATATTTCCAATATCACAGGATATGAATTTATTCAGAAACTTGTGGTTTATTAGGACATTCAGGTTTTTTTGTTGCTGCTGAAGTAGCATTCTTATCTGTACCTACGTACATATGCTATAAATTTGTTGCAAAAATATGCAGCCACGTGTTTTGCATAGTGTCCCTTCAACGAAGTCAACAATTGGAAATCTTAAATCCTGCAGGAGTTAACAAATTGAGCAGAGCCACGGGCCTGTTAAGCTGGTTAAGTTCATAAATGATCACATATAACACGATCATACTGATATATCGACATATAACTTGTCAATTTGGTTATTTTAAGTCTGGAGAAAATATAACAGGAACACCCAAAATGATTGCTATCTAGTTTCATGTCAGACGAGAATTTGTTTGGAACAACAAAAAGAGACACAAGCTGGATACACGATATTTCCATTGTACCTAGCTTTATTAGTCTTCCCTTGACGCTTCGATACTGACTAGACATCTTACAGAAGGGATAATGTAGTAACCTCTTGTACACTACAATACAATTCAATTCCTGTATTATGTATACTTGTAATGTTCTACTTCCGCATCAGGAGAATTACAGTATGAGCAGCTATGCTCCTGTTTTCCCCAAGACTGTCAACTTTCTCATGAGTCTTGGCCTTGAGATTGACAACAGAGGGATCAGCCCCGAGTAGGTCACACAAGTTAGATCGGATCGTTTCCTTGAAAGGACTAATTTTGGGTTTTTGCAAGATCAGCGTAGCGTCAAGGTTCCCCAACTCATAGCCTGCTTCATGCATCAGCTTTACCTGAAATTGCATAACAAGAAAAAGTGTTAAGCAGATACATGGCAAGCCAAATTGCATCAACATAAAATCAATTCATGAGCTCATTTTCAGGCCTACAATACTTCGATGATATAATAACACACACAAAATTCAGGTGTAAACACAGGAAACAATCATCCTCCAATTGGATAGCATTCGGCATAACATTGGTGAAATGACCAAAAGACTGCTTGATGCCAAAATGAAGAGAAGAGGAAGACTTCAATGGTCCATGACACCATGTAGAAAAAGCACAACATAATGAGCTTATGTTCTAAAGCACGGGAATAATAAGTCCGAGAGCAAATATGGAGTCAGCATTCTAAGCACATGGTACATCCTTTTGGACAAATTCTAAAACGTGGAGTACTTTTTGTTCTGGAAGAGCACAAAAGTCCAAGACAAAATTTGGAGTCAGCAATTCATATGTACGTAGGTGCTGCCAGAACATGATTGCAGCGCCCGATGTTTCTGGTGTTGATGCAGGATGAAAAAGTCAAACAGTAAAACGGCAGGCAATGAACTGCAATGCCTCCAAGGACCCCTTTTAGGAATTTGCAGAAATGGATGAATTTTTGGTTCCTCCACCTAGAACAACATTAAGGAAAAAACAGTTCTTTTATCCACATAAGATATGAACAAGTTGAGTCACTTATCACGTATGGAGTAATTGTCAATACTTCAAACTTACCGCTCATTCAAGTACTAGAACGAAACCTAATTTACCGACACACCTTCTATACAATAAGCAATTTAGAATTCTATAGCAAAAGCAACACGCTGACTGTAAGTTTTGTTCTGATTGAGCATTTTACCTCCAACTACACCATCAGCAAGTTTGAAATTTGAATCATTCGACAAAAGAAACACACGATATAAATTTTGTTCTGATTAAAGCACCCCACCATCCAACTACACGCAGTATCTTAAAATGCGCACAGAAGCAAGATGAAATTGCTATGAGAGAACGGAGTTGGGAGTGAACTGGAGAAACTCACAGCTTCCCTCATGAACACCGAAGACTCGGCGCCCTTCCACCGGGGGTCAGTATCAGGGAATATCTGCCCGATGTCCGGCAGCCCCAGGGCTCCAAGAATCGCGTCCACCACACAGTGCAGCAGCACGTCGCCTGCACACAAGGCAAAATCCCGCATGTCCGGTAACGCAACGAGCCAGTGAACGGAAGCACAAGCAAAGAATCGGCAACAGTATAGGGCACGCACCGTCGGAGTGGGCTTCGCAGCCGCGGTCGTGCGGGATGCTGATGCCGCCGATGATGAGCGGAGGCCCGGCTCGAGGCGGTGGAGGTCGAAGCCGTGGCCCACGCGGAACGGGAGGGCCGGCGGCTTGGGCGCCGCGGCCACGGCCGGCTGGTGCTCCGCCGCGACCGCCGGTGGCTGCTGCCGGAGGCGCAGGGACGGCCGAGCGGGGGAAAGCGGGAAGTGGGTGGCGTGGGTGCGGGTCCTTGGCGCGGTGGAGATGGGGGAGGCCAGGAAGAGGGAGGAGGCGGAGGCCATGGCGTCGCGCTCCGATGGGCGAGATAGCGCAGTTGCCGAGTCGAGCTTCGGAGTTTTCTTGGCTGCAAGAAATGGCCGGCTTTCCTTTTTTGTGTGCCGAAATTACTTGGCTAGGCGAGATGAGAATCTTAACGTTGGAGATGCGCTTTGCGGTGGACCAGACGAAGTTTAACGTTTAGAATGCTCTAGGGAGATGATCAAAGAGTTGTTTAAAAAAAATAAACCAGTTTTTTAAACACCTATGTGCTTGTTTATACTTTATACTAGGTGGATGTAGGGCTGGACTTACGAGCTGCTCGGATCGTTAAGTCTCGGCTCGTTATGACTCGTGATCGTTAAGAGTCAGATCGCTAAGCTCGTTAAGGATAACGAGCTAAATTTAAATATTGGCTCGGTTCGTTATATGTTCGTGAGCGCTCGCGAGCAACTCGTTAAAACTTGTTAAAAAGATGTATCACGATATTCAACTAATTAAGCAAGCTATCAAGTAAGCATCAGGAGCAACATATTTTGGACATATATATACTTACAAAAATATGCTAACATGCATTTGTGAAAGACCTACCGTGTGCAAAAAAAATCCTAGAAGATGCAGATTTGCAGCCTACTGCCACATTGCTAATGACCTTAACGAGTAGCTCGTGAAACTCGTTAGTTTGATTATTTAACTCGTTAGTGTTAACGAGCTAAAATTGCTGCTCAGCTCGGTTCATTAGGAAAATGAGCCGAGCTCAAACGAGTCGAGCTGCCAAGCGCTCATTAAGCTCGCCGAGTTTCGAGCTTTATGTCCAGCCCTAGTAGATGCCTAACTAGGCACGATTCCTATACAAATAAGTACTAGCGATTAAAAAAAACTTGGTTTATTTTTGCAAGCGCCGTACATAGCCTGTATGTGGTTTTCGGTATTTTTTTTGCCGAACATAACTTGCATACTGGCCCGACCGCCCGATCCCTTTTTTATGGCGGCCCAAAAATCTCACCCGTCACGCGATATATGTAGGGTTTGGCATTCCCCACCGGCCCCGCGCATTTTACCCGCCGCCGCGCGATTCGGCCACCCCGTCGACCTCCGGCGCCCGCATCCACTAGATCCAACCCCTCCCCCCCCCCCCCCCCCCCCCCCCCAAACTCCGATGTGGCCTTTGAAAAACACCCCTGGGGAGGTAGGGTCCTTGTCGGCTAACGCTCGTTCCCCACCAACTTGTGCGTTGTTGTCCCTCCCTTCCGCTCCGACGACACCTTTCTGATTGTGGTCAAACTTTTCTTCTATATGTTGATGACATGATTATCACTGGTAATGATTATGGGTACATTTCCTTTGTCAAGACATGTCTGAGTGAGCAATTTCTTATGTCTAATCTTGATCTTTTTACCACGAGGCTTCTTCTATCTCTGATGGTTTCTTTATTTTACTAGAAAAGTATACCCAGAAACTTCTTACTCGTGCTGCTCTTAGTGATGAGCGCACTGTTGACTTTGATGGAGCTCAATGATCACCTTCGTGCTTCTGATGGTGATCTCTGGACTGACCCGACGCATTATTGTCATCTTGGTGGGAGTCTTGTCTATATAGATCTCACTCGTCCGAATATCTTCTACCCTGCCCATATCCCGAGTCCATTTGTTTTTGCTCTCACTTCGATTTACTAGTCACCTTCTTTATGTTATATGATATCTTTGTGGCACGATCGTTCTAGCTCGTTGCACCTCCAAACCTTCGTGCTTCTGATGTATCTATTGGCGGCATAGCTGACTTGACAATGATTACCTTAGGATTTTGGAATTTATGTTAATACACCTACTACCCTCTTGTCAGACAGTACAAGTGCTATTGGTATTGCACTTGACTATGGACGATGAGCTCACCTAGCTGAAGTTATTGCTATTTCTTCACGAGACTCAACTCGAGCCATATAAGAGGGGTTGGGGGTGCGGGGGGGGGGGGGGGGGGGGGTGGGGTCACCGTAAATGTATTGTATATTGCCCTTTGGCGTTCAAGGAATACAAGTTGCATATTCCTGACAATGAGAACCCCAAGATTAAAAATATATATGAGCATGCCAATTTGTGATGATGGGTCATTGGGTTGTTTCTTTCGGCTCCATCACTACACCACTTAAAAGGGCAAGTGCACAGGAAACGTTTGCGTGTTTTCCGTAAAGGGTCATGCGCAAACACAAACTAGGTGGTGGTGGGGGTGGGGATTAGCGCGTTTATGATAACCTTACTGAATTGCTTATGATAACCTCAACTGAAAGCAATGCACAACAGAAAGCAGATGTAGTATTATGGTTATGTCATGGTCACATGGGACGGGAGTGCCAATCTCTTGCCAGATAACAGAAATGAAAATGATATCCCCGATCGAACTCAAATGGAGGGAAAAGGGAGTAAATAGCATTACTCAAAATTTCCTTTCCATTTTCTATTGCTAAGAACAGCACTTTTAAGCTTTGACTGAAGCAACATCTGCGCACCTAGATGGCCGTGGTATTGGGGAGGAAAGATACACGCTTCGGGGCAAAACTATATACACATCAGGAGGCTATAGACAGATCTCACCTTATGGAAGCCTACTGTACATGGTTACACCCTTATACATTCTACAGTCCATGGCTAGCTAGAAATACAATGGTGCGAGCGTATTTATGGGTGCTCCAGAAAACCCCCTATTCAGAGATCGAGCTGAAATTATAGGGAGCACCATCCGCCTTTAATCCTGAAAAAGTTGCATAATTATCGGTGAATTGTGCTAAGGATTTTTTTTTCCGATAAAGAACTGTACTAAGGATACAAAAACGAAACAAAAAGATGCAAGACTTACTATCAAAAAAGGCTCAATGCACTTTCAGCTAGAAGTGAGCTTCTAGAGCTCCCTAGCTCAAGCCCGTCAGAGGTGGAATTGTACGAAGACAGCAACTTCCTCTGTGTTAAGGTGCACATAATACATGTTAGTTCTTTTTTCAGATAAATGCAATTACATTCTGAATAGGTAATGGAACTATACTGAATGCCGTACTTCAGCATTCGTGCAAATCACTTCCTACTTCCCAGTGCTACATTACTCAGCAAGCCCAGCATGCTAAAAAAGGCACTTCTCCCTTGAAGGCTAAACTATTTATAAGACAAACTAAATTTGGTATTGAACCTTTTCTATTTTGGAGAAGTAATGGGTATCAGTACATACCAAATTTCTGATAATTCGAAAGATTGCAAAAACATGATGACTTTACACACACGATAGCTGCCCAAATATTCCAGTCATTCTGCACAGTGGCAGCAAGTTGTACTTACAATACCAAAAACCATTGGCAATTGGGCAAACCCTGCTAAAAGCACAGTGTGTGAAGACACAAGCTAAAGAAGACACGAGCATGCTGTTGAAATCCTACGAAGCTTTTTTATATGAAAGCAATAACTTCAGCTACTGAACAAATAAGGAGTTAAACATCTGAAACGGACTGCCTGCGCGTCAAACATGCATTTATGGGATTTCATGAACTGGTTACCTTGACACCACCATAGAACATAATAACTGTTAACATACAACACAACAGGTATTATGCAACAAAGTTCCAATAAAAAACTACAACAGCTTGACTCATAACAATTGCTGACAACATGAAAAGGCAGTGAACTATTTAGTACAAGTATATGATCTATAGTCTAAAGAAATGTTGGGTAGCTACTTACTTGATCTTCAAAATCGGGACTAGTCAAGTTGATGGAGAGATTTCTCATCAACAACAGTGCCTAGAGAAAAAAAAAGGCACACATGTCAGTACTAAAAATGGATATACAGTTTGTTTCTATGTTTTCTCAGGAGAGTGTGCTGCATAAGCCCATAGTTACATAGGAATTTTTAGAGCAGAGTATTATTTATTCGTGTGCTATCTTAACCCTTGATTTGACAGAAGCAATTATTTTGGAGGAGAAATTGTGCAGCACCACATTACAATGATACTTATCTAAGCTATGCTTATGATTAACTACTGCATGAATACAAAAAGGAAAAACCAAGCATGTCAACGTTTAACGTACCGTTTCAACATCAATTGGATTCATTTCCTTAAGTTTCTGCAAATGACCCTTTGTGCTTGGATCGAAAACGCTGCCCAAGAAGCTGTATACTTGAGCAAAATCTGGCATAACTGTATCAAAATTTCAAAGGGAAGGTTAAAGGAGTAGAAAATGGCAGGTTGAATAAAAAACGAAGTAGTCATTAAAGATGATGTCAGTACTAGTAAATCTATTGGAAGAATGAGCTGTAGGCATTTCTTGATTCTATTTCCATTCTAAAGAAGGAACCTGGTGCTCTAAGTACTGGAACATGCAAAATTAAAAATTCGTACGAAACATAGAAACATTTTTTAGTCTTGGAAATAAAATGAGTGCATAGACTATTAGAAGTATCAAGAGGAACTGACTGCGAAGTGATGGAACTTGATTTATCTGATCATTGGTTTCACCAGGTTGCCATGCCCTTGGAGGGCCTTCACTACTGCTTGAGCAAAAAATGTTTGCATCCATAGATCCAGCACCCAAATCTTCTGAGTGAAAAATGGTAAAGATTAATGGACGAAGATCACATTTGAATATTTATAGAGAAGAGGAGCCTTGGAGTACAAACCTTTCACCAGAGATGAGGCGATAATTGGTGGGATGGAATTGGGTGTCCATGAAGAAACAGCAACATTCATTCCTGAGTTCCTAAGCATGGAAGATGGATCTATCTTCAGGGCATATCCAGGTTCTGCAAGACAAGAGAAGACAGTTAAGAAATCGTTTGGTATAAAGAGGCACTGATGAAGTGATAATGTAAAAGTATTACGTCTAAAGCTAATTTCAATGACTCACCATTTTTGGAGGCCTTCTGAGGGTATGGATGAGCAGCTTTACGCTTTGGTCGCGGAGGTGGGACATGTTCGCTGGTTCCATTTTTCTGAACCTTCAAAAAATACTTCTGGGCATGGCTCCTTATCTGCAAAAACAAGTGGGAGTACAAAATGAAATGGTTTTACCGGAGAGACCATTGCCATGAAAATCACAAGTGCTTGTGCAATGTTTGCAATGGAGTCTCAGGAAAACGACGAGCCATCGGTTGTTTACAGAGCAGCATACATCTCCACTGAGGTGTTCCATTATACAGGGATTGTGATGCAACTTGATGCAAAATTTCACTTGATTCATTACAGCATAAGCAAAAATGATTCAGTTAACCAGCCTTCTCTAACTGGTTGCAACTAATCCAAATACCTGGATGACGGTCTTTGAACCGACAAAAGCTTCTATCTTTTTCCAGTCACGATCAAAGCTGAAAAGGGACCAGGTTTTACACATTAATGTCACATTAAGAGGCAAAACTTATAATCGACAATCAAATCTTTACCACATATGCTTGAATTCAACCACAGTAACTGTCGCAGTATCGGGAACAAAATCGCATTATTCACAGACATACAAGCAAGATACTGAACCTATACATCCTGAAAAGAAGATAGTTTATCATAGTGCCGCGAACGTGTACTAATTCTAGTAATAAATGTTCATGGCTCAAAAAAATGATGTTGTAAACTGTTGTATCCAAAAGCTGAAGGAAGAAATGCCTACAAAACAGCACAATTGCCAACGGGACCTATTACCAAACTTTGAACAACTGAACAAACAAACAAACAAGTGTGGCAAACTATATATACCACTACTTTTCAGAACAGCAAGCACTACCGAAACACACAAATTCACCTTGATCTAACTAACGCATAAAAAGCCATTCGACCGCGGGACCGAAGACCAGAGAGACAACGGCGCTTTGTCGAAGTTCTGAGGCAAGAGCGAGCAGAATTGCGTCGGAAAAAACATAGTAAAAGGGGAAGAGAACTCTGTCGCAGTTAGTTATCCGTCTGCTTACAGCTGCAGTGCCTCAAGGAACTTGTCGTGCTCCTGCTCCGTCCAGCTCTCCCGCGACTTGGTGATGGTGTAGGGCTTCCGCACCTTCTTGCTGGCGTCGTCGCCCGACAGGCCGCCGGCCGCCTCGGCCAACTGCGGCGGCGGCGGATTCGTGGACACCATGTGGAACACGGAGCAGAGGGAGGGAGCGCGACGTGCTGCGGCGTCCTGGTGGTCGGCTCGCTGGGCTGGGGGAGAAGGTCCGGGGTTCTGTCTGTAGCGCGGTGGCGAATGCTGTGATGTGTGGCGCCGGGTGGGTGGGAGTGTGTGGGTGGTGGCGCCTCGGGAGGCGCGCGGTTTTTTTTCGGCCGTGCGTTGTGCGTGTGGTGGGTCCCACCGCTTGGTGGGCCACGGCGCGCGCTCGTTTTGTGGCTGCGCTGCGCGGGCGCCAGCCCACTTGCCTTCCTCTCCCGTCGCCCTCAACCTCGCATCACGCCGGGTCGCTAGCTAGCTGCTTCACGCCCAGTTCATGTGGCTGGCTGATCAGTGCTCATTCGCGGCTGTTTTTTAAGCGCCACAGGATTGAGTAAAACCGCATCAAGGGCTCAGAAAGTGGAGTATATACGTGAAAAAGGTTTGGTTGATGCTGAGATAGTGAGACGACTCTAGCGGAAGACAGCAGCATATGTCTCGGAAATTCAGTGCATCCTGCGTGTGCCCCTGTGGATAGGGTAGGGATGCCGGGGGTTTCACCATCAGGTCCATGTAGCCTTTCTATCGCACGGAGAAGATTTTTCCATTATGCAAGTTGTTCCTTGCTTTCTGCTCGTCGTTGGCACCGAGTGAACAGACAAGTACGAAATAATCGAATTTGGTAATCGGTGCTTATCCTTGTTTGAACAGATTGCAAGGCAACTCTGAACCCCTTTTTGAGCGATGATAGTAAACATTTACTACTGTGTTAGGTAGCGACCACCTCTATCGTGATAACGATGAGGACTCATCGGGCAGTGTCAGCATTTTACTTTGCTACTACTAAAAGAAGAGTCGCGAAGCGTCAATGCCTGATTACACTTCTTAATTGCAACAATCTACTTAAACCCAAAAGCTAAACATAAACATACCGAATGGGAGGGACATTCAAATCAAGTGAAAAGGTTAAGAGCCCGTTCTGGAGTGTGGAGTGTGGAGTTTTGGGGCCCCTTTTTTTTTGAAAAATTCGGAAAAGGCATTGGAAGTTCAAAAAAATATGGAAAATTTATATATGTAGATAGTGGCAACTTTACAAATGTTTAAAAAACAATCCGAAATTCATTATATTTTAGGATGGACAAAAATCATAAATGTGTGAATCTAGGCGTGGTGAACAGCGCACATTTTCAGAACTTGAAATTTTGCCATATTTCGCATTTTTATATACTCCAGAATTCAACTAATATTTATTAAGATTTTGCACACCGCTAGAGTTCAACATTATCTACACCTAGGATTTTCCCTCAATTTTTAAAAACTTACAAATGCCGATTTTGATTTTTTTTATAAAAATAATAAATAAAGAGATTCCTTGAGCTCGGATTCCATTTGTGGTTTCCGTTAAGGGGTGGCTATATACTCTGTCGGCGGAACTCAGTAGTCTACTCCGTTCACTTCCACTTTGGAGCTTTAACACTTATGGTATGACCCGTGTCACACAGTTCGCCTTTCAAACATTAACATGTTCTGAAAGTAACATTTTTGTCAACAATTTACGTAAAAAGTATGTTGCGGTCAATAGACCAAATATACGTTATGAAATTGTATTCATGACGGATCTAGTAATATAAATTTATAAATTTGATGTTGTTGAAGTTTGATAATATTTTCTACGGTGTTGGCTAAACCTAAAAATGTTTGATTATAGCGAGTACTATTCTTACCAATAGTTTTCCACAAAAATGAATGACACATGTTTTCATGTGAAAAGTGGGTGAACTTAGAGGGTTCATCGAAAATGTTACTATGGAGTTAACATGTATTGTTTCATATTTTGTAGCAAGCTTTAGAATAGTTGAAACCATTATGTTGTGTAGAGGGTGGAGGGAATTTGGAAGCGACCGTCGGGCGATGCTAGCTCGTCTGTAAGACTGACCAACGGCCACATTCCTTATATGTGTGCCTCTTTCACACCTCTCTTGGGGATCCTCCTTTGCGTGCGGCTACGGTCTTCAGGCAACAGTTAACTTGACAAATCCTCTCCTTCTCATCCCCAACAACGCAACTATTGCATGTCCTTGTGTCTAACCTCACTTCCCACCCTGATCCACTCCCACCCTTTCCTTGCTCGACAACTTACAACACAACCGATGTCGCTAACTCGATATCAGTCATATGATAGATCTTCCGCCATCGCCGCAGGCCTAAGTCGTTTGGCACTGACAAATGCTTTTCGGTGCCATTACGGAAGGTCGTTATACGGTTCTACCTCACACCGGTCAATTTCCTTGCTTACCCCTCTGGTCTGGTCTCGCCAGCACATCCTCGTTTCAGATTTTCAAGAGAGAGTTTGTTCAGACATTTCAGCGAACACCTTGTGGATGAACAACATAGCCAGGTGGACAGTAGCGTGACTCGTGTGCCCTGTCCGATATTGGAAGCGACATATAGGCTAAAATGATCATTGATATTGGAAGCGACATATAGGCTAAAATGGTCGTTTCGGTTGAACTAGCTGGGTCACCCGCGCATTTGCGCGGCTAGATTTTTAATGACTTGATCTTCAGAAATATATTCTTTTCCAACTATATGACCTCATGTTGAACTATAACTTTTAAATGCACCAATAGTTATACATCATAGAAGTAACTTGAAAGTGACATGTACATAGGAACCAAGACCGGATACTTATGTGATTGTTGATACCATGGTATGTGACGGTGAAAAGGCGGACTGCTAAACCACATATATAGACTTTCATGAAATCTTCATTTTTTCCCCCTCTTTCTCCACTCCTTCTCTTGTCTTCATGGTATAACCTTGAACAATATTTAGTTGAGAAATCACTGAGTAAGAATTAGATATATTTAAATAATTTATTGAATTCACCTATGCTTGTTAACTCCTAATTCGTAAGAACCTAGAGTTCTATTTACTATGGATTTTACTAAATGAATTGACTCACACTATTACTGGTTTAGATATTTCATCCTATGTCTACTTAAGTGATGGCATACTTTCAACCGTGTTAATAATGTACCATAATTTCTGTCAAAAAATCTGTTTGTCTATATCGTTATTATTTGGATCGACCAATTTTGTAGAAATATATTCCATACCCCATGGAATGTAATTCCTTATTTACTATGATTATACTATAACAACTGGTGGAAAGATTAATCTAAAAGAGGAATAGTCAATCTCAATCGTCATACATCTTATTATGGATCTGGTGCGTGATGTAAGTAACTAAAATGAGGAAAAAATTCAAGCAGTTCACCCACGATACTTCATTATATTAACATGCATGTGTGCTTCTACCATTTTATTAAAAGACAGTTAGGACATGGGATACGACAATATGTATTAAGCCTCCAGAAAATCAGGTCAACCTAGGAGCTAAACTAAGCGACACAAAGGCATACGTTGATGCATAGGCATGAGAAATATGGAATAAGTGCCACCAGCTTGTTTAAAGATAAATGGCCATTGAAGAATATATGCTCAGGAAACCATCTATGACATGGCAATGAGATTAAAATTAATTAGCCTAGTATGGTAAATCTGTAGTCCAAAGCGAGTACAGTAGGGCTGCTCTGGTGCCTTTTGGGTAGTTCTTTTACCATGGAATTTAAGAGGTTCAGTATAGAACTTTATTTTACCTCAGTTAACCCAACCAAATACCGATCTCGTGATGAATGAAGTATATGCCACCGGGATGCTGGAACGCTTAAGATGAATTCCTCACCAACTACAGCCGTGCATTGTAGAACCCTGTCATGTTAATTGTTAGGAAAAATACTAATTATAGTGGCCCTTCATTGCAGAGATGACTGCACGTCTTATTCTGGATGCTGCTGGCCTGCTGATACCAGATGATGAAGCTAGGCACCAACCAAGTATGACTACCGCTGTGGTTTCTTTGATCTTAACAGTTTCACATCAAGAAATATGACAGGACAAATTCTTTAAGTATTGTACTTTTTCTAACTTTCACATATATTTCCTCGGTTATGATGATGTTGTTGTGCAACTAATAAAAAACTGGCAAAATTACTTAATGCAAGCGGTATAAATTGGGAATATTACCTTTAGTTTTTAGACAATTGCTAAACATCTTTGCTGACGCAACCGCACCAACGAAAATTCAGTTTTCCATGTGTAACCTGAGGAGCAACTAAATAATTTGCACATGCAACAGGAACTACCAAATGTTGATTAGATGTTCTTGAATAAAAAAAATCCGCCTTCCAACTCGATATGTACACTGATTTTGGAGCAATTATGATAATAATGAACTCTCTCAAATAATTGATCAACCTCAAAAATTACCGCAAAAAGATATAGTCTCACTTGAAAAAAGTCCGATGACTGTCCAGTCCAAATAGCGAGAGTCGTGATATGTTACCTGTAAGAAAACTACATATAGTTTACCTTGATTATAATATGGAATCACTCTGCCTGGCTACTCACATGGCACCCATCCGTCCGCCACATCCTTCACTTAAAATTACTCATGGAATTCTCGGACTACCATTCCTGTAAAACGAAATTTAGTCAGCGCTGGTCATTGGCATCAGTAATACAGGATTTTTATGTTGAGTTTAAAGGAAGAGACACCTATTAAAAAAACAGCATTTAAGTCATTAAGCAAGAATCACTTGAAAGTCAGAAATATGACTATATAACCTAGAATGCTAGGTCTTTTTCTTATTGCAGAGTATTCTTGGTAGCAAACTCCGAACCTAGTTTAGAAAATTATACGACTGTCGTTTAACCTCCTTTAATTTTCTTTGTACTGTACACAAAGGTAATTCTGATTTCATGGTGCATTGTGCGATGTTTTGTGCATTCCAAAGTTTCATATAGTTGCTAAATACATAGATGTGGATATCATTGATTTTCTTTTGATCTATTAATGGAAATAAGAATTTCCAAGATAGTTGATTGAATTATATGGCCCTTTAAATGTGAGTTAAAATTATATTATGAGTACTTTAAGTGGTATAACAGTGCCCTACTATTAAATATGTAAATAAAATATTTTTTAAAATAAAATACATGTAGGGCCGGTGAATATTACCAGAAATTGATGGTTGAATGTCCCAGCGTGGCTTTGTCAGTCCAGAAGCACTGGAGTAGTATATGTACTCTACTCGATGCAGTCGCATAACAACGGGAGGCGGCGATTTGGGTAGTGGGTGCAGATGCACCCACTACCCAAAAAACATTTTTTCAAATGTCAAAAAAATCAAAAAAAAAAATGTGCATGTAGTCCAACACATTGTAAGGCATAGAAAGTGTTATGTCAAAAATGTATCACTGAGGTAAGACGATGAGAATAATTTCCAAAGACTGATATCATTGTTTACACATTCAAAGATTTTTTTTGCAAATGCAAATTTCCCATTAGTAATTAGGTAACCATACATTTGTATTACTTCCATCTTAACTTTTTCCTTCAGTTAAATGGAATCAACAAGAATCAATGGTCAGGAGATCATCAATTGCTACAAAGTGAGGAGGACATGGAAATTCACCATCGCCATATTTGCTAGCATATAACTTCTCAATGTATACTCGGCTGCGGTTCTCTAAATGGTGCAAATCATGTTCCTGTATGCACGTTAATCCTACAGTTAGATGACATGGATGGATTAATTTTAATGCAGCGATGAGGCTATGTTCAAGAAAGAAATATGCTTCGATGGTTGCCTGATGCTATTGAGAAATTTTCATCACTAAGCAGAGTCCTCTGTAATCTGCATGTAGACTTCCACTTTTTTTTGTTATCTGGCGTCAACACGCCCATGCAATCTGAAAAAAAAGGGACACCGATTCCAATAACCTTGGTGTAGACTAATCAATCGGATATATGCGAAGAGATCTACCCCACTACGTCATGTCAATACGCATGTAGCTTGTTTCTATGGGTCATGGACTCTTTGCTTTGGCCGTATATGACTACGTCATCTTTTTTGCACAGGTTGCATAAAAAGTTTTTTCACCATGCCAATTTTTGTGCTAACACATCACGGTGTAACGTACACCCGGGATTTTTTTGTGGAATTTTTTGACATTATGAAAAAAAACCAAAAATAAAATACCTAACGGGTGCCTCTAGACTTGCAAGCCGTTATGAATATCCGATAACAACGTTACTTTCATGCCTCCTAAATACGGAGAGTCTCCTCGTTTGATGGTCCTTTATAATTTTTCCAAAACATCCGGATGGTCCCCGTGATTTGCGTGTATCCTGTTCCAGACGTATTTGATGTATTAGTAAAATAACAGCGTGTTGCAGTCAGTGCATCCATGAAACAGGCTTGCGCCTAGCTTTATAAATAAAGCCACAAACAGCCGAACTGATACAAGGTGGTGAGGAAATCCTCTTACAAAGCTAGTCAAAAGAAACGACACGAGACGAGAGCGCACCCCCACCTACAAGTCGAGCATGAAAACCGGAGAAGCCACACCTAGCAAGAAGCAACCTAAACTACCGAGCAGGTACGAAACCGCGCCTCCTGATAAGACCACCGGACAACGTTGCACCGAACACACCAAGTCATTGCTGGCAGTCAGTGCATCCTCATTGCAGAGCCTCTCGTCCTACCTTCAATGATCCGTTGATTCAAACATTAGGCGTTAGATGTTCATGGTTGTACCTGAGCATCCACACGCGTATATTGATCTCACTGACGCATATATAGGCTCGCAGCTAGCTTGTACGATCATGTGTAACACGCTCTTAAGCAAAACGTACCTGGTTGCAGGCTCAGTATGCACGATGATTTGGTTGACGCCACTACTGTGACATGCTATGATCCGTGTCATCTTCCTCCATATGCCGGCCTTAGCGGCAACCACACATCTTCTACATCTTCAAATTTGAGGCCACGATGAAGCGCCATATGAAATCGCCAGTGCCACGGCGGGCGGAACGGCATGTGCCGGCCTGATCATGGCTTATGAGGTGGTGATTGTGCAGGATCTGTCACGTTTCCATTGCTCCATTGGCCTGGATCGGAAGCCAACAACGCAGTACGCACGCACGCCGGGCGGCCGGAGAGAGCCTCTCCCTGCCCTAATTGATTTACTGCGCATGTCTCGTCCTTTTCTCTCCAATCTACAATTCTACATGGAGTGCAACTTTAGCGAAACGTTTTCTTTCGGGTCTCCTCCGACTTTGTGCGGGCAATATGCGCTACTTCTCTATTTCAATCTAGACCGTTCCATAATTGTTGCTTAATCTGAGCCGCTAATTGTTTGTTACTTTAATAATATAATAGATAGATTTTCCCCTTAAGTTGATTTGTTTGGTGCGAGCCTGGAGTGTCCACATCCCAAGTTGCTGATCCGTTTGTTATGTTTGGCAAACGTCGCTTTTCACCCCAAATTGTGCATTTAGTTTTCTCTTAGTATGATAAATTATTCTTATTAGAGTGCTACTAGATACGTGTGATCTTATTTAGCCGACTCCCGATCAGTTTGCTGTGGACCAGTAGTTTTAATAGCATTTGAGTCATCTACCGCCTCCTGTTGGAATTTGTCAAACATTCTAGCGAGTGGTCATCATTGTCTGCAGTGAACGTGGTACCGTATTGGCTAGCTATTGGGTATTTTCTCTTCATTCTTTCATTTCCTCTTAACTATGTTCCAAATTTGGCTTAGAAATAGAGATTCATAATTACTAAAAACAATAAATTCAGGTAACCTTACAACACTTCATCACGACTTTCGAGTCATTTATCGTAACCCAACTGTAGTGCTACAACGTCCCCAAAAGTTGTGGTTTTAAGTATTTTTCTCTTAGAACTAAGCACGCCAACACATATGTTTAAACTTTTGTGGCCAGTTTTTTAATGAAATCTTATTGAAATAACTTCGTTATGTTGGGGAAAGTAAACTTCATTAACTTACTTGCAAGCACTATTTCATTGTTACTCATCTACTTTTTGGACGGAAAATCAAACTGGACCACGTCCCAACGTCCCATGACTGTCTTTGCGTGAGCCGGCCATGCACACGTCTATTTCCTCATTTCGGGTCTGAAAAATAGCTAAGGTTGATTAAAGAAGTGAAAGAAGAACAAGATGAAACACGACATGTTGATAGGATTAAGAACATACCTGCGGGTCAGGAACGCGGGTGGAGGACTCTGGCGCGGCTTCAAGGTCCACGGGAGATCCTACCATTTTTTTTAACACAACACAACCATATGCCGAATTAGAAATACGTATCAAAATAGAGTACAACAGTGATTACAACTTTCATCCTGAAAGTAGAAACCTAGTTGGGCACCGAAAGAAGCTACTGAGAACAAGTGGATATGCCGAAGAGTACAACCGGAGCCTATTAGGGGGTCCGTCGAGAACTCGGACGCAACAAACCTGCAGTCACACTCTTCCAGGGCCTCTCGCAATCTAGCCAACCGTAGAGCCAGTGGCTCAACCAGCAATCGCGTTGGCAACGGCTATGAGGTAAAGAATTGAGCTGTAGATATGAAATGTCCAACACCGAGCCCAAATCAGGAGGTTCTTGGCTGTTAAATCTGAGAAACCGCAGCAGAGATGATCTCACCCGCCTACGGCCTGTTCCGAACAGCAAGAACGCACATCCAACAAGCACATCAACTATCAAAGGATACGAAGTGCTACAACTAGATGAATACCAATGAAGCTCCAAGGATGAACTGGTGGGAGTCGACATCACCAAGCATGCCGTACTGGTAGCATCGAACTCACACCGCCACCAACCAATCCGCCAACCAAGCCCAGCAGCAACACCATCTCCATCCTCTCCCTCACCACCACGGTCGGCCGATAGAAGGAAGACAGGAATCATACCACTGGGAACACAACAAACGCGCTTATGAATGAGCAAGCGCCAGAAACCATCTCTTCTTTCTCCATCCTTAGGAGCTTGTCGGAGAGGTTCAGCCGCAGCCGCCCGGTGCCGCGCGAAAACACTTGATCGAAGTAGTTCGAAAAAAGACACCAACCCCGAACTGTAGCTGCAGCAGAGCAGGTCTGCTCCCCTCCCTCGCCACCTTGGCCGGCCGAGAAGGATCAAGCAAGCTCGTATGAGCTGAAGAACAGGGGCCCCGGTGCTTGAAGATGGGGTCGATGCCGAGCTCGCCATGGGCACCCTCCCGCCGCAGGAGCATGTCGAGGAAGAGCCGAATCGGCCGCCTGGCGCAGCACCCTAGCACCAGGATGGAATCACCCCGCGGAGCACCAAATCCAGCAAGTCCCCACCCTCTGCCACCACCATGGGAGCAAGCAGGAAAAGGAATCGCGAAAATTGGCACCCAGCAGCCCTTATTCGGAGAAGAAACGCCAGATCCGACCACCCTCCACCATCACCACCATGGAGAGAAGCAGGGTGCTAGCTCCGGCCGCACGCCGAAAAGACGACAACAACACGGCAAAACGCCAAACAAGGAAGAAACCCTAGAGCTACTATGCACAGAAGGGCCGGCCACCCTCTCCTCCCTCCACTCCGGCCGGCAGAGCCACCGGAGGGAGAGGGGCGGAGGCGGCGGCGCGATGGGCAGAGACGGACGGGGAAAGGAGAGGTCGAGCGAGAGGATCCAAATGGTGAAGTAGCGAAGATCCTACCATATGACCCACTGGATTGCGGAACATCGCATGTGCATGGAGATAGTGCGAATCGAAGGGAGAAGTGGGGACAGAGGCTAATAGCAGGGGAGGGGAGTGCTGCAATCTAGGGATCGGTGTAGAGATCTAGTGGGAGTCACTAGTGGGAGTGCAGCGATATGAGGAGTTAGGAGTGGCACAAGAGTTCCATATCTTAGGTAGAAAATGGATGTGCGTAGTATGAGTTAGTGTTTGTTGTATGGGGTCTTGAGAAAGTGAGACACAACTACATGGGCCCTTGAGCAAGTGGGGCACAAATATATGGGTCACGGTCGCGCAAACGTTTCATAATGGGCCAATCGGGTGGTCTTTGTTGGTGGGACACACCTGTCAGCATGGAAACGACGCTCCCAATTATTCATTTCATAATACAAACAAATAACACAAACATAAGGTGCATATGGATACCGCCTCGGTGACAGCTTTCTGTCACGCTCTCGCTGCTTCTTCAATGATCGCTTTGTCCTCCGCGCGTCTGACAAAGAGATACCTTGAGGCTGACTGGTGCGGCTTCCCATGGCCCTGACACGTGACTCGGAGACTACACAGCTTACCCCACGTACAAAAGCGAGACCATCTGATGGCTTCTTTGCTAGATGGTGGCATATATAGAGGACACTGGCTGCGCTGGTTGTCGCGCTGTGGGGCAGAGAGCTGTCTGTGTGGCACAACCGGACTCTATGGTTGTGCGGTGGCCTTGTGTTCGGATGAGTCGCGCTCGACAGATCTACATCGTAGTACACGGGATATAAAGTTTAGACATGTTCGGGTCTCGGCAAACAACGTCCAATAACAGCCCATTTGTGGCACCTTGATTATATGTCAGTGCTCGTGGCAATCTCGAGGATTTTGCCTATGCTGGATGGGATGGTGTATATGAGGATGATGTACCGTACTGCTCAACATGCCCCTATAACCCCTTATACGATGGGAATTACGATTGTAAGGAGCCGAGTTGGTTTACAGGTGGTAAAGATGTCGCTAAATCCTAATGAGATAATCTAGATCCAATTAGTCGGTTACAATAAGTTTCTCATAGAATCCGTGTATAGATTGTGGCGTGGCTTGTACTCGAAGATGATCCCCCCACCCCGCCTGGATTCTGAATCCTTGTGCTGGACCACCCTTAGACCGATTGGGTTTTCTTTAGCTTTCATGAGCCTACCTAGGACCCATGAAGTCGTGAGCACGTATCAAGGAGAGTGGCTGAAACTCCTAGCGCGCGGTGATTGGATCTCCATGGGCCCCACAATGGAACACGACAGCTTGCGGCGACTGAGCCAGAGGGTGCTCTGACATGCGATTTGGGGGAGGAGGGCTAAAGTATAAACGCATGGAGGACGGAGCCGAGGCCGCTGAGCCACACGGGCCAGTAGCCGGATCTAGAGAAGCACAAACCTTGCGGCAGAGGCCCGGGTTCACATGCCGGTCAATTCAGAACATATTCTTTTAGGATGGTGGGGATGAAAATGTTGGGCACAGTGGGGAAGTTTCAGGCACTCTTCTTTCGGGCTACTGCTTGTGCATAGGCTTTTGAGTTGTGGTTTAGGGAAACCGTGGTGGAAAGAAACTCCAGAAACCGCCAGAGGTTTTTTTTGTGGTTCTACAAGTTTGGCGGCCGCCACGGATGGACGCACGCCGGCCGGAGGCCGGGACAACACCCCAAAATAGCTTCGCCGAAGTGCGAGGTCTCGCAAATCAAAAGAGCGGCAGAGTCATACGTCGATTGACGACGGTGACGAGTTGGATGGTCACTATAATTGCCATTGGCGACCACCGGAACGACGGAGCTCGCGACTCATGGCAGTGGTGAAGGGGATCGAAGCAAAAAACAAAAAATTTCCTACCGACGATAACCAATAAACTAGCCATGATCTATCTATGAGACATGTAAGTAACAGAGAAGTTTTCGGTGACATACCCTTGTAGACCGAAACGCGGGGATTACGCTCCCGCACAAGCGTTGCTGAGGAAGACGACGTAGCCGACCTCAAGGTCGTGTAGAACTTGGCGTGTCGGTGATGACCTCAAGATTACGACAATCCTCGCGACAAGTGCCACAAGTGTGGCACCTCGAAGGGCTCGCACACATATGGTGCTTGACAATGACTCCCGATTCTCCGATCCAACTGAAGTTGCAGAAGTAGATCTTGTGGACTGGAATTTCTGCAGCACGACGGCGTGCTGCAGAGAAGATACCTCTCACGAGCACAGCCCTAACTTGGGGCCGTGCAAGAGAGAGAGAGAGGAGGTGGCCTAGGAGGAGGCGCAGGAAGTGGGAGTCACCTCCCAGCTTTCTGGAATTAATCTATGAATAAATCCCTCCTATGCCTCCCTTTATATAGGAGAATTGAGTGTACCATGCCAATTAGCTAGGCAATGTGGGACTAAAGGGAGAGCAGCCATGGGGGGTGCGGCTGTGCCCCATTTAGTGCGGCCAAGAAGGCCCATGCACCCCTCCAAGCCTCCCTTGGTGCGGCTAGGCCTATATGGGCCTTCTTCCTTCCCGAAAAGGCCCATTAGGTGGGCTGCACCATTAAATCCAAATTTAATCATTATTAAATTAATATATTAATTCATTTAATTAACATATTATTTAATCTCCCGGTACTCTGAAACATTTTCCGGTCCATTTCCGTGACTCCGGAACCCTTCCGGATCACTCCGAACATCTTCGGACATTCCCGGAACCCTTTCGGTTTTCTCTTCTCTATTCTTCGGTAATTCCGACAAATCCAAAACAATCTCCTAGCGTCGTCAAACCCTTAAGTATGTTATCCTAACGGTTCGGGAATACTACAGACATGATCGAGACCCGTTCTCTGATCAATGACTATCAGCGGTGGCTGGACTGCCATGATAATCCATGTGCATCCACGAATAAACATCGCTTGAACCTTAACATACATATCCTATCCATTTGTGTCACGATACTTAGTTTGTCCGAGACATGATCATCGGTATCCTGATACTTAGTTCTATCTCGTTACCGATAAACTCTTGTTATCTCGTTCACATGATCACACATCTCGTGACCTAGTCACATGTTTGCAAACTTTGATGTGATCTCACCGAGTGGGCCCTAACTAGTATCTCTCCGACCCTCGGATGCACAAATCCCGCTCTTGATCATTCGACTTAACATATTTCTTTCGGATATCCGAGAGAGACACCTTTATTGTCACACTATATAAGACATGACGTTTGATGCAATCAAAGTACCTTCCAGAATTAGCAATTAGATATGATCTCACGGTCTAAGGATTAGGTTACTATGTTTCTAACTATCATGACGCTGAACATTAATCACGTCATAATACTTATGTTGGGTATGTCCGTCACATCATTCTCCTAATGATATGACTCCATTGTCAACTGACATAAATGTCCATAATCAGGAAACCTTGATCATCGGCTGACCAATGGACTAGCTAAATAGAGGCTACCAGGGACCCTGTTTGTTCACATACCACATGTGTATTAATGTTTCCGCTTAATACAGTTATAGCATGGTATAAAACTAATTATGAACATATGTGAGATATGATAATAATACATATATTATTTGACTCTATGGCATATCTCCTTCAAGTGGCGCGTTACATAGCAGTAGGTAGCGAGGAGGAGGGTCCGTTTGAACCGTGCACTCACCCTGGAGCTCGTGGAGGGTTCAGTGAAGGCACAGGAGGTCCGACAGCGACTATACAAATGGAGAACGCGACAGCCTGAGGCGGATAAAAAGTGGGCTGCAAGCTCCATTTCCGGCGTCCCATGATTCCTTCAGCCAAGACGGTTGGAACGACGAGGCGTAGATGAGGGAGTGCTCATACGGGCTCAAGAGGAAGCTAAACGGCGGCATCGAGAAACCCTAGCTCGCCATGTCGAGGACCCGATGCGGGTGCTGGGTACGGGTGTGTCACGCGTTATTTTGTTTTTTACTTCCCAAACGTTTTCCTGCGGTGGCAATCCTGGTGTAAATGGAAGAAAAGAAAAAGGGAGCAAAGTTGGGTACCGATTCAGTTCCCAAGGTGAGTCTCTGAAAGTTGTTTGGAAACTGGTTGATGCGAGTTTCTTGCTATACACACGACGCAAGCTTCGCGGTGGAAATAAGCCACACACCAGCCTGGAATTTATTTTGGGCTTGTTCTGCCCACGACCTCGAAGCCATCCGGGAAGCCCTAGAGAAGTCAGTCTCAGTACTATTACTATAAAGTAAGTTTTGGTATCTTACAAGTACGGGCAATACACGAGAGGAAAAAAAGGAAGAGTCTGATCACCTATGAAATTCTGCCTATTCAAGTTAATGAATGAATTTATACTTGGCTGAACTCCCAGTCCTTGCATACACCCACATCTATGGTCATCGTCTTGTTTCCGTCCCCTTCTTTCCTCGGAGAGGACAGCACCCTGCAACAATTCCGCATCGGGGACTGCAAGTTCATGCAGATTACCAGTAGTCAGTTAGTCACTGGAATAGAACAATGCCTTGGACCATTTGAATCTTAATTTGGATAGTAGTGAGGATTACCCGGTCCCACAACCCGGGGTCAGGCTTCTTGATCACGATGACACTGTCGAGCAGCGCGTCCGGGTCGGCGATGTTCCACCGGCACGGCGGTCGTATCTCGTTGCGGTGGCGCCACCGCTGGTACCTCGTCACGGTGGTCTCCCCTGTGCGCACCACCGTGCGCCGCGCCGACGCCAGGTAGTACAGCGCGGGTTTCTCGCACTGATTGCGGGCCAGGGGCCTCGTGTTGAACGCGTGCGACTTGTAATCCGCGCGACGGTACCAGTTGAGGAACGTCCGCGCAGGCATCTCCATCTCCCGCGCCGGCATCACGCCCCTCGCCACAGTCACCACGAACCCCCACGCCACGGACACCGTCCACCGGTTGGCCGCGTCGTAGCATATCGACTGCTGCATCACCCCCGCCGAGTCCAGCATCACCGGCCCGTCGAACAGCCTCCGCAGCGCCGCCGGGCGCGACCGCACGTTGGGGAACAGCGGTCGCACCACGTCGAGGTGGTGCAGCGACACGAGCGGCGCCACCGGGTGGGCGGCGAGGAGGCCCAGGAGGTCCCCGTACACGTCGTACTGGTGGAACCCCGGGTGCCTCGTGAGCGGCACGCCCAGCTCCGCCATGCACGCCTGGATACGGTCGTCGCTGCCGTAGAGCGACGGGTACCGCCGGATGCAGGCGTCCTGCATCCGCTCCAGCCTCGCCGCGAGAGGCTGGCTGATCGCGAAACCGCCGCCGCCGAACGCCATCCCATACGAGAAGAAGATGTTCTGAAGGTGGCTCTCGGAGGGGGAGCCGATGTAGTAGGGCTGACGGTGGTCGAGCCTCCCTAGGACGGCGAGGAGGTTGTCCGGGAGGAAGACCGTATCGTCGTCGCCCATGACGAACCAGCGCACACCCGGGAGGCCGAGGCGGAAGGTCTCAGAGACGATGCGGGAGATGCGGATGGCAGCGCGGTGACCGCGTCGATGCGTGTAGGGGAAACCGGAGGTGTCCGAGGAGATCTTGATGGCCGGCAGCCCCGCCGGCACGCTCGACTCCCGCACACCTCGATCCAGCCACACGAAGCCCCGCATGCCCGAGTTAGGGCGCCACCAGATCTTGATGTACTCCTTCCGCTTCTCCCACAGGCGCGCCGACGCCGCGATGCCGAACACCACGTGCCGCAGCGTCGTCGGTGATACCGTGATCGTGGCGGGCGGTGGCGGCGTACTCGCCGTCGAAACCGTGATCGCGGCGGGCGTCGGCGGTGTCCTCACCGTCGAAACCGTGATCGCGTCGGGCGTCGGCGGCGTCCTTGCCGTTGGCACCGTGACAATGGCGGGTGGCGGCGGCATTGTCGCCGTCGACACCGTGACTGTGGCAGGTGGCGGCGGCGGCGTCGGTGATGTATGATTGTGGGTGGTGACGTGGGAAAAGGAGGCGGTGGCGATAAGACGGCCATGTTCAGGCGGGGATGATGGCGTGGAGGAGAGAATGGCGTGGAGAGCGTAGAGGATATACAGGACGGTGAGAGGGAGAAGCAAGAGGAGGATGTAACGGAGGAAGGAGGACGCCAGGGTCTCCTTGCCGCCGCCGGGGCCAGCCCCGGCGGCGGCCTTCATTGTCCGCGCCGTCTCCGGACGCCGTTACATATATCCTCGCCTGCCCGTACAGATGATCCTCGTGGCTGCCGGACGTCGTCGTCGGCCGAACTCTTGGGCGGAAGGGATCGGAGATTGGCAGGGCGGAAAGTGGGAGAAATTTCGACAGGAGAAGAAGTCGGGATCGAGCTCGCCAGGTTTGCGGAATCTCCTCCGCCGCGCGCGTTGGTGGGACGAGCGGTTGAGCTCGTTTGTTTCAGGCATTTTCGGTTTCGGTTCCTGTCGCGGCCGCTGTGCTTTGCGTGCCTGCCTTCGTGCGTCCATGGATCGGATGCCTCGTGCTACCGTGTACGTAGTGTGGAGGTGGGTTTTTAGCACTGTCGGCTGATTCATAGGGTTCTAGACGGATCGGATATGATTTGTTCCTTACCTTATCCTCACACCTTAATCAAAAAAAATTCATCGGGATTCAAAGCGAAACGAATACCGTCTGTGGATTCGGATGCAAATATATAAGATTTTGGATCAGGAACAGAAATGGAATGGACCAAGGACAAAAAATAAAATAATCACGAAGTTACGCACATAAATCTACATCGGCAAGCCATAAAACCAAAAAATTGTTCAACAACCTTTTAGGCTAACAAAGTATTACCCCATAGTTAGTACAGTGACTTATAAGTGAGCTTGTGATTAACCAACGATTTGGAGAACTCACTAACTACTAACTGTGCTAAATAAGATTACCCTTTTCGTTAGAAAAAATCTGATTATTTGGTTTGCAGCTATCGGATAATGCTAATTAATTTTCGGATAATACATATTCGAATGCTATTTGATATATCATATCGTATACCGTATTCATTTTTAGTTCGGAATCGAATATACTTATCCAGCAGATTCCTTCATAATCATACATTGTTTATTTAAAATGGATAATGATTTGGTGCAAAAATTATCCCGTCCACATACATTCTACGGATACATTTGTCCAATCCACAATTTGTCGTACAATGAAGCCAACACATGGAAGAACATACATCTCATCGATTGAAATTTATTCACCCTAGGATGGTCCTACCGAATGAAAGTATGGGTAGCATCAATATATTGCACATGTTACCTGTTTAGATCCGTACTCTATTTCATTTGTATGATGAACTGTGTTTCGCTGATGAACTCTCTTTGTGAACTGCCACCATGAATGCATGATGATCACGAAATGCAGGAGTTTTTTAAGGCCCTTGGTTCGGTTTATTGTGATTTATTCATAAATTTGTCACAAAAAAGGCTAGTTTGGGCCGAACTCTAATTCCGGACCACCAGTACAGTGACCTCTCCTTCCGTTCGGAAATAGTTGACACAGATTTGTCAAAACACAGATGTATCTACACACAAAAATACGTCTAGATACATCCGTATTTAGACAAATCTGTATCAATCATTTCCAATTGGAGGGAGTACTATTTTGAATTGAACTCTCAAAACCATCTCGTGCCAATGATTTAAGATGGGCATATTGGGTTGTACAATTTAAATTAAGCTTATACACCTATCATACGGCTCCATGCCAGTGGAGTTTGAATTTTGACAAGTTTTACATTTTCTTTATTTCCCTTAGTAATTACCGATAGAAAATTTTAGAAAAATATTGTTAATGAAAAAGGGTTTTAATTCACAAAATTCAATCTTAATGATAATCCAAGGCATGTGCGCAAGATGGGCTCAAGATTATGAACAATTGTTACTAATTTTGGATCGGTTACTCCAAAGTAAAAGCTAGACATGCAACTAGTCAAAATCATCGTGCAACTACAATTCAATCTTAATGATAATCCAAGCTATGTGCACAAGATGAGCTCAAAATGACAACTTTTTCATTACAAAACTTGGCTTGGTTACCCAACATGGAAAGTTTCCGCTCGAAATCCAGAGACTTCATGCTACATAGCCCTATTTGTGAAGGACCTATCATTTAAATTTGTGACTTGGGTTGTACAATTTAATTTAAGCTTACATACATAAAATATGAATAGGATACCATGCCAAGAGAATTTAAATTTGGCAAGTTTTACATTTTCTTTTTTCCCTTAGTAATTACCTATATAAAATTGTAGAAATGGTTGTTAATGAAAAAAGGTTTTAATTATCATTGTTCAGTCTTAATGATAATTCAAGGCATGTGCACAAGATTAGCTCGAAATGACAAAATTTCATTTCTAATTATGCCGGACTTAACCGAACAAAACCAGACCACTCAGATCTGACCAGGCCGAATAAGGCCGAACTTGGCTGAGGCCAACCGCGTCGATGACTCTATTTCTTTTCATTTTTTTCTACTCCTCGTCACACACTCAGACTAGGTGATTTTACTTTAGTGATGCCAAGCTAGGCGTCAACAAGCAACAGATCATCAGTTTCCAGGCCCAAACAGAAAGTTGCTGGTCCAAGAAACCGGGGGCATACACAGATGTGTGTTATAACTCAGCAGATGATGAAGGGAGGAGCTGATCTTGAGCAAGGGCATCTGGAGCTACAAAACACTGCTGCTGGGCAACTCCTTAGGATTACTAGCGTGTAGTTCAATTGTTTTATTAGTTTTGTCGTGTTATCTCCTGTTTGTTCAATGGTTTCTGTTATATGTTTCTCTAATTGTGGTGGCAATGGGTTCTTGCCCCATAGTGGGTGTCACGGTAGCGAAACACTCGCAGGGGTTTCCCACTTGTGCTCCAACTCGCTACCCCCTTCCATATCTCATTTTAATTGTTTTTGTAATGAAAAATGTATTTTTAGTTTCGTGATTGTCGGAAAGGAGCTAGCCCGAAAGGGGAAAATAATAAACTGAAACGAAGGGAGCAGTAAAATTCTCACTTTTTTCATGGGCCGCAATTGGCTAGGAGGGTGGTTGTATTCCCAGCCAACCAGTGTAAAAATCCAAGATTTGACATTTGTGTGTCTCACAAAGGCAGAATATTCATATGTGGGAGGCAACGTTCTCGTTGATAGCGAGTCGTATGTGGTGGCTTTGCTAATTTTAAGACCAGACTCGTCGGCTCAATCTTTGGAAAGTGCTTATGGGATAGGATATTCGTATGCGTTCATATAAATGATTGTGTACGTGTATGTGGATGAAAACCAAGATTGCATTTTTTTCTGGCTCGCCGATCCGATGTGCTCTCGCAAAACCTTTTTTTTGGAAGTTTCAAAATTAACCTTTTTCTATACAATGGTTTTATCTTAGCAATGTATGGTAGGATAATTAGTGAGCTGGAGGACAGAGAGAAAAAAGAGATTTGTCTTCTCTTAGCTAGGAGATGTTTTTTTTTTGGAAAGAGAAACAATTATCTATAGGGGGGAAGGAGATTCTTCTTAAAGTTGTTGCCCAAGTAATACCTGTTATGCGATGTCAGTGTTCCAAATTCCGATAGGGGTGTGCAAGAAGATGACTGATGCTATATCTCAATTTTGGCGGGGCGATGATGAAAATAGTAAGCGGATGCACTGGTTCGCATGGTGGAAATTATGCTTTCCTAAAAATGAAGGTGGTATGGGCTTTAGAGATTTTCACTCTTTCAATTTAGCTATGTTAGCCAAGCAAGTATGGCGCCTGATCATTGAACCTGAATCACTAAGTGCTAGAGTGCTACGGTCTAAATATTTTCCCCAAGGTGATATTTTGCAGGCTGGGCCGAAGAATGGATCCTCCTTTACATGGCAAAGTCTCTGGGCAGGTTTGACAACCTTCAAAAGGGGCTATATTTGGAGAGTTGGTACTGGTGAAAAAATAATTATTTACTCAGATCCTTGGATTCCTTCAAGTCCGGACAGAAACATTGTCACCCCGAGAGGTCGAAATTTATACACTAAGGTATCTGAGCTTCTTAGCCCTATTACAGGACAGTGGGACCTCCAGCTTCTCCGTGAGGTATTTTTCACAGTTGATGTGAACAGGATCATGCAGATTCCCCTTAACACAAATGGCTTCGATGATTTTGTGGCGTGGAATTTTACTAGACATGGTAGATACACGGTAAGATCTGGCTATTATCTTCAATGGAGACACCAATTCGGTCCCAGAGCTGCCCAGTTGTCTCTACCCGGGTGTGCTGCGATTAATCCTGTTTGGAAAATCCTCTGGAAACTCAAAATTCCCAGTAAAATTAAGGTGTTTGTGTGGAGAGCTTTACATGGAATTCTACCACTTAAATCTATCATGGTGAATAGGCATGTTGGGATAAGTGGAGAATGTCCTATATGCCATTTTGCGGCTAAAGACATCTCTCATCTTCTATTTTCTTTCCCCACTGCAAAAGAGATGTGGCAGCTGTTGGGGCTAAGCTCAATAATTGATGAAGCTGCTGGGATAGATCGTGCTGGCTCGGCGGTCTTGGAATTTCTCCTTCGGCTGGAGACTGGGGATACCCCGGGCGTTGAGTTCATTGGTTCGAGGGAGACAATTGCGGTGGCGTGCTGGTACCTCTGGTGGATCTGCCGTACCTCCTATGAGACAGTACCTCCTATGTTACAATGTCGAATGGCTGTGCTGAGTATAACCGCTAATGCAGCTAAAGCTGCGAGTAGACCGACCCCTTCGACGAAGAAATGGATTCGCCCAAACCCGCGAAAACTAAAGGTAAATGTTGATGGGGCCTTCCACGCTGATGTTTTTTCAGGTTCTGCGGGAGCGGTGCTTCGAGATTGTCAAGGAAGATTTGTTGCAGCCACTACTACCTATATTCCCAATGTTGCCTCGGCCGCTGCAGCAGAGGCTATGGCCGTGAAAGAAGGTTTAGCCCTGGCTAATCGCTTTGGATGCAATGACGTGGTGGCAGAATCGAATTCCTTAGAGATAATCGAAGCTTGCTCAGGTCAAGAAGCGTGGTGGGGTGATTCATCGGCAGATTTTGCTGACTGTGTCGACCTTGCGGCTCAAATTGGAAGAGTATCTTTTAATCATTGTCTGAGAGAAGCAAATGAAGTTGCCCATGAATTATCTAGGTCTTGTTTTGTTGATAGAAGATCTTGTAATTGGGTCGATGAACCCCCTAGATTTATTCTTGGCAAACTGATAAACGATGTAACGATTGTGGATGTTTAAAGGCAGCAAGTTTCAGACGCACTCTTTTCCTTACCAGGGTACCTAAGGGGACTGGAAGTTTTTTAGTGAGGCGGCTTGCTGACTGTAACACCCCGAAAATTGAAACCTAATTTTAGTGGTGTTTTATGACACCTGATTTTTTTTTTCTCTTTTCCTGAATATTTCTTCAAATCTTTGAGGATGAATTGACTTGGGAGTTGCTCCCTCAAGAATTTTCCAGTGATCCACGAACCACTCCAACACCCGTGATAATTTTGGTGCTAAAGTTTTCCCCTAGCCCTAATTATCGAACCTTTAAAGCCTTTTCTCCATCTACCAAAGGGAAGCCTATTTCCATAGCTAGAAAAATTCCACTAAAAATACCAGAGGACTCCCCTGTCCATTTAAAGACAATCCATGCAAAAATATTGCATGCTTCAATGCAATATTTCCAAGTTGGACACTATTTTCCAAAATGCCATTTCTGATCCAGAAATGTTTGAGTCAAGCTATGCATCTCCATAAATTCTGATAAATTCAGGGAATGAATATTTTTGCATTCCCTGCACTTCACCTTTTGGAGCCAAACCCATTTGAGCAACTTTTGACCTACTTCCTTTGTAAGGCCATTTTCATGCCTATTTGAGATCTTCAAGCAAACCTATACCTAGACAAATCCTATGACCATGAGACTTGGTCACCTTGACCAGATAGCCCATAGACACACCTGTCCAGAAGACCACCCCAAGGTGAAGTGTGGAAATTCACATTTCCATAACCATGCCATTGTGTCCATTTTTGGACATCATGTGGAAACCCAATTTCCTTGTACCCATTTGAGCTCATACTCCATAGACACCCTCCCTATGCCACAATTACTCAGTGGTAATTTTTGGGGATTTTTCTGAGGAGTGCAAGACCCTGGTCATTTCGTCGAACACCTTCTGTAAATTAGGTTTTCTGAAACTTTACACTGCAAAGTGTCGAAATCTTGAGTGTTTTTGCTTGGTGGAGATGGTCTTGCTGTCAGGAACCCAGTGGCACAAATTTTGTGTCCATTTGACCACGGTTTGGCCTAGTGGCATGGGCATGCCGCTCCTGTCGTGCTCCGGGCGCCAGAGCGGGCATGGCCGGCGTCCACTCGCCGTTGACCCCGCTGTTCCTCTGGCTCCGCTCGCTGTTCCTCGGTCCCAGACCAAACCAGCCATAGCCGCGCCCTCTCCTGCTCCCCTGGCTCGCACCCGAGACGCCCTATCCCCTCCCTTAAATTCGTGGCCGAAGTTAGGCGCCGCACGGTCGTTCGTCGGCTTCCTCGCCGCAGCTCTCCAGCTCGTGCACAACGTGCGGATTCCCGAGCCGTCCCTGCTCCCGGAGATCAGCTTGCACCCGCTCTTATCCTCCCCCATTCAATTCTTGTCTGCAGCTGGGCGCACCGGCGTGCATTCAAGCGCCGCGCGCTGGCTTGTCCACAGCCTCTCGCCCCGGCAAGATAGGAGCACCCTGAGCCCTCTCGCGCGGAACCCCTTCCCCCTCTCCCCTCTGCAACCTCTTTGCTAAATTAATTGGAGGATAAACCTCGAATTCGGTCGAATCAACAGAAAATGTCGCCGCTGTTCCTCAGAACCTCGCGAGCAACTCAGAGTGTATTCGTCCGAGTAATTTGGTTTGGGAGGATCCCCTTGATCTCCTCTACCTCCCCAGCAAGCCAGAAGATCGAGTTCGACTCGGCATCGACGTGTTCATCCTCGACCCGCCATTGCCTTGCGCTCAAGCTTGGAGCCGTGGCAGTAGGCTACTCCCCCCTCGCCTCCAGCAACCCCTCCCGAGCTCGTCGCGGTGCGGAAAGCTCACGGGCATCCCCAGCAGGTGGTGCCGTGCAGCACGGCAACGGCGCTGTCGATGCCGGAGCTCCTCCCGTGCGTCCTCGACGCGAAGAAGAAGACGGCCAGCTGGCCGCCAGCGTGGCGGGAGGGTGACGCCGACAGGCGGGCCCAGGCTGGCCCAGCCGCCACGTCAGATAAGTGGAAGCGCGTTCCGCTTCTCCTGCCGGAAGACGTATTTCCGTGGAGTGCGCGACTGGCCCAGCCCAGCAGAGCGCAGCAGGCCGTTCGGCCCAGCAACGGCCTAGCCGCGCACAGAAGCAGCCCGAGCCGTTTGATGCATGTAAAATGCATAAATGAACTTTGCACTTTAATTGCTTATATTCCAATCATATTTGCATCATATAAGGGTTATATCAATGTTTTATAATGATTTTGGGAATATTCATTTATTTCCTATTTTTATGGAATTAACCCTGCACAGGCAGAAAACCCCGTTTTCTTATTTTAATGTTTCAGGGACCCAAACGTCAACGAAATCACCTGGAAATTTACGGGCGTCAATATTTGGAAGGAAGAAGACCTGTGGGCGAAGGAAGCGAACAAGCGGAGGCCGAGGCCCAAACGGGGGTGGCCCACGCGGCCAGGTACTGTGGCCGCGTGGGCCCACCGTTTGGCCTCGTGGCTCCGTTGCCGTCGATCTTCGCTCCACCGACATAGTCTTGACCTAAAAACGCCTATAAAAAAGGTCCCCCGACGTTCTCTGGAAGGAGCGCCGCACAAACACAGAAACACCGAAACGGAGATCAGGAGCTGCAGATTGGAGGGGGAAAACTCCGGCGGGGCGCTGCCGGCGTGGTCTCCATCTTCTCCATCGACTTCTCCACCGTCTCCATGATGAAGAGGGAGTAGTCCACCTCTGGACTATGGGTTTGTGGAAGTAACTTATGTATCTCTCCTCTCTTGAGCTTCACTAATTAGCACCGTATGAGCTGCTGAACATGATTACGGTCACCGTTGTAATACCTTTGTGGTGGATCTTTATGAGTTAATATATGTTTGAGATTGCAATGTTTGTTTCAGTTATGAGTATAGATGCATATTATGTACCCCGTTCTTGTCTACTTGTTTTGATCAAGCATGTTTATGAGAGCGTGTGTGGGGGAACGTGTGCATTAGTTGGAGTAACGGGGGGTGGCTAGTGCAGTGAACGTGAGAGAAAGTTCTGCGATCCACTTTGGTATCTTTACCTTACTTTGTTACCTCACTAGGGATAAACTAAAATACCATGCTACCGGGGATGTGGGCGTGACCATTGCCACTACTCCATGACTAGATCTAGCATGTTCTTATTTTCACTTCATGTCATGATACTTAATGCTATACTCTGAGTTATCTTAATTACTGAGGTGTTATGATTTAGTTCGCATCTTGGTGGAGTATAAGAGAGGTTAATAACCAAAAGATCTCTATGTTAGGACGTGATGCCCATATATCTAAGTAACTTGTTATCAAACCCTGTGTTGCAATCTCATATGTTAACTTGTGTGTTCCATTGTCTACCACTTTATAAAGAGAGAGTGCATTTGTGAAACCATGAACCCCAGTCCATTTTTAATCATAAGAAACACCTTTCCAACACCATATACCACTTTTCTATTTTCAGCCATCATTAAATCCGAAAATACAAAAATACTTTTCATCTTGCATACATCATTCAAAAACCCAAAAATATCATTTATCATTGCATCCACCATCATTGCATATTTATTTCTTGTTTGCATTGCATAACTATCCTGATATCATTCTTACACCTTGTGCTTGACAACCACAGGTGAGGTTGAGGACCAAAACATCTAACCTTGTTTTGTAGGTAACCAAAAGAAGGATAAGAAGATAAATCTACCACTTCAGATTCCCCGAGAGTTCGATATTAAACCCTCGAGTCACCCCTCGTGGGGAAAACTGTCTTCCACTTACTATACACTCTGCACTTGGAGTCTCAACCTAATCCCGTTTATTTTGCAGGTATCAAGACTTGCTCTTCGGGATCATCAAGACGTTTTCTGGCGCCGTTGCCGGGGAATCGTAGCTGAGAGATTTATCCAAGGGTGTGCATCATCGCATTCATCTCACAACAAAGTCAACGTCACCAACTTGTGCTAACACCTAAGCTTGGGGAGGTTGCACCTACGTGAGCACCATCTTATCCATCTTTACTTACAAAGCAATTTATTTGTTTTGTTAGTGTCATTGCATATCATATCATATTTATTTCAGTTTTGCATAAAAAATAAAAATACCAAAAAAACTTGCTATCATGGTGCTTGGAAACAAACAAGGAGGGAGTTCTCTAGGGAATTCTGTTTCTAGTTTTAAACAATATCATGGAGAAACATTAAAAGATGCTTGGGTAAGAATTAATAGGATGCATTATGAAGATCCTACACCTTGTGAAGATGAAAAGCTAAATCTTTATTTCTATTATGGAATAGATCCTTGGTATCAAAATGCTTTAGATGGGGCTACAGGTGGAAGTTTTGTCTTGTCAACACCACCTTGTGCAGCCATGACACTTAGAAGGATTTTTGGTAGCTTTGTGGGTAGCAAGAAAAAGTTGGAAGACACCACAATAGCACTTGCTTCATCAAAGGATAAATTTGAAACTAAGTTAGAAAAGCTACCTAGTAAGGAAGATTTTGAACAACTAGTTTCTTATTCTGAAAACATTATTCCAAAGATAAACAATGAATTGGTTAATGTCATGCATAAGTTGAGAATTTGTGAGAAAGAATTTCTGGAAAAAGATGTTTACCTGAACAATATTGAGGAAAAATTGGTTCGAGTTAGTGATTCATTGAGAAAAGATTCATCTCTTAAACATGTGAAAGAGGTTCCTGCTAGGCAACAAGTATGGGAAAAAGGAAAAGAAAGTTGAGGAAGTTAAAATGCTTAATGAAGTCAAGGATCCTTTGCTTGACTTAGAAAATTGTAGCTTGCATGAATTAATATCTATCTTACAAAAATTTGCAAGTGATCCTTCCATCAACACTAACCAAGCAGGTTTTGGTTCTTATATTGCTAATCATGTCTTGAAAGAAAAGATTGCTAGGTACAACCAAGAGGCTATGATACCACCTAAGCTTGGGGATATGTGGATACCTAAGGTACTAGTAACTATTGGAAAAGAGACACACCATGCCATACTTGATCTAGGATCTAGTGTCTCTGTTTTATCTAAAGAACTATATGAAGTGCTTGAAAAATTGAAAAATGCTCTATTGAACTAGCACTTGCTGATGACTCTATTAAACATGCTTTGGGAAAAGTAAGTGATGTTATGGTAGAGTTACATATGACTTTTGTGCCTGTGGATTTTCTAATCATGGATATGGGGAATAAAACCTCTAGTCCTATTATTCTTGGAAGACCTTTTCTTCGTACCACAGGTGCTATCATTGATTCAAAGGAAGGGAATGTAAAGTTTCAGTTTCCACACAAGAAGTGCATGGAACACTTTCCAAGGAAGAGGGAACCACCAAAGTTCAAGCTCCCTCATGAGCTTCGTCCACAATAAAACAACAAGTAAGAAGCCTAGCTATATGGCTATAAAGAAAGCGCTTTGCGGGAGGCAACCCGGTTATTTTTGTGTGATTTTTCTTTGTGTCCTCTTGCTGTAACAAGAGATTTTGTGTCTAGTTAGGTTCTGGAGTTTTTAATAAAGTGCCAAGTTTTACCCTTTTTGGTTTGAAAAAGTTGCTTATAGCGTTCGGAGATTTTATTCCTGCACGAGTCAGTGCACGGTATGATTTTTAATTCTTATTCTGTAACTCCGAATGAGCTCATATTTGAACTGTAGTTGCAACTTTTCATCCTCTGTATGCATGAATTTTTCGGAATTTTTCGAGAAAGTTTGGTAGGGTAGAAAAATACGTTTTGCTGCTGCTGTTTTTCTGGACAGATTCTGTCCCATTTTGTTTGATGCATGCTTTGAGCTTTTAAGTTGAATCTTTTTGATCCAATTGAGTTTATGAGTAGGCATACAACATTATATACTTTCTGGACATTCATATGAATTTTTGTTCAAGGATTATATGCAGCAAGGAACCTATTTGTTTATCACTATTAATGCACCCCACAGAAAAGAGATGGGAGAAACGGTGTTTTGAAGTTTTTTCACAGGGATTGGAGGAGATGCACCAAGAGCTATCCAAGGATGGTGAAGACCATAAGCTTGGGGATGTGAAGACAACCCCTGGACCTACACACTCTCGGTTTGCACACGTCCAACTTCTGTTTTTCGATCGAAACACTTTATCGCATAAACTTGGAGCGTCGTTTTTGTTTTTGTTTGAGTCTTGAGAGACCACCACACTATCAATTATATATGAGAGAGCTACTGGAAATATGGGTTGAAATATGTTGGATGCTTTTATAAGATTGGGAAAAGGGATGTTTGACTTGATTTTTAATGATACATATAGTTGCATGATTCATGAGCTTGTTTATGAGTAATAGTTTGCAAATTCTTTTTGTAGAGCTATCACTTATTCATGTTTTGGTGCTGATTGTTATTTACTTGGTTTAACATGGATTAGTTAGTTCTATGGACACTCATGCATGCATCTAGATGGTCAACTTTCTCCCTTTTGCTAGCCCAAAAACTCCAACAAGCAAAAACTTGTTTCCAACACCTTCAACCAAAGTTATTCCAGTGAGTCCACCATATCTACCTATTGGCTTTATGCTATTCCGAGTATGTTTAACATGTTGTTTGTGTTATCTTACCTCTGAATGAAAATGTTTATGTTATTGATTGCAATGGAAAAAATTGGTTATATAGCTCTCACGAACTTGATGCACAATGTTTTTTATTTGCATAATAAAACTTGACCCATTGTGATTAAGATTATGATGTTTGTGGCTTGATGAATGTTTTGGGTTGGAAGTTAGCCCATATGTGCTGTCACATGGCAAGCTTTCAACACGCTCTTCATCTCATTTAGTTGATATCATGTGCTTTTGTCTATGGATGCTTATCATGTTGAAATAAATGTGGAAATAGAGTGAGTTTAAATGAGTTTGTGTAAATGGTTAGAGAGACGCCTGGGCCGCTAATCTAAGCCATGCATCATTCATGGTGGAAATTTACTTACATACTATGGTGAACCTTCTGTGATACACCTTGCAATAAAAAACTATTCCAAATGGTAAATAAAAAGGGTGTTGAGATTGTTCATTTTGTTTGTTTGTCTTGTCATTTTGATATGGGCTTGTTCCATATCTTGGGACAAGAGGTACCCCAGTTGACGCTCTTGATGATACTATTATGCTTACAATGATATTTAATTGAACTTGCTTTGTTTCCCAAGTTGAGTAACACATGGTGTAAGTACTTGTATTCAAGGGGCATGAGACATTCAACCCATTCTTTATCAAGCACACTACTCATATTTGCTTTCACTTTAACCTTAATCATTCAAGATGCTATGATAGGGGCAATGAGAGCTTGACACCAATGAATACCTTATTGCAATCATTAACTTAAGTAGAAGAGTTTGGAAGTTGGATGAAACTTATGCATGCTTTACCTCTACTCACATATACATCTTTCCAAAGTGTACACCTATCATATTCAGATTTTCATCTACACTCTATGACCATTGTAGGATGTTCTACTTATCATTATGCATACATGTGTTCCATATTACTTGCTACCATGTTACACTTTGTGAACTATCAATGAACATCCTTGTCTTGAATACTTGATATCACTTCATAAACTATTTGCATATTGCTACTCCTTTGAAGAATGAATCATTTGACTATATGTAGCAATAGTAATCATCTTTGATATCCATTGTTAAGTATTAAATTGCAAAGTCCATGTTAGTTTTATCATCTTCATACTCGAGGACGAGCATGGATTAAGCTTGGGGATGTTGATGCATGTAAAATGCATACATGAACTTTGCACTTTAATTGCTTATATTCCAATCATATTTGCATCATATAAGGGTTATATCAATGTTTTATAATGATTTTGGGAATATTCATTTATTTCCTATTTTTATGGAATTAACCCTGCACAGGCAGAAAACCCGTTTTCTTATTTTAATGTTTCAGGGACCCAAACGTCAACGAAATCACCTGGAAATTTACGGGCGTCAATATTTGGAAGGAAGAAGACCTGTGGGCGAAGGAAGCGAACAAACGGAGGCCGAGGGCCAAACGGGGTGGCCCACGCGGCCAGGTACTGTGGCCGCGTGGGACCCACCGTTTGGCCTCGTGGCTCCGTTGCCGTCGATCTTCGCTCCACCGACATCGTCTTGACCTAAAAACGCCTATAAAAAAGGTCCCCCGACGTTCTCTGGAAGGAGCGCCGCACAAACACAGAAACACCGAAACGGAGATCAGGAGCTGCAGATTGGAGGGGGAAAACTCCGGCGGGGCGCTGCCGGCGTGGTCTCCATCTTCTCCATCGACTTCTCCACCGTCTCCATGATGAAGAGGGAGTAGTCCACCTCTGGACTATGGGTTTGTGGAAGTAACTTATGTATCTCTCCTCTCTTGAGCTTCACTAATTAGCACCGTATGAGCTGCTGAACATGATTACGGTCACCGTTGTAATACCTTTGTGGTGGATCTTTATGAGTTAATATATGTTTGAGATTGCAATGTTTGTTTCAGTTATGAGTATA
Source organism: Poa pratensis (assembly GCA_947311845.1). Taxonomy (NCBI): domain Eukaryota; kingdom Viridiplantae; phylum Streptophyta; class Magnoliopsida; order Poales; family Poaceae; genus Poa; species Poa pratensis. The sequence continues at coordinate 29,064,763 of CAMZMU010000081.1, forward strand.
GATGCATATTATGTACCCCGTTCTTGTCTACTTGTTTTGATCAAGCATGTTTATGAGAGCGTGTGTGGGGGAACGTGTGCATTAGTTGGAGTAACGGGGGGTGGCTAGTGCAGTGAACGTGAGAGAAAGTTCTGCGATCCACTTTGGTATCTTTACCTTACTTTGTTACCTCACTAGGGATAAACTAAAATACCATGCTACCGGGGATGTGGGCGTGACCATTGCCACTACTCCATGACTAGATCTAGCATGTTCTTATTTTCACTTCATGTCATGATACTTAATGCTATACTCTGAGTTATCTTAATTACTGAGGTGTTATGATTTAGTTCGCATCTTGGTGGAGTATAAGAGAGGTTAATAACCAAAAGATCTCTATGTTAGGACGTGATGCCCATATATCTAAGTAACTTGTTATCAAACCCTGTGTTGCAATCTCATATGTTAACTTGTGTGTTCCATTGTCTACCACTTTATAAAGAGAGAGTGCATTTGTGAAACCATGAACCCCAGTCCATTTTTAATCATAAGAAACACCTTTCCAACACCATATACCACTTTTCTATTTTCAGCCATCATTAAATCCGAAAATACAAAAATACTTTTCATCTTGCATACATCATTCAAAAACCCAAAAATATCATTTACATTGCATCCACCATCATTGCATATTTATTTCTTGTTTGCATTGCATAACTATCCTGATATCATTCTTACACCTTGTGCTTGACAACCACAGGTGAGGTTGAGGACCAAAACATCTAACCTTGTTTTGTAGGTAACCAAAAGAAGGATAAGAAGATAAATCTACCACTTCAGATTCCCCGAGAGTTCGATATTAAACCCTCGAGTCACCCCTCGTGGGGAAAACTGTCTTCCACTTACTATACACTCTGCACTTGGAGTCTCAACCTAATCCCGTTTATTTTTGCAGGTATCAAAGCCTTGCTCTTCGGGACCATCACCGTTTTTTTTTTCGCGCAGTCTTTTTTTTCTTTTTGGAGGTGAGCAGCAGATAGCTATCCGTCGCACGTCAATAACTTTTGAACCGTAGCTCCGTTTTAGTCGATTCAAATTTGTAAATTCCTAGTTTGTAAGGATCTGTCCAGTGGTGTGGGTTTTACCTTTTTGTAAAATACTTGTATACTCAGCACCCTCGTATGCGTGTATAGGTGTATCCCGCGGTACCGGCGAACCGAGACCCTAAACCGTGACGATCATGACCCTCCGAGCCAAACGGTGTCGATCTTCGTAGGCAAGCTAACCACTTGCTATGACCAGTCTTGTAATACTATTTGTTCGTGTTGTTCTTATTACCATGTCATATCTGTGCATCTGGTTGCCTGTCATCTGTAAACTGTGCGTCATGAGATATCATGACTTTGACATCTACTTTCCGTAGAGTTATGGTGTTGTGTCTGGGGTACCACTTCCCATTCCCGAGGCGATGGACTGGGGGAACCGCCACAGTCAACGGAGTGGGGAAGACTATATAACTGTGCGCCTCGCACCTGCGTGGCTTTGTTTGCTTCTTCTTCTTCTTCGCCGAGGTGAGGAGCGGACGAATGTCGTCTTATGATCCTCGGAGTTGGGGCATTTGCCAAAAGAGTTATTTGCTTCTTCTCCCTTCATCAAACGTGGTTGGCGTAAGCCCGCCTGGACTGCGACGCTTGGACATTTGCTTTCCAGTTGGTTCTTTTTGCCAAGATTGCTGACACCACGTCGGGTTAATCCTTGAGTGGAATGGATGCTTTCTTTCTTATGAGTGCTTTTCGGTTCATTTTGGAAACTACATGCCCTACCAACTTTGGTAGTTGATCTGCGATGGCGCTGGTCGGAGGTATCTCTGCCACAGTCACCCGATCGACGCGAACAACCTGTGATAACTTTTGTATTGATCTGCGATGGCGCTAGTCGGAGGTAGCTCCGCCATAGTCACCCGGTCGATACAAACAAACCACTGCTTGAAATATTATGTTGCTAATGACTTGTCATGTGATGATATATTGTTATGATATTATGATTGTTGTGCTGGACTAACCCTCGGTTGTTTGGACTTGTTATAATGAAACTTGATTAAATGAAACACCCCCTCCAAACAACGATAGGGTCAGTTCATGGTGCCACTAATCTGAACCTTGAAAGCAGGACCATCGTCGTCTCATGGAGGACCGTGACCTAGTAGGTTGTTGAGCCCCTTTTTGTGCCATCCATTGGGCGCAGTCATTCGGTTGTGCTGTCCGAGGGTAGAGGTCGACAGGCACGGGTTCGACTGTGATAGGGAGTCCGGAGCTAGGCATACTCGGTAGCGCCGGGGGATGTGCCGGATTTACTTGCCCGTTGTACCATGTGTATAGGGTGGTGCAGGAGAGTGTCTTAGCAAGTGGACCGTCATGTGAGTGTATTTTGCTCAGTGCGACTTTGGCGTGATAACCTGAAGTGCCGGCTGAGTAGGGTGCATTCTGATAGTTGGAAATGCAACCTCTCGAGAGTGTCAACCTAGCAAGCTAGCCTCATTCCTGGGATATGGAACAACAGTTCAGTGTCGATCACACTGTGTGTCTTTGTCGTGTCAGGAGGTTAAACTTAAGATATGTTTGGAAGAATTAATGAACGACCTGATCTCACTAAATAAACAAATAAGATGATGCAGGGAATGTTGCATTGAGATGTTGATGGTTATCCATGATATAGGATGGCGGTGTGATCGTTGGGAGCCTAGAGTTAGGCCTGAGCCAACATCAACCGTGCGTGCCCAGAGTGGAAAGATGAGTCCAGTGGGCCTAGCAGAGATCACATGTGCTGTTGTGTATTATTTGGTACCAACTGGTACACTCGTTTACTCGTCACAGGTAATCTCTTTGTCTGATTGCCGGTGCACGGTCCAACCCCACCTGGCTTGGACTCTGCACTGGCGATACCCCGTTGTTTGCTTATGCCATGTTTTGCTTGTGATGCCATGCTACCTTTATGTTATACTGTATAATTGTCTGTCTAGAGTACACACTTGCCATGTGTAGTATTTTATTTCCAATGTATAACTTGCTGCATGATTGTCTGACTGTTCATGTCTTGTGGATTACGTTACTTGCGAGTACGTCATTGTACTCAGACTGGCTTTTCATGTGGCCAGACTTAGCCAGAAGATGGAGCAAGAGTGTGATAGGATCAATAGCCCAGCCAGATACCTGTGGAATGGAGCCGCTCTAAGCCGGTGCCTTAGTCGTTTTCCGCTGCCAGTTAAACTCTATCCTGAGCCATGCTTGGCAAGTTATTCATTAACGTCTCGATAGCCTTGTAAACCATTTGTAGCACTTCTTGTGCCTGATTGTGTAATGATTTCCATAATGTTGCACTGTCGTGACGTGCGGCCAGATATCTTGAGCTGGCGCACGGGGCGGCCTCCTCTCTGGTGATATGTGCCAGGGAGGGGTGTCACACTGACCTAATATATGAGGGTTAAAAGTTTCAAAAAAAGGAAATGATTTTTTAATAACATCGTCTCACCACATATTTAGTGATATTTGTTATTGTAGATAAGACTAAGAAATAACCCATTGTACATGATGTTTTTTTCATATCTTAATTGTGTGGCAGGTTTAAGATGCAACCATCTTTTTTTTGCGAAACAAGATGCAACCGTCTTATCAATCATTGTACATGCCCTTTCCTCTTTTTTAAAACTGAAACCATGTTTTATTTTTTTGAACTGACCCTGATTGTTTCTTGGTTCAGTTCAACATGGCCGGCATTTCCATCTCCGGATCTCCCCATATTTGTCTCTTTCATGCTGAGCCGCGACAAGGATACAAAATTGGGTACGTCGGCCCAGCCTTGCTATGGCACGTCGAAAACATGTTGGCCCAAAACCTCAACGTCTCAATGTATGCTATGGCGAAGTCTGTGGGCCCAAAGGCTCGTCGTATTCCTTGTTCACCATCACCTCGACTTGGTTCCATTCGGAGCAGGAACCGCGTCCAGGAAGAGGAAGCTCACTCGCGCCACGCTTTCCTCTACCGTTGATTGTGAGCAAGAAGGAATGGGGCAGCTTCCAGAACTTTCTTGCTTTGTTTATGGGGTGGGGCACACACGGTGGCGGTTTTAACAACTAGCCACGAATGATCTACGTAGCTACGCTCACGAGATAGAACAATTATAATACTGTACTACGCTACGCTGCGCATCGAATCGATTAATTTAGCTGCATATTGTACTGATCTACGCTACCTGCTAGACAGGTCAAGCGTAATCAGGGCGTCAACGGAGTGAGCCGGGAAGGTCCGAGGAAGCACCTCAGCTTGCCTGTTGAAGCGAAACTTTCCTGGTCTCGTCGCATCTTTAGAAATCGCAGCGGATTGTTGTTGCCAGAAAGGGAACTGGAAAGCAGCACACAACCCAAATGTAGCAAGAACGAGATTCATAGCTCAACAATCAAGTTCGATGTGCAAAAAAAGATCCACAACTTCACGGTCTTGGAAGATGGAATCGGCCTAGATATAGCAACCTAAATTTCCTACGAGTACTTGTCGTCTCTATTTCTCCCTGGTGTGTATGTGCAAGTCTAGCGCGCTAGCTCTCTCTTCTCTGCCGCTGGTTTCACCCTTCACCAGGCGAGACGGAATACTGACGGACCAACCGCGTGAGCTGCTGATCGAGGTAGCCGGTCCATGGTTGGGATGTCACGCGACTGACTTGCGACCAGTGCTAGTCGTGCAGGAATCGGGTGGATTTGCTCACTGGAAGCCGCCCAAGCCGTTGAGCAGCAGCTCGTGCGGGCGCAGCAGTGTGGGGGTGGCCATCAGCGGTAGCGGAGACGGGTAAGACAGGTCGTACTCGGAGGCGTCAGGCGGGCTGGCCGAGGCGCCGGCCACGTCGTCGCCAGGCATGAGCGGGGCGCGGCAGAGCGGGCAGGTGCGCTGCTCGTGCGCCATCCAGCGGTCGATGCAGCCCCGGTGGAAGACGTGGCGGCAGTTGGGCAGCCGCCGCACCTCGTCGCCGCCGCCGACTCCGCAGAGACACACGGCGCAGTCGCCGCCGTCCCGGCAGTACGCCGATGGGGAGGAGGACGCCACCAGCGCGTCGAACCGCAGCACGGGCAGCGCCTCGTCGACGGCCACCGCCGGCAGAGCGCGGAAGCCCGGCCTCCGGTGCTGCAGCGAATTAGCCGCCGCGTGCCAGTGCGCCTCCTGCGCCGTCGTCGTGGGCGCGTTGGCGCCGACGTCGATGAGATCGCCCAGGCCGACGGCGTGGAAGGACCAGAGGAGGAAGCGGTGGAGGTGGCCGAGGAGGATGAGCACCTGGAGGAGCAGCCGCGGGAGGAGCTGCTCGGAGTAGCCCACGGGGAAGCCCATGGCGTCGATCTTGACTTGCCTCGGGGTCTCGGAGATGGTTCGCTGAGGCGTGCGAGGTGTGCGTGCGTCGCCGAATGAGCAGACAGAGGCACGGGAGAGGCGGGGCGACAGTGGAAATGGTGGAGCTGATCTATATATAAAAGCGGGAGTCGTGAGGGGAGACGACGAGAGGGGAGGAAGACGACGGAGGAAAGGAATAACGCGGAAAGATCGACGAGCGTGCGTAGGTGTGGCCTCGGGCGGCGGTAGTTGGTTGGTTTGGGCAGCGACGTGGGTTTGCGTGTTGGCCAGCTTGAGGATTGGACGGTGAACTCAATGGTGACTCCAGCGCGGAGGTCCACACTTCCACCGTCCTCTTCGCTCCATGGATTGCTAATTGCTTGTTACTGTTCTCATAGTCATAGACAGGCTGCTAATTGCACAGCTACTATCCATTATCCAGTGTAGCGTATCTTGCGAGAACTTCTTGTTTTGGGCCTCTATGTGGTTTTGTAATCGGGCAGTTTTTGTGCCGAGTGGTGTAAGTTGAGGTGGCGACCCTGGAGCCGGTTGTGTGCATTTGTTGCATTTGGTGGACTGGATCGAGTCGGGTTGGCCACGGGTCACCCTCGTTATTGCGGGTTTTTGGTCCGGTTTCCTTATAAACAACACAATATATAATTTTACGGGATAGTCTTTCTTATAAACTAGATCAACTCCTTTCTTCTATACAAATTGCAGAAACACTGTACCCGACCCTTCTCGTTGTTCTCGGGAAAAAAAGTATTGTGATGAATGATGCCTGAGATGGCAGGCACTATTTATCGCTCACAGTGGGGCTGGCCCATCTTCGTTCCTTTTCCTTTTTTTCCTTTTAGTTTTTTCTTATGTTTCTTTTCATATTTAATTTTGTGGTATCTATTTTGTTTTGATTTTCTGTTTCTTTTTCCATTTATTTTATGTTTAAATTTCCCTTTGTTTGGTAGTAGTACACGAATATTTTTTGAGCATTTTTTAATATAGAAACACAGTTTTCTAGATGAACATCAACTTTTTGTAATGTTGATGCAAACATTTTAGTATTAATCAAGAACCACTTTTTCTAAGACATGAACCCTTTTTCATAACTTATACATTTTTTAAGAAAATGTATTTTCAAAAAAACTGTGGTGGTTAGAAAAAAGTTCAATTTTTTTAAAAAAAGCGGTTTAAAAGGTTCAAAAACATGTTCAGGGGAAAAAAAGAAGTGTTCATGTAAAAGAGGATCATGCATTTTCGAGAAATATTAGAGAAAATTGTTAACCGGGTTTAAAAAATGTTCATGTGGTTCAAAATAATTGTTCCTGAGTTTAAAAAATGTTCATGACGTTCAGAAAAATGTTCTAAGGTTAAAAAAAGAGTTCACTTACAAAAAAAGGATCATGCATTTTCGTGAAATTATTCATGAAGGTCGAGAAATTGCTCACGAGGTTAAAAAAAATGTTCATGTGGTTCAAAAAATATGTTCCCGAGTTTAAAAAATGTTCCCGGGTTGAAAAGAGAGTTCACCTATGTAAAAGAAGGTTCATATATTTCAAGAAATTATGCAAGGAGATTGAGAAAATTGTTCACTGAGTTCAAAAAAATATTCATATGGTTCAAAATAAATGTTCCATGGTTTAAAATGGCTCGGAGGTTCAAAAAATAAATTCACATAGTCCAACAACAACAAGAAACGAAAACGGAAAAAAAGAATATAAATAAGTAAAATATGTTCCTGTATTATCCGGGAAATAAAAATATAGAAAGCATAAAAGATAAGTAGAAATAAAAATTGAAAAATAAGAAAACCTCATATGTGGGCCGACTCATGTGGGGGAAATCGTGCGGGGGGAGTCGATCCCCTGACTCACTGGGGGAATCGCGCGGGCGAGTTCACCCCTGGGAATGATACTGAATTGAAAACCGACTAGCTAAGGAAATAGCAATTACCAATGGTGAAAATAAATTTTAATTCTGTTTGTAACGTAACAGAAGATTCTTTTTAAATACTCTCTGCTTTATAAAAATGCAAGTTCTAGTTGTTTGATTTCTAAGGGAATCTTTTGTCAGATTATAAATCGGAGGTACGCTCTGTAAGTACAAAGTTCGTCAGGATATTGTTGTAATGTCTTTCAGATGGAAAAAAAAGAGAGATAAAAGGTAGCCAGGTCCAGGGGAAGGTTCTCCGCATTCTTTTGCTCTCGGAGCCAGGAGTGTCTTCTATACGCGGTCGCAAATTCACATGAAACAGCTCTGCTCTTCTTTTTTCTTTCAAGAGAGAGGAGCGCTGTTCTTCCTTCTCCTACTGAACTTGGCTTCAACCGGGTCGCATCCATTTGACCACTCTCTCTGTTTCTTTTATTTCTTGAACCCGCAGGAGAGTTGCGCGTCTTTTTATTAAGCTTAAAAGAGAAGAACAATACCAAAGAATGACTACAATGCCTTGCGGCAACCACCGCTAATCTGAAGATTAGCCACCACACACAACACACCAACAACTACAGGAACTCACTAAGCTTAAGTGGAGCAGCGGGGCCGCGTCTCGACCAACACCGGCCTACTCCGCGAAACGACTACTCCATCCAAACTACCCAAGCCAACGTGCCCTCCACATTTGAGTGCCTAGAGGAAGATCGGCCAGCGAATGGCAGGGCTTCACCAGTCTTTAGGAAGAAACCTTCTTGGAAGCACCACCGTCGGCGTACATAGAGCCCTAGAGGCTCATGCCCTGAGCAACAACAAACGCCTGCGCGGCACCGAATACCGTGTGCACCACCAAGCCTTGTCTCCAAAGCAATGCTTTCAACAAAGAAGCGACGTCGGAGACGCCGCCATCGCTAATCCGGTACGCCGAATTAAGGTTTTCACCCAGGGACAATACCATGATGGTTGGGGAGATGCCGGAGCTTCACTGCGACGCCTCCATGGAGGAAAACGACGCCCGAAGGCGCCGTCGTCGCCGGCACCGACAAAGATCGGGCAGGACTTTCGTCTGAATTTCCGCACACCCAAACACCCAACCGCGAATAGCACACAGCCCAAGCCATGATCTACCACGCCGCAGCAGTCCCTTGTTGTTGTCGTTGAAGCATTGCGGTCCACTCCACCACCACCATGGCAGCAACCAGCCAGAGCCAACCTTGCAGCCGAACGGCGCGGCCCGCGCGGCCCAGGTCGGGCCCACACGTGCGCCGCTAGCTCGCCGCAGGCCGACTCCTGGCCTACCTCTGCACAGGCGGACAGCCGCCTCATGGCACCACCAGCACCGAGGGAGACCGCCGAGCATCGCCGACCGGAGCTTTGCGCTGCCGTTTCTAGCGACCATGGCAGCGAAGATGCGCCCCCACCAGCACCTTTTTGGTGGCGAGGGCGCCGAACGCCTTCACGGCGAGCTTCCCCGCCAGCACCTTTTTGGTGGCGAGGGCGCCCGCCGCCGCCACGGTGACGGCCTGCGGCAGCGGCGGTGATGGGGGGGCGGAGGTGGGAGGGGCCGGCGGCGGCGATTTTAGGATTCCCCCGAGTCGCCCCGTACGGAGCAACGCGGTGGTCGGGAGGGGGGGTCCTGATCACGCGTTGTTATCTACTCTGTTTCTCAGAGGTTACTGCTTCCACACAACAAACTCTTCCAAACAATTTGGTCGCTTGCTTTTCCATTCACTTGTTTGGTGAGGAGCTCAGTTTTGACTTGAGTTCTATCCATGCATGGAATGTTAGTAGTTAGTACACACTCCATGGGAAAGGCAGGATTGAACGTGGACTCCATTATTCCCTCTTTCCACCGGCTAACTTATTTGGTGGGTCATGCGAGCTTAATTCTGCACAAATGTTTATGACTACCTGACGAATTTCTTATTCGGCAGCGAGATTGCTGAGGAAAAATTAAGGACACCAGGCTAATGTGCTCCTTAACAAAACGACACAGCAAAGACAGCAGAAACCACTTGCTTACTCCCTCCGTCCTCAAATAAGTGGACATATGGAAATTTCAAGACAAATTATGGAATGGATAAACATATACATTGGGATTGTGCAAACCACTATCTTTCTCCTCTTTAATTCCCCACCTCCAATAAGCTAAGTGCATGTAGAAAATGAGAATACCATGCATTAGACATGATTGGTCTTGATTCCCGTGTGATGAGAGAGACTCATTTTTTTCCACTTCAATGTGCATTGGGAATCTAGACGTACACTCTTTTGTGGAAAAATTTCAAACCTAAACGTCCACTTATTTGAGGACGGAGGAGTAGAAGATTATGTTATGTGCCGGTACGAGACAAGGATGACACCTTCTCGGCGATCTTCTTGCAGCCTCCCGCTTGGACCGGCTAACTAATTGTCTTGGCACTTTTCGCTTGGGCATTCCGCGGAGTCCTAAATTAAGCGCCACTTTACGCGTAGGACAGGGGAATAAGAAAATGCAGGATAACAATATCATGCCTATTTTAACATATATAATTTTGTATGTACCAAAATTTATTTGATTCAATTAAAAAGCAAAAGAATCTGGAAAAGAGGGTGTCTAGATGGGAAACTCATATATCCCGTCTTCAGGCGGCGGAACTGCCCCGCGCCTCCTAGAGGTCGGCCAGCCCATTTAATGGCGTTCCTCATTTAATTCACATTTCCCTTTTTTATGTTTTCTTTTTTCTGTTTACTTTCATTTATCTCTTTTGAAAATTGTTCAGATTTTAAAAATAGTTTCAGATTTGAACGTTTTTGAAATCTATATTTTTTTGATTTTGAACATTTTTTAAATCCAATTTTTTTAATTAATTTTGAACTTTTTTGAAAAATCCTCCAATTATGAAGAATTTTGAAATCTAAACTTTTTTGAGTTTGAATATTTTTTGAATCTGATTATTTATCTGAATCTGAAGATTTTTAAAATCTGTTTTTTTAATTCAATCTTTCCAGCTATTAACATTTTTTTGGTTTGAGCATTTTTCGAATCTGAATATCTTTTGAATCCGAACATTTTTCGAAATCTAAACATTTTTAAAATCTGATAATTTTTTAAAATCATAAAAAAGGTAAGATAAAGAAAAACAGGAAAAAAAGGAAGAAAACATAAAAGAAAAAGAAGAAAAAACAAAGAAGGAAAAAAAGCCAGATGGGCCGGTCCTTCAGCGCCACCATTTAGGCGGCGCGGGCATACATAGGGTTTACCGTAGATGTTTGATTTTCCTCGGCTAGACGTCGAAGCTGGGGGTGGACCTTTGGCTGGGCCAACCTGGATCGTGGCCACCTAGGCCATGCAGTGGTGGACCTTCGGCTAGGCCAACCTGGACCGTGGCTACCCAGCCCATGCAGTTTATCCCTTCGGTGGGACTACGAAAAGGATTCCCTTCGTAAAGGGAAAAAAGAGAGCGTACGAGCGTGCCACGTGGTGGCCTACAGACGTCCGTGAGGTGGCCAAAACGAATTTGGCTACGTACCTGAGGTCCCCACGCGCGCCATGCAGGAAATTCTCTGGTACGCTGCTCTCCTACTGCTGTTCTCGTACGGCAAAGGAAGCCTCCACGTACATATCCAAGCGAAGGAAGCTCCGTCCGCGTACAAATCCAAACGAAGCCCCCCCGCGGCGTTCGTGGTCTGCTGCTGTCGGCTGGGTCGTCGCGTACGTGCGTGCCGAGCGGAGGCGTACAGACCAGCGCGAACGGCAGTTCGATTGGACGGACGTACAGAAGGCATTAGGGTAAAAAAAACTAAGATGTACATAAAAATAATCTTTATGGATGTACATGCTGTTGGATGTACAGCCATGTTGGTACTGGATGTACACTCACGCTGCTACTGGATGTACACGCTGCCGACGTCATCTTTGATTTCGGGGGCTCGGGGCAGACTGGGTCTACGCCTTCTTTGTCTTCTAATTCTTGGACACCTATGTCGCAGCAGTGGAACATGGGGTTCCCCTGATGCTGCTAAAGTGGGTCCTCCGCTGGGGCCCACCAAGAAGATGGAGAAGGCAAGGAGTCAAGTACAACAGATGGGTTAGCCCATCTGCCCCAAGGACACCCGACAAGTTCGACAGCAACGCTCCGCGGCTAAGGACTAGGCGACCTTCCTGGGTCACCCCCTCGCCCGGAGAACCAGGCGGAACACCCGCGGGTCCGTGCGCCCGGCAGGAGGCCAGGCGCGCCCTCGGGTCCTCCGTCCGTACCACCGAGAGGATAAGATCGCCAACTCGCCGGAAGCTTGTGGAAGACTTGGGTGCCAAGATGAAGGCTGCGCCCTGATGACGTTGCCACGAGCGCAGTTGGCGGGGCGGACAGGCTTTGTCCGTCCCACCTTTTCCAAGGGTGGACGACCACGCCGCCCTCCGGAGAATGCTTGGAGGAGAGGACGCCACGTTTCCTCCAAGGACCGCCGAGGGGTTTTCCCGCCAAGACCCTTCACGCCTCTTGCGTGCCCATGTCGGATCCCCTTAGCCTATAAAAGGAGGACCATGGCACCGAGGAGGGGGAGTGAGAACAGAAGCAAGCTAGAGCTCAGGCAAGACTAGACTAGGATTCGGAAGGTAGAGAGAGGTGATCTCCTCAGGGCAGGTGACGAGGGGTTAACTCATCAAATCACATGGTTATGACCTAGGGTTGAGATTATGGGAAGAGAACGTGGTAGTACTGGTAGTTTCGTCGGCTGACAAACAGATGCAAAGATTTACCCAGGTTCAGGCCCCTCGGGTGGAGGTAAAGACCCTACTTCCTGCTTGTCTGGTATTGATCGTGTGAGATTATGCGGTTACAAGGGGAGCTCTGGCGAGATGTCGATCTCGCTAGGGCTTTTGGCGGCTCGAGTATGGCTTGTCTTGGATCGGCAGCCCTCCCAACCTTTATATAATAGGCTGGGTCTCGGGAGTTCGTAACCGACCCAGTTTACATGTAAGGAAAGTCTAAACCAACTATGCCTATGACTAATCTTAGAGGATACTCCATCTTGTTGGGCCTTTCGTCATGGGCTTCATGTAGGCTCTTGATAGTTGGGCCTTAGTCGACACGTGCACCAGGTACCCTTACGGTAGGGTACCCGAGATGTATATCCTTGTCAGTAGCCCCCGAGTACTTGTCTGACTCGAAGAATCGGGCATGGACTCATTCGTAAGTGCACGTCATATGCTTTGTATTTTGTATATTATAATTGAAATTCCTGTATGAATAGCACATGTTGGCTATGTCGAGTATCTCATCGACTGTGGTTTTTGCTTATGATGATCAAGGGATAATAGCTTAGCAGGTCCAGTGCACTCGACGGATCGGAACTGGTTAACTACACATTCGGATAAAACCTTACTAGCTTTCAATCAAATTCGAGTCCCCAGACTCGAATCTGGAACAAACTGGTCAGATTTGACTAGGCCGCGGAGGTCTTACTGAGTCGATCTGCAGTATAGCTTTGAATTTTACCCAACGCGTCCGGCAGGATTTTTCATCATGTCTGCTGACACGGAAAGTATAAGGATTGACGTTGCTGGAACGGTCCTTAGCCCAGCTCGAAAGTTCGGCGGGTCTTACCTTTGCACTATGCGTGCAGCATCCGAGGTATTTGCGGCGGACGCAACTCGGGAATGTTTCGAGTATGATTTTGTATATGAACTCATCGAGCCTTTTGTCAACTGACACTTTGTCGTTATTCTATCGGGTGCGCGACAGCGCTCCCGATGGGAGTAGCCCCGAGATTGTGCTTTATTGCTTGCAATGGAGGATAATCTCAAATCTTTTTATCCCATATACTCTTAGTCGAAGAAATTTTTGATACGCTCCCGATGGGAGTAATATGCCTCAGTCGAAGGAACGGTCGAGTGACCAATTTTTGCCTTAACGTTGCTTTTTCACACCCGAACCAATCAAGATAATCGAGTGAACGATATGCATTGGGCGAACTCGAATACTTTTTCGAACAGATTCTTGTAATGACGTCAGGGATGACGTTTCTGGCGACTGCTCTTCCTGATACGCGGTGGCGTGCGTTATGCTGTGATGGATGGGACGTGACACGCATGTGGGCCCAATGTGCAGCGCTGACCGAACGACGGTGCCGTTTGGACTTGATTTGACCACTCTGGCCCACTTTTGACGGAGGCGTGATGATGGCTCCTCTTTTTGCGTGCGTAGTGGGCGGAGTGGCCGGCGACGGTTGCCCTCCACGGTTGCCACGTGTACGGTGAGATTGCGTGCGTAACGCACGATTAGGATCTGAACGGTTGTGATCGCTTTTGATTTGTGGTAAATAGGGGGAACGGCGCTGGCATTATTTTTACTTGCCATTTGCTCTGCGCGCCGCCCCTGCTTCATCGTCTTCCTCTCGCTTCCCCATTGTTCCTGCCCGAGCTCCTGCTGTTCCCCTTAGCCACCACTGCCATGGCGCCAAAGAGAAAGGCTGCTGCGCCGACGCGCCCGCGACGATGCGGCCACTCTGAAGGGGAAGAAGACTGCGGCTGGCGCATCTGCGCCCGTCATCGACCTCAAGAAGAGCGACGGCGATTGGGTGAAATCCACCTTAAGGAGGCGCATCTGGACAAGCTTCGCGAGGAGGGAATGCTGCCCCCGCGGACCAGCTGTTCGTCGCGCGCCGTCGCCCAAGGAGGTACTCCCCGAGCCTCGCGCTAACGAGCGCGTTTGTTTTGCGGAGTTTCTTCCTAGGGGTTTTTCGTTTCCCCTCCACGACTTTGTTCGTGGCTTGATGTTGCTTACGGGGTGCAAATCCATGATTTCACCCCGAATGGCATTATGCACATTGCCTGCTTTATGGTTTTGTGCGAGTGCTACTTGGGAGTTTCTCCCAGCTGGGCCCTCTGGAAGTCGATTTTCATGGTCCCCCAACAACCGAGGCGGCCGCACCTATCCTGTTGGCGGCTTCGGGATCCAGGTGCGCAACGACACCCGCTACTTCGCCCTGAAGCCAGTCGACTCGGCGCAAGGGTGGAGGAAGAGGTGGTTTTATGTGCGCGTCGACCAGGAAGGAGTCCCGCCATTTTCGACTGCTGGTATACTCGCGAGGACGAATGCCTGGGACCACCCGCTTTCGGCTGAAGAAAAGGCAGAAGCGGCGCCTCTGCTGTCGAAGATTGGAGAGCTGCTAAGCAGCGTAACTGGTGTGCATTTGATTGCCACCTTTGTGAAGCTGCGGGTGTGGCCGCTCCGCGCTCGAGCCCACCCCATGTGGGAGTATGAGGGTGCGCTCGACGTCACCCGAATGAGCAAGGAGGAACTGTCGAAGAGCGAGCTGGTGTCACATGTGCGGTCCATTACCAGCACGAAATCCAGCGAGCCCTGCAACGTCGACTGCCCTGTCACTCCTTATGGTGCTGAAAGGCCTTTGGAGGAGGTTAGTGAACGATCAAGTTTATGATCTCCTGCTTTTGCTATTTGTTGTGCATCTTTGTAACTTTCGACTGCTGTATTTTGTATGCAGGGCCATTCAACTGCATCAACCCTTCCTCCTCTTCCCGAAGATGGCCCAACTCATGAAACGGAGGTGCAAACGGTAGAAACGAAGGGAGGGGATGAATCGCCTCTACCTTCGGCTACCACATCTCCCATGGAAGAGGTCGAAGAGGAAGGGGCAGAGGAAGTACAGGCCGAGGAGCCCGCCACGACTGATCATGTGAGCGAGGTTCCCACTCGCAAGCGCCGTCGGGTGGCCCGAGTTGTGTCTTCCTCCACGAGTTCACCCGCGAAGGAATCAGATGTGAGAGATGACGGAGACTCGGGCTCGTCTCCTACTGCCACAGCTGCTCCTTTGAACGTGAGCCCGTTGAGCTCAGCTCCTCCTCCCCAGTCGGGTGAGGAGCTGCTTTTTGGAGGTCCAAATTTTGACAACCTCGACACTGATGAGGAAGAAGAAGCACAGGTTTGCTCTAGCTTTTTGTACTAAGGTTTTTGCTGTTGATATGTTTGCTTATGTTGTATTTCTTCTGTCACTCGCAGTGCTGAGACTGTGCGCCCTCTGACTCCTCCATCCGAGAAGATTACGACCCCTGAGCACCCGGAAGTCTCTCACGTGGCTCCGGAGGTCGTTCAATCAGCAGCCACGGCTACTGCTATTGAAACGGCCAAGGCTATGAGTGCCGCAACTCCGGAGGTCGGGACATCAGCCGCGAAGCCCGCGCCTTGGACGGAACACGTAAGTGTCTTTTTGTCGAGTCCGCATACGGGACTGGTATGTATAACTTATGCTGGTTTCGTGTGCTTGCAGCCTTACTACCTCAACCTGGTAGAATCGGGCAAGGCTTTTGTCCAAATGGAGCAAGAGAGGGACAGTCTGCGCACCAGTTTGGAGCAACTCACTCGTAAGTGTATTTTGATTCTTAACCGAAGTTCCTTTTTGCACTGTCTTTGCTTAGTCGAATGTTTGAATTACTTCTTGCCATCAAATTCAGACGACAAGGCATCGGCTGAGTCTCGGGTGAAGGAGCTAGAAGATGCACTCGCCAAGCAGCGTGCTGAGTCGAAGAAGGCTTTGGATGATGCCAAGGACTCCGCTGCCTTGCGCGAGAAAGAGTATGCTGAGCGGCTGGCTAGCCTCACCCGAGACGTGGGCGGTTAGTAAAATTTGCCACTTTTTGTTTACTTCTGTTGCCGCTGAGTGTTGTGTAAGAGTTTCTGTTCTCTCTGATTTTTGAAGGAGCTGTTGGCGCACCGGCACCTGTAGACCAGGCGAGTGGCGATTTGTCCCTCGACCGTGCTATTGGCGACCTTGACGCTCTCCGCCCAAGCTAAGGATGCACTCGCCAAGTCTACGAGCACACTCGGCGCCGTATACAAGGGCGTGTTCCCGTCTGGCCAACTTCCATCGACTGTGGATGGCTTCGCCGATGTCCTAGGCCCGGGAACCTCGACTATGGCGAGTTTTGCTCGCACCCTGACGGTACGCGGCTCAGAGACCACCCTCAAACTCCTTTTAGGTCATGGGATAGAGGGTGACTTCAAGGCCGCTCTGTCTGATTTCCCTCGGAAGCCGGACGGGAAGCTGTGTCTCTGAAGCATGTGAACGAGCCAGCCGCGAGCTGGCTGAAATTTTTATGACTACCGTGGAGCGCCGGTCAGCGGAGGTCGCCAATCGCGCGCGTAGGGCTAGGTCGGAGTCTGCATCATAGACTTTAGGGCCATCTTCCCTTTTTATGGACTGTAATTATACTTTTATGATATCGCGAGTATGCGTATGCTTTTGCCACACTTGTATGGATTTGGGTCCTTGTTGTGTTTCCGCCTGTAAGGCTATGTGCTATTACTCGCCTAAGCTTTGTGATGAGTCTCTCATATCTGACATGAGATTTTTATGATGTTTGGAACAGAAGCGGGCAGCCGCTACTTCATCTGGCTCGTCGCGGCATCGTGCTCCCACTCGATCTCGAGCTCAGGTGGCAAATGATGCCGCAGTAATGCGTTATATGAAGGCTCGAGTCGTAAAACTGGAGCAAGAGTTGAAGAGTGCCCAGAGCGAGCTGGATAGGATGAGGGCGAGGCCTGCTTTACCCACTCAGCGAGAGGACTATGTGCTTGGCGAGATGGAGATCGTGAACAGACAACTCGAGTGTAAGCATGACTGCCTTGATCTCAAGAGTTCATAGTCTGTCCTTTTTGTTGACCCAACGTGCGTTGTTGCAGGTTTTGTTCCAGATTTCCAGGCGGAGCAAGCTCGTGTTGATGAGCAGTTGAACAATGCGACTGACGAACCAACGACGGGCCGTCAGCACTTTCGCTTGGATAAGACCGAGCGGCATACTCGCAACTCTAAAGGATCGAGTGTGGCGGAGCACTCTGCTGCTCGAGTTATGCAGGTCGGCCTTCAGTCGAATCAACCAGACTCTTTTCCCGACGGGGCCGCAACCTCAAGGAATCCATGCGTTGCTCGGGCTTTTCCGGAGTGCAGGTCCTATTCGAGATTTTATCACCCAGAAGCTTGTGGATGGAGCCAACGCAACGATGGCGTATATCCGGAGTAAGCGTCCAAATATGCAGCTACGTCCACCCGTGCCTGGATCGACTTTGTCACAGTCGCAACTTGACGATACAGTCGAATATGCGAGGGTGATGGTTGAGTGTTATCACGCTCAACTTATGGGCCCTGTTCTTCCAGTCAAGGACGAACCGGAAGATTAGGGTATTTCTGTATATAGGGCAGCCCCCGAGTGTAAATTTGCCACTTATACGTAGTGTATATTTATTTATATGTATGTGCGCAGCCCCCGTGTGTATCGAGTGGGGTTTATGAAAAACACTTAGTATGGAACATGAATTGCACAGCCCCCGAGTGTTCGAGTGAGGCTGTGAATTTTTGCGATGTTTGAAGCTTCAACTCATGATTTTGAGCAACTTTTTCGTTTATGTATGATTTTTATGACCCAGCCCCCGAGTATTCGAGTGCGGCTGGGGTATTATGTTTGAAGAAGGAGCGAAAGCTCATGCTTTGAGATAGCGCAGCCCCCGAGTATTCGGGTGAGGCTAAGGTTGTGCGAATAAGTTATGCGAGTAGTAAGCAGGGAGAAATATGAGGAATCATTGACTATATTCCATTTTTGAATGTTAAGCTGCAGGCCGCCTCATTAAAAACCTTCCAGTCCCCGTAGGTACCCTGGTAAGGAAAAGAGCGCGTCTGAAACCTGCAGCCATCCGACATATGTGCCTATTACATTGTGCGACTGAGCAATCTAAGCATAGAAACGGCGCAGCTGCGCAACGTTCCAAGGATTGTGCGAGAGTTCGCCTGTCTTCGCGTGCTTCAGTCTGTATGCTCCACCACCAATGACCTCGGTGATGATGAAGGGTCCTTCCCATGGAGAAGCGAGTTTGTGCACCTTCTTTTGCTTCAGTCGAAGTACCAGGTCGCCAACCTCAAAGGACCTGGTACGCAGTCGACGGCTGTGGTAGTTGCGGAGGTCTTGCTGATAGACAGCTGTGCGTGCTAGCGCCGTGTTGCGTGCTTCTTCGAGCAAGTCGACTGCATCTTCGAGTGCTTCATCTGCATCTTCTTCGTTGTATGCCTCGACTCTTGGTGCATTGAATCTTACATCTGATGGCAGGATTGCCTCTGCGCCGTAGACCATAAAGAATGGGGTGAATTGTGTTGAAGCGTTGGGAGTTGTGCGTAGGCTCCATAGCACAGACGGGAGTTCTTCGACCCAAGCACCCGCGGCCCTTTTGAGTGGCACCAGGAGGCGTTTCTTGATTCCGCTCGTCACGAGTCCATTGGCTTTTTCGACTTGGCCATTGGATTGCGGGTGTGCCACGGATGCATAATTGAGCGTAATGTCCTGCTCTTTGCAGAAGGATCGGAACTCTTCAGCCGTGAAGTTTGTACCGTTATCAGTGATGATGCTACTTGGCACACCAAAGCGGTATATGATGGATTTTATGAAATTGACTGCTATAGTGGCAGTCGAACTTGTGATAGGGACTGCTTCAATCCACTTGGTGAACTTGTCGACCGCCACCAGAAGGTGAGTATGCCCTCCATGGGAGGATTTTTTGAGTGGCTCAACCATATCGATCCCCCACTGGGCGAAGGGCCAGGCCAATGGTATTGTCTTCAACGCCGATGTGGGTGCGTGCGGCTTTGTGGCGAATTTTTGACAGCCGATGCACCTTTTGACTATGTCCTCCGCGTCTTTGAGTGCTGTGGGCCAGTAGAAGCCTGCGCGAAAGGTTTTGGCTACGAGTGATCGACTGCTGGCGTGATGCCCGCAGGTACCTGCATGAATATCACGAAGGATGGCCTGGCCATCTTCAAATGCTATGCATCGTTGGAACATACCTGATACGCTGCATTTGTATAGTTCGCCGTTGATGACGGTGTATGCTTTAGAAGTGACGCGTCTTAACTCTGTTATGTCTTCAGGTACCTCTCCGCGGAGTATGTATGCGAGGAAAGGTTGAGTCCAAGTTGGCTCGATGAGGAGTACCTCGACTGGCGGGTCCTCTGTGCTGGGTGCTTTGCTCTTGGCTGGTACGGCTGATGTAGGAGATGTTCATTTTTTCTTGATGGACCTGTGCTCGATGCGCTCGAGGAAGACACCAGGTGGAACTGGTGCTTTGGTCGCGCCAATGTTAGCTAGCTTATCTGCTTCTTCATTGCTTTCACGCCCTATGTACCGCAACTCGGAGCTTTCGAAGCTGCCCTCCATTAAGTTGTACAAGTCACGGTAGGCGATCATGCTATTTGCGATTGCATCGCATGCCTTCATTGTTTGCTGCACCACAAGATTCGAGTCACCATAGATCATCAGTCGAGTGCACCTGAGGGCTTTGGCCATCCGCATGCCATGGATCAGGGCCTCGTACTCAGCTTCGTTATTGGAAGGTAACTCGAATCCCATCTGCAGGATATAGCGAAGCTTGTCGCCTTTTGGTGATATGAGGATGACACCTGCGTCTGTGCCTTCGTTCTTCTTTGAGCCGTCAAAGTACATAGTCCATGAGTTGGACACATCTGGTGCTCCTGGTAATTGAGCTTCGATTCACTCGGTATGGAAGTCGGTAAGACTTGTGCTTTGATGGCCTTCGGGTAATCATACTTGATATCTCGTGGTCCTAGCTCGATGAGCCATTTTGCGACTCGCCCAGTTGCATTGGGGTTTGTGAGGATGTTGATACGTCTCAAACGTATCTATAATTTTTGATGTTCCGTGCTTGTTTTATACCAATTGCTGCATGTTTTGCATCTACTTTATATCACTTTTATACATTTTTTGGGACTAACCTATTAACAAGATGCCGAAGTGCCAGTTCCTGTTTTCTGCTGTTTTTGTATTCCAGAAAAGCTAGTCTGGAAATATTCTCGGAATTGGACGAAACTGCACGGGGGTCCCTATTTTTCCAGAACACACCTGACGGAGCGAAGGAGCGGCAGAGGAGGGCCACCAGGAGGCCACACGCACCTAGGGCGCGGGCCCCCCTTCTGCCGCGCCCTAGGGTGGTGTGGGCCCCTCGGGGGTCCGCAGCCGCCGCCCTTTCGCCTACTTATTCCCCCCGACGCGAAAACCCTAAGTACCTGAGCAAATATCCACGAAAAGATCCAGAGACGCTGCCATCGTCAACCCTAGCTCGGATGGGTTCAGAACCTCTTCCCGGCACCCTGCCGGAGAGGGGAATCGTCACCAGAGGCTTCTACATCGCCATGCCTGCCTCCGGAGTGATGCGTGAGTAGTTCATCCTTGGACTACGGGTCCATAGCAGTAGCTAGATGGTTGTCTCTCCACTTTGTGCCATCATGTTTAGATCTTGTGAGCTGCCCTACATGATTAAGATCATATTATTGTAATGCTACATGTTGTGTTTGCTGGGATCCGATGAATATTGAATATTATGTCAAGTTGATTATCAATCTATCTTATATGTTATTTAAGATCTTGCATGCTTTCCGTTACTCGTAGATGCTTTGGCCAAGTAGATGCTTGTAACTCCAAGAGAGAGTATTTATGCTAGATAGTGGGTTCATGTCTCCGTTTAACCTGGGACAGTGACAGAAAGTTCTAAGGTTGTGGATGTGCTGTTGCCACTAGGGATAACCTAACGATGCTATGTCCACGGACATATGTGTTTGTTTACATTACGCACTTTACTTAATGCAATTATCCGTTACTTGCAACTTAATACCAACGGGGGACTCGGATGACAACCTGGCGGTGGATTATTAGTCATAGATGCTGTTGGATAACGATCTATGTATTATGTCGTAATGCCCAATTAAATATCATAGTAGTCAACATGTCATGTATATGCATTGTCATGCGCTCACTATTCGTCAATTGCCCAGCTGTAATTTGTTCACCCAACATGTTAGTTATCTTTTATGGAGAGACACCACTAGTGAAATGTGGACCCCGGTCCATTCTTTTACACTGATTAAACAACCACAAACTGCAAACTGTTCCTTTTTCATTCTGTGCAATTTAATACTCATTCTCCACACCATACGTTTAATCATTTGTTTTCAGCAAGCCAGTGAGATTGACAACCTCACTGTTTGGTGGGGCAAAGTAGTTTGATTGTGTTGTGTGCAGATTCCACATCAACAGTCCAGACTCCCTGCAACAGCTATTTTTCTGGCGCCTTTGACAACCTTCTGAAGAGTTGCTGCTCCTACTGGTTCGATAACCTTGGTTTCTTTCTGAGGGAAAACTTGCTGCTGACTACATCATACCTTCCTCTTGGGGTCTCCCAACGAACGTGTGTTTCACGTCATCAGATGTCTCCGATCCCTGAGGTGCTGATTACAGTGATCGGGTGCTCTGCGAAGTAGTGTGTCAGCTTCCTTGAGAACATGAACACGGCGTAGGCCAGCTTTTGATAGTGCGGGTACCGCTGCTTTGATATGGAGAGCACTTCACTCAAGTAATAGACTGGGCGTTGTATGCTTTGGGCGTGTCCCTCCTCCCTTCGTTCGACTACCAGTACGGTACTACCACCCTGTTAGTTGCGGAGACATATAGGTATAGCGGCTCGTTCCCTTGGTGCGACGAGGATTGGAGGGCTTGTGAGGACTCGCTTGAGCTCCGTGAAGGCTGCTTCGGCTTCTGGCGTCCACTCGAATTTGTCTGCTTTCTTCATCAGTCGATAGAACGGGAGTGCTTTTTCGCCTAGCTTGCTGATGAATCGACTGAGTGCTGCCACTCGACCCGCTAACTTTTGCACGTCATGGAGCTTTGAAGGCCTTTGCATCGTCAAGATGGCCTGTATTTTCTCCGGGTCCGCCTCGATTCCACGAGCCGAGACTAGATACCCAGGAGCTGCCCGGCTGGCACGCCGAACGTGCACTTCTTCGGGTTGAGCTTGATGTGGAAGCGTTTGAGGTTTGCGAACGTCTCTCGCAAGTCATCGAGTAGTGTGTTTTCCTCCCTTGTTGTGATGACGATGTCATCTACGTAGACCTGGACGTTTCGCCCAATTTGCTTCTTGAGGCAGTCTTGCATCATGCGCTGGTAGGTTGCGCCTGCGTTCTTGAGCCCAAAGGCATGTTGTGTAGCAGTAGACCCCGAGTGGGGTTATGAACGCCGTTTTCTCTTCATCTCTTCCTTCATCCTTATCTGGTGGTAACCTGAGTAAGCATCCAGGAAGGACAAGCGAGCGCACCCGGCGGTGGAGTCGACGATCTGGTCGATTCGAGGTAGTGGAAAGTGATCCTTTGGACAACATTTATTGAGTGCTGTGAAATCTACGCACATCCGAAGGATATCTGTGTGCTTCTTCTCTACGAGTACGGGGTTGGCCACCCATTGTGATTTCTTGATTTCTCTGATGAAACCTGCTGCGAGTAGTCTGTCGACTTCGGCTTCGACTGCGGTTCTTTTGGGCCGGATATGCGGCGCATTGTTTGCTTGACTGGTTTAGCATCTGGAAATAATTGGAGAGAGTGCTCGGCGAATTCCCTGGGAATACCTGGCATGTCGGCTGGACACCACGCAAATATATCCCAGTTCTCACGGAGGAATTCGACGAGCGCGCTTTCCTATGCGATAGGCAGACTCGAAGAGACATTGACTGTCTTGGTCGGGTCAGTCGGGTGCACCTGATGCGACCTTGTGTCATTGGTGGCATTGAATGCTCTGTCGACTGCCACCTTCTTGTGCTCCGGCATAAGTGTTCGATCGTTGGAGACCGCTAGATCGGCGAGTGTTGCTTCCATGCCGAACATCTCAGAGATTTTGCTAAACTCTCGGTCGCAAGAGTCGGACTTTTGGAAGTTTCCTTTGACTGTGATTACTCCTTTTGGTCCAGGCATCTTCAGCTGGAGGTATGCATAGTGTGGACCGCCATGAATCGAGCGAACGTCGGGCGTCCAAGTATGGCGTGGTATTGTGATTTCCAGTCGACAACTTCGAACTCAATCGACTCTGTCCTGAAGTGGTTCTTGTCCCCGAACGTTACGTCGAGTTGTATGGTGCCTTCTGGGCTTATTGCTTTGCCTGGGACGATACCGTGAAAGGTATTTGAAGATCTTGGCAGGTTTTCGACTGACCTGTTCATTTTGCGGAGCGTATCTGCGAAGATGATGTTTATGCCGCTGCCACCATCCATGAAGACCTTGGACATGGCGTAGCCTCCAATTTGTGCGTCGAGTACCAGAGCAGAGTGCCCTGGACGAACGACCGATGGTGGGTGGTCCTCTCTGCTGAAGCTTATTGCAGTTTCGGATCCCTTCAAGAATTCAGTTACAGCAGGAGGTGACATGACCGCCATGTTTACTTGTCGAGTGCGAAGTTTTTGCTCCCTGTTGGAAGGGCGACCTTTCTGTATCATGTACATCTGCCCTTGGGGCGGAGGGTACTGAGGTTCGTCCACCCGAGGTACGGGTGTATGGCACCCGCGATATTTCCGCCTGCGGCAGGCTGTGGTGGTGCCATCAGGACGGGCACATTGTTTGGCTGAGGCACAGGTGCAGGTGTGGGTGCGTGTGCGGCTGTTGCCTTTCTGAGTTGT
The DNA here is from genome assembly GCA_947311845.1 of Poa pratensis. NCBI lineage: Eukaryota > Viridiplantae > Streptophyta > Magnoliopsida > Poales > Poaceae > Poa > Poa pratensis. The sequence continues at coordinate 29,088,533 of CAMZMU010000081.1, forward strand.
ACGTATTCAACGCTAGTTGGTCGAATTCTCTGCAGTTTCTCATCGAGTGATTGGAGCGCAATTTTCCGTCTTCCCCCTTGTACAGGTGGAATCTGCAATCAGCATCCATCTTTTCTTCGAATGATCGCTCGGTTTGTGCGCCGGAGCGCGACTTGCGCCAGTCTTTCCTCTTGTAGCTGTCGCTGCGTTGGCCACGGTCTCGACTGTCCCGGCGATCATCTCGACTGTCCCGGCGATCATCTCGACTGTCCGTCGATCTTCTGACCGTCGGTCGCTTCTGTCTTGGTCGTTGCGGGGTGTGGAGAACCCAGCCGCCATGAATTCGGGTCTGTCGTCGTCGTAGTGACGTTTTGAACGCTTGCGCCTTCGTCATCTCTGTATGAGTCTCTGCGGCTTCGACTACCGCTTTCGTGATTGTCACGGGGTGAGGACCCGCGTGTGGTGCGCGCCATGTCTTCTCCGTCTGCCCACTCAGTCGCAATCTTCAGGAGGTTAGCCACAGAGGTTGGCTTTTGGCGACCAAGTGCTTCTTTGAAGTCTCGCCTGGCGAGGCCCATGATGAAAGCATCCATGGCCATATCTTCTGAAATTACTCCAACTGAGTTGCGTATCTCAGTCCATCGTCGGATGTATGACCTCAACGTTTCGTCTGACCGTTGAACGCAGGCTCGCAGCTCTTCGAACGTTTTTGGGCGCTCACATAGAGGCTCGAAGTTTTTGATGAAGTCTGTGCGGAAGTGATCCCACGAGTCGTATGTTGATGGAGGTAGAGCCTTGAGCCAGTCGCGGGCTGTGCCTTCGAGCATGAGTCGTATGTATTGCATGGCTGTGATGTTCGTGCCTCGCTGGCACGCGACAGCCAGTCTGTAGTCTTCCAGCCACCTGAAGGTTCCTGTCGACCCGTGTATTTGGGCTGTTCAGATGTGAGTTTGAACCCTTTGGGCATCCGTGTCTCGCGGACGCGTCGAGTGAAGCACAGAGCTCCGTGTGGCTCAGGCTCCTGATCAGAGTACGAGTCGCTACTGTAAGATCTGCGTGATCTGCTCCTGGACCTGCGCCGACGTGAGCCGCTTCTTTCCTTCGAGTGGTGGCGGCGACCACTGCGATTATGCTCTTCACGACGCGTGTCAACTATGGCACGATCTCGACTCCCTCCTGGAGTTTTTGGGATTTGGCGTATGGCCTTCGCTGCTAAGGCGAGTGATTTGATCTGTTGGCGATGTAGTTTTGCATTGGGGTCATCCGCTGGAGGCTTGATTGCCTCTAGGTATGCTGCAGCAGTAAAGAGAGCACCCGCAGCTGTTTTGGGTACTGGCACTCCCTCCTCGTCGTATGTCATGAAAGAGTGGCCTAGGTTGCGGGTGAGTGCTGCCCTCTCATCTGGCGCGAGGTGTGACAGCCTTGATCTGGGTCTTGTGTCTGCTCGCCCGGTGGAGCTCAGGGAGAGCTGTCTTCTTCGCGCACTCGACAAGCTAGCTTGCTTTTTACGTTCTTCGAGTGTTGCTCTGATCTGCTGCAGTCGAAGTGATTCCTGCCAGTTGAAGTACTGGAAGGTCAACATCTCCTCCCGTGTTGCGTCTGCTGGCATCATTGTGCACTCCTTGATGACTTTATCTGCTTTTGCTGCCATCTCAGCAGTAATTGTGAGATTTGTGACTCCATCCGGCATAGTAACCGTGCACGGGAACTCTGTAGGCCTGCGACTGGCCGCATCATCAGATGATTCTGCGGCGAAGGCAACGTAGACCTGCTGGGGTATCACCCGAGGGTATGTGTATGTGTTTTCGAGTCCCGTCATGGACTCGACGTCTTCATCGAGGCTCATGTCGGAGTCGATATGCCCATCGAGTGGTCCGTCTGGACGGATCTCGCTGTCGATGTCTTCATCACCTATGCTCATCTCGGTGTCGGCGAAGTTGTTATGGATCTCGAAGTCGAGGTTGTTGTTGGTGCAGATCTCGGAGTCGACGTGGTTGTCGATATGAGTTTCGGGCTCGTCGAAGTCGCTGAGGGAGATCCCGCAGTCGAAGCTATCCTCGAGTGGAAGATTGAGCTCGGGATCGTTTATGCGGTATGCTGATTCGGCCTCCTCTCCTTGGAGTTCTTCAATGAGCTCGTTGATCTCTCGAGTCGACATGGTTGTCGCAGACGAGCAGGCTTAGAGGATCGACGATGGTATGGACGCAGTTGATGGATCCGCAGTTGAAGGAGCCGCAACCGATGGAGACTCGAGTGCGGAAGTCGCGAGTTGGCGTGGATCTGTCAAGTCCTGCACACCATGCTTGTTGACGAAAAAATTGAACGAGCCAACGGTTAAACCCAAACCTGACTCGAGATCAGCGAACGTCTCCTGGAAGCTGGCGTGCTGCCGTTTGTCGAGTGACTCGGCGAGTTGCCGTGTGCCGCCTGAGTCGGCGAGTTCTGGTTTGTTGATGCAGCCGGCGAGTTGCCGTTTGTAGATCCGATCGGCGAGTCGCCGTTTTCCGATGGAACCGAAGAAACCGTGAGTCCAGCACTATTCTTTCCCACAGACGGCACCAATTAACGAGGGGTTAACTCATCAAATCCCATGGTTAGGACCTAGGGTTGAGATTATGGGGAGAGAACGTGGTAATACGGGTAGTTTCGTCGGCTGACAAGTAGAGGTAAAGATTTACCCAGGTTCAGGCCCCTCGGGTGGAGGTAAAGACCCTACTTCCTGCTTATCTGGTATTGATCGTGTGAGATTATGTGGTTACAAGGGGAGCTCCGGCGAGATGTCGATCTCGCTAGGGCTTTTGGTGGCTCGAGTATGGCTTGTCTTGGATCGGCGGCCCTCCCAACCTTTATATAATAGGCTAGGTCTCGGGAGTTCGTAACCAACCCAGTTTACATGTAAGGAAAGCCTAAACCGACTATGCCTATGACTAATCTTGGAGGATACTCCATCTTGTTGGGCCTTTCGTCATGGGCTTCTTGTAGGCTCTTGATAGTTGGGCCTTAGTCGACATGTGCACCAGGTACCCTTACGGTAGGGTACCCGAGATGTATATCCTTGTCAGCAGGATCTGCTCTTCGCCTACCTCCGGCCGAAACTCTGCCGGGTTCACCCCAGAACACCCTTGTACACCACACCATGATGAACCTCTCAATCCAGACATGCAGGAGTAGGGCTTTTAGCCTTCGGGCGGCCTGAACCTGGGTAACTCCGTGTGTCCTTCTGTGTTGCTTGCCCTCTCCCATCGACGAAGAACTTGGCGACCTTGCTCCCGGGTAAGGCGTCTTCCAGCCTCGTTCGCGCCCCGTGCCGAACCTAAAAAGGGGGTACCATCTACTCCCGGTGTCCATCACCCGAGACACGACATCTGGCGCGCCAGGTAGGGGGTGCATGCGATCGATTCGTCTTCTTCTTCATCGACCTCAAGTTCTTCGTCAAGCATGCCGCCGAAGAGGAAGATCGATGCCGCTACCTCCAAGGCCACGTCTCCTTCGCGCACTCAGGCTTCCGCCGAGCGTCGAGCTGCGGATGCGCGTCAGCCTACTCCTAGGCAGGCGCCACCTACGGAGAAGGTGGCGTTGGAGAGGGCCAACACCAACAAGAACGTCGACTCCGACTGTCGTGTCTCGGGTGACGGACACCGGGAGTAGATGATACCCCCTTTTTAGGTTCGGCCCGGGGCGCGAAGGAGGCTGGAAGACGCCTTACCCGGGAGCAAGGACGCCAAGTTCTTCGTCGAGAGGGAGAGATCGAACAACACAGCAGGACACACAGAGTTACCCAGGTTCAGGCCGCCCGGAGGCTAAAAGCTCTACTCCTGTATGTCTGGATTGAGAGGTTCATCATGGTGTGGTGTACAAGGGTGTTCTGGGGTAAACCCGGCAGAGATTCGGCCGGAGGTAGACGAAGAGCAGATCCTGCCCTGGGGAGATCACCTCTCTCTCTACCTTCCGAACCCTAGACTAGTCTTGCCTGAGCTCTAGCTTGCTTCTATCTCGTCGTGTCTTGTTCTATCCTTTTCGTCCCCCTTCTCCTGGTGCCATGGTCCTCCTTTTATAGGCCAAGGGGATCCAACTTGGGCACGCGAGAGGTGTGAGGGGTCTTGGCGGGAAAAACCCCTCGGCGGTCCTTGGAGGAGATGTGGCACTCTCTCCTCCAAGCGTTCTGAGGAGGGCGGCGTGGTCGTCCGCCCTTGGAAAAGGTGGGACGGACAAAGCCTGTCCACCCCACAAACTACGCTCGTGGCAACGTCACCAGGGCGCGGCCTTCATCTTGGCGCCCAAGTCTTCCACCAGCTTCCAACGAGCTGGCGATCTTATCCTCTCGATGGTACGGATGGATACCCGGGGGCGCGCCTGGCCTCCTGCCGGGAGCACGAACCCGCGGGTGTCTTGCCTGGTTCTCCGGGCGAGGGGGTGACCCGGAAGGTCACCTGGTCCTTAGCCGCAGAGACTTGATGTCGAACTTGTCGGGTGTCCTTGAGGCAGATGGGCTAATCCATCTGCTGTACTTGACTCCTTGCCTTGTCCATCTTCTTGGTGGGCCCCAGCGGCGGACCCAATTTGGCAGCATCAGGGGAACCCCATGTTCCACTGCTGCGACAGTAGTGCCCGGGCATGGTCCCGGCGGCTCTTGCTTCAGTTTCTGCCGAGGCTATGGCCAATGAGTTGGCCAAAGTGGGTACCCGGCGCCTTACCTGCTTTGCCTGGGGCTCGCCAAGGCGAAGTAGAGACGAGCCCCCGAGTTTCTCTTGGACTTGGTCGTGGCGAACGTTGCGGTTCGCACAGACGACCAACGTCTATCTTGAATCCAACGGGAGGGAGCGCTTGAAGCGGAATGCCCCCTCGATCCCCGCGTCAGTCGGAGTAATGGGGCCACGACGTGACGCGTGGGAAGCCTTATGAGTCACACCTCGCAGTGCTACGACAGTTGTTCGCCAAATCGTCCGAAATCCCCAACTCGCCGCCACCGGAATCCGACCCTTCCTCTTCGCCGAGCGCCGCCCTCTTCCTCCGGCCGCCTGGACCTTACTTCAGAGAGTCCACTTTTCTGCCACTCACGGCGCCCAGGCACGAGAGGGGAGGAGTGCGGAAAGTGAAGCAATCCGTAGCAGAGAAAGCGGCGATTGAAGCCTCCCGCACCACCGCCGTGCCTCCCCCGAAGAGGGTGATGCAGGCTGTGTTCTCTCCGAGCGCATATGCTGATGAGAAGAAGGTGGATCCTGCTCGCCGCGCAATAGCTTTGGAATTCTGTGGTGGGGAACAAGTGGGAATCCGTCCTGGAGAAGGTCTTCAGGGAGAAGATGAAGTGGTCATCTTCCACAACTTCTCGGTGATGGGGCTATTGCCCCCCTTTTCGTCGTTTTTCCTCGCCGTCCTGGAGGCGTTCGGACTGCATATGCTTCATTTGCATCCGAATACGGTGTTGATTCTGGCCTCCTTTGCCTATGTGTGCGAGGCGTTCATCGGGGCAACGCCTTCGGTGGCCTTGTTCCGCCACTTCTTCGTTCCCCGCGTGGGAAGGTCGAAGTGTATAGCCGGCGGGGTTACCTTTCGCCTCAGGAAGTCGTTGGCGCACCAATACCCAGTTGGGAAGCTTAAACCGGACTGGGGAGAGTGGAGGCACAACTGGTACTTCATTTCAGTGGGAGGCTTCAACCCCCACCTCCTGACGCCAACCTTTTCTGCGGAGCGTTTGGCCAATTCCAAAGACAGAAGCTCCCAGGATCCAGCTCTTACCCCAATCATTGCAAGACTAACCGAGCTCCGTGACCAAAAGCTGACATGCTCTGCTATTGTGGGTGACTTCATCCGAAGAGGAATCGCCCCGCTACAGCACAGGTCACAGCCTTTGTGGGAGGTTTAGCCGAGGATTGGATTCCTCTTACAGTGGAAAGAATGGTCAAGCATGATGCTCTTTCTGCTTCCGGGTGTTCCTTTTCATCTTCCGCCAGGAGTGCTTCCCCTCTTTGATGGCTCAGGTGCTGCGGTTGCCCGGACCCGCATGCCGACATGCAACGCCACTGAATTCCTGGATCCCCTTCCGGGTCCAGCGCAGAAGATGGCGCCGGGTCAAGGGTCTTCTACAGCTGCTGACTTGTTTGGCGGAGACGTTTCCCCGGAAGGTCCTGAGCTATCCGACAAGCTGAGGGAGAACTTGCCCCAGACGAGCCTGCTGGGTACGCGGACCTTGCCTCTCCCCGAGAGGCGAGGGAGGTTCAGACGAGGGTCGAGGGTGCAGCGGTGGAATTGCTCTCGGAGCAGCCAGCGCACCCAAACCCACTTGACGAGCCAGAGTCGGGAGATGACTCCGAAGCTCTCCCTCCTCCGCTCCAAGCGGATGAAGGCGCCGAGGAGAGCCTGTCGTTGCCGATCCCTTCCGGTGCTTTGAGAGGAAGGAGCTGGAGCGTCCCCGGAGCCAAGCGGACTCGAGAGTAAGTTAAAGTCCTTGCGACCCCGAGCGATGAATCTTTGCCTGACACTTCAATGACGTGATGCCTTGTTTTCTTCGTAGGTCCCCGGAACTCGGAAGTTCCAGGAAATGCCGCCGGGTCGAAGACGACGTTGAAGCTGGGGAGACCGCGGAGAGCTCTGTCATGGTCACGGAGGAGCCCCCGGCTCCTGTCGAAACTCCGTCTTTACAGCGTGATGTCCAGGAAAAGAGGGAGATGGTGGTGTGGACCCCCTTCCCCGAACTCAAGAGATGATTTCCCCGGCGGGACCGCCAGCGAGCTCCTCGTTGCTTCCGGGTACGTCCTCCGAAGCTCTGAACATGGCCCTTTCGCGGCCGTGGTACGGCCCTTGAAGACTGACTTGCCGCTTGTTGACGCAGAACCTGAGGTGGTGGGTTCTCCCGAGAGCAGGCTCGACGTGGAGCCCGCGGAATATCGTCTAGAACGCAGGATTGAGACCGGTCAATCCTCGCGTGAAACTTCTCACCCATCAAGGGAAGGTTCACGAGGAGCCGGCTTCTCGAGGGCCTTCCCCGGCGCTGGGGAGTTCCTTGCCTTTGCTCGCGCCGAGATAGAGAGGCGATCAGAGGCTGCTTCTGGTGACGGGGAGGATTTGCGTGCTTGAGAGGCGAGGATAGCTGCGGACGAGGAGATGCTCCATGCCCACGAGCTTAGAATAGCTCGCGAAGAGTGGGAGCTACAGCAGCGTCTTGGCGACTTCGAGGAGCAGGAACAAGCCCAGTTCGAAGCCTTGGAGCAATTGCAACTGAAATCCTTCCAGGACGAGGTCCGCCTGGAGCAGGGGATGGAAAACGCGGCAGGGTGGACCCGACAGGATGTTGAGCTAGAAAAAGCGGAGGCATTGCGAGCCAAAGACAAGATTATCGAATCCCAAGACTGGCTGGAGATCTCAGGAGGCTGGCTGGAGATCTTGAGCATGAGCGAAAACGCCTTCGGCAAGCGAGACAGGAATCCCAGCGGATCCGGGATGAGAGGGAGGATCTCAGGCGGCAGGTAAAGTCCAGTGCCCACACCATAGCTGTGCAGCGGGAGGCCTTTGCTCGTAGTAGGGAAGACCAAGGAGGTGCGCTTGCGGATCGGGCAGAGCTGGAGAAGCAGATCCAGCGCCTGAAGGAGGCGGTGGCATTCAGGGACGAAGCCGCAGCTCGGGTGAGAGCTACCCGGAAGGCTGAGGCCGAAGAACTGGCAGCAGGCCACGAGGCAATGGACGCGTCTAAGTCACAGGCGCAAATTGCCTGGGATCAGCACGAGCAGAAGTCTACCCAGCTTAAAGCGGTTCAAGCCGGGCTGGCGGAGACCAAAGCGGCGCTGGAGAAGGCACCAGTTCCAGCTTCACCGTCGCGAGGATCAAAACATCTTGCTCAAGATGCACACATGGTCCTCAAGGGTTGTGAAAGAGTTCACTGATTTGGGGGTGTCTTCTCCGCCCATCCTCAAAGATCACCATTCTCGCACCTTCATGCATTATCCTGCGTTCTTGGAGTACGTGGCAACGCTGGTTAGGGGTGTTGATGCATGTAAAATGCATACATGAACTTTACATTTTATTACTTGATATTCCAACTTATTTGCATCATATATGGGTTATATTTATGTTTTATAATGAATTTAGGGGATAATTCACGGTTTCCCCATTTATTTGGAATTAACCCTGCAGAACCAGAAAACCCCTTTTTTCCATGTTTTTGACTTTCAGGGACCAAACGGCGTCCAAATGACCTAATATTTTACGGGGCCCAATATTTGGAAATGAGAAGACGTACGAGCCAAGGATCCGCGAAAAAGGAAGTCCGAGGAAGAAAATAGATGGTCCCACACGGCCAGATTCCTTGGCCGTGTGGGACCACCTCTTTTATTCCTCGTGGCTCCGATGCCGTCCGTTTTCGTCTCGGTGACTTCGTCTTGACCTAAAAACGTCTATAAAAATAGTCCCCCGAGGAGTTTCGCGAGGAGGCGGTGGAGAAACACAAGACCACGAAATAGAGAGTCAGAAGGCTGCCACCGGAGAAGATCGGAGGGGGGAAACGCTGCCGGAATCACCTCCGAAGGGCTCCAGCCCCCTCCGGCGTGTTCATCATCAACATCTACAGCAAGATCATCTCCATCTTCTCCAACATCTCCACCATCATCACCATGATGAAGGGGGAGTAGTCCACCCCTGGACTTTGGGTTTGTGGTGGTAACTTGATCCAATCTCTCTATGTATGATCATTGTTGAAGTCCATATGATGTGCCTTGCATGATTATGGAACTATCTTTGTAATTCCTATGGTGGATATTGTGGTATGAGATGATATTATGTTATGCATTTACCGTCATGTTGGGATTTCTATGGTTTGTCATACTTTGGAGATATTCTATGATACATGTGATGGTTTGATTTATGCATAATGCCTTGTTTATTCTTGTCATGAGGTGATTGACACCACCAAGTGTGGATAGATGAGAGAGATGTGGTCATGCACACGAAATATGAATCATTGCACTAGTGTTTAGAATATTGTCCATTATGAAGTATGTAGGTACGGGATGGCCGATGTGACAACGGCATATGTATTGAGTGACATGTGAAATACAACCCAACATCCTTTATCTGGGGGTAAAAAAGAAGAGTATGATGTGGGAGTGACAGCAACCACGCTAGCCTTACGAGGGTGGCCTAGCAACACAAATGAGTACTTCTTTCAACTATGTGTTTTAGGACATGTAGCAGTCATAGAAGTTTACCATTAAAGCATGACAATTGTGTGTACTTTTTATCTATAACATGATAATCACCATAGATGGGAGAGAGGATTGAGTGAACCCATGAACCCATGTCCATTGTTCCTATAAGAGAAAACCTTTGTCTTATCCTCTTGCATTGAAGAGGATTGGGACACTTTTACATTCTTGTTTTGTTACATTAAGCTTCCATCAATTAAATCAACCACCTTGTTCTTTAAACTTGTTTAGTGCATAATCAACTAAAACTTGTGACACTTTAGTTGTAGGGAATAGATAACTTTTCCTTCTTCCTCCTGCGGATCGATACCTTACTTCCACATTGAGAGGTACTACAGTGATCCCCTGCTCTTGGGGGTTATCAAGTACTTTTCTGGCGCCGTTGCCGGGGAGCGTAGCGCTTAAGTTTCTATTCTTGTGTGCACTAGACTTTAGATTTATTTTATCTTCTTTTATAGCTTGCAATCATTTAAGCTTGGGGAGGTTCCTTTAAACTTGTTTGGTTGTAAGTTTCTCATTAGTTTTACTTTCAGTTTTATATATCAAAAACCCAAAAAAATTAGAAAATGGAAAACAAAATTAGAGAGCTTTATGAAATTTATCTTGAGTTAGGACATGATGTGTTTGAGCAGAAAATTAAAAAATCTATGGAAAATTATTTGCATGATGGTAGCAATGTTATTACTATAAATTCTTTGCACACTATTGCTAATACTATGGAAAAGTCTAAGTTTGGGGAAGCTAGTTTTTATGAAAATGATCCTACTCCCATTGCTATTAATAAGAAGAACTTTGCTTATGTGGAAAATATTGAAACTTTTATGCATATGGATCATGGTAAGAATGTTTCATGTGATGGTTATATTGTGGATTTTATCAATGATGCTACTGAAAGTTTTTATGAGGGAGGGAGACATGACTTCATATACCACAATAATATTAAGTCTCCTCTCTTTTTGTTGAAAATCTTGAAGTTGCACTTGCTTTGCCTTCCTATGCTAGTCACTTTGTACTTTATTGATTTATTTTCTTACAAGATCCTAATGCATAGGAAGTGGGTTAGACTTAAATGTGTTTCATATTTTTCTCTTGATGCTCTCTTTTGCATTCCAATTCTTATTCCTATGTGAGCATCATTAAAACTATCATGCCTAGCTATATGGCTATAAAGAAAGCGCTTTACGGGAGGCAACCTGGTTGTTTTTATTTGTGATTTTCTTTGTGTCCTCTTGCTGTAATAAGAGACTTAGTTTTTAGTTTAGTTTCTGGAATTTTTAATAAAGTGCCAAGTTTTACCCATTTTGGTTTGAAAAAGTTGCTTATAGCGTTCGGAGATTTTATTCCTGCACGAATCTGTGCACGGTATGATTTTTAATTCTTATTCTGTAACTCCGAATGATCTCATATATGAACTGTAGTTGCAATTTTCATCCTCTATATGCATGAATATTTTCGGAATTTTTCGACAAAGTTTAGTAGGGTAGAAAAATACGTTTTGCTGCTGCTGTTTTTCTGGACAGATTCTGTCCCATTTTGTTTGATGCATGCTTTGAACTTTTAACTTGAATCTTTTTGATCCAATTGAGTTTATGAGTAGGCATACAACATTATACACTTTCTGTACATTCATATGAATTTTTTTTCAAGAATTATATGCAGCAAGAAATCTATTTGTTTATCACTACTAATGCAGCCCGACAGAAAAGAAATGGGAGAAACGGTGTTTTGAAGTTTTTTCACTGGGATTAGAGGAGATGCACCAAGAGGTATCCAAGGATGGTGAAGACCATAAGCTTGGGGATGTGAAGACAACCCCACTGGACCAACACACTCGGTTTGCACACGTCTAACTTCTATTTTTCGATCAATGCACTTTATCGCATAAACTTGGAGCGTCTTTTATTTGCTTTTTATTTCGGTTTGATTTTTATTTTGTGAGACCACCACACTATCATTTATATATGAGAGAGCTACTGGAAATTTGGGTTGATTTATGTTGGATGCTATTATTAGATTGGGAAAAGGGATGTTTGAGTTGATTTTAGAAGACACATATAGTTGCATGATTCATGAGCTTGTTAATGAGTAGTAATTTGCAAGTATTTTATCAAGAGCTATCTTTTATTCATGTTTTGATGCTGAATGTTAGTTTACTTTGTTTAACATGGATTGGTTAGTTCTATGGACACTCATGCATGCATTTAAATGGTCAACTTTCTCCCTCTTGCTAACCCAAAAATTCCAACAAGCAAAAACTTGTTTCCAACACATTCAACCAAAGTTTTTCCAGTGAGTCCACCATATCTACCTATTAGCTTTATGCTATTCCGAGTATGTTTATCATGATATTTGTGTTATCTATGCCTCTAAATGAAAATACTTATGTTGTTGATTGTTATGGGAAAAGTTGGTTATAGAGCTCTCTCGAACTTGATGCACACTTTACTTTCATTGGATAGATAAAACATGACCCATTGTGATTAAAATTATGATGTTGTGGGCTTGACAAATGTCTTTGGTTGAGAGTTAGCTGATATGTGTTGTCACATGGCAAGCTTTCAACATGCACTTCATTTCATTTAGTTGATATCATGTACTTTTGTTTATGGATGCTTAACATGGGTGAAATAAATGTGGAAATAAAGTAGGTTTTAATGAGTTTGTATAAATGGTTAGGGAGACGCCTGGGCCGCTAATCTAAGCCATGCATCATTCATGGTGGAAATTTACTTACATGCTATGGTGAACCTTCTGTGATACACCTTACAATAAAAAGCTATCTAATGGTAAATAAAAAGGGTGTTGAGATTGTTCATTGTGTTTGTTTGTCTTGTCATTTTGATATGGGCTTGTTCCATATCCTGGGACAAGAGGTACCCCAGTTGACGCTCTTAATGATACTATTATTAATTACAATGATATTTAACTTGAACTTGCTTTGTTTCCCAAGATGAGTAACACATGGAGTAGGTACTTGTATTTTTTGAAACTTTTATGACAGTAGGAAAGGCTCCTACTGCCTCTATATTAAAACACCCCTCAGGAGGGCCAGGAGTAATTACATGGGCAGAAAATGAATTTACACAAGGAGGATCTCTAGCTACTTATAAGTCAGCAGAAAAAGAGCGTATAAAGGAGTGCTTGTTCTCCTTAGTCCTATGAACCAAAAGGGAGAAGTCAGTTTTGAATCTTGCTTTCCAGGAGCAAATGTCAGGGGTGATCCCATTGAAGTAAAAGTCATTTCTCTCCTTCCATAGGCTCCAAGTAGCCACTGCAAAAATGTCCATGAACATGGCCCTGTTCCAGTGTTCTCTGGCAGAAGCAATTAGCTGCAGCCTGTCCAGAGTATCATCAGCATGGATCGTGAAGCCCAAAGCCTCCCAGCAATCAGCAGCAAAAGCACATTTGAAGAAGAGATGTTCCACGGTCTCTTCTACTTTGGCGTTGCACATGGAGCAGTCAAAATTATTCCCAATGTTGTAGTGCCTCCTTCTCAGCATATTCCTGGTATTCAATCTGTCAGAGAGCAAGAGCCAGCAGAAGAGTTTCATTTTCGGTGTACACTTTGTTTTCCATAACCAGTTGAAGGAGATATGTGGAACAATATCTCGAAAACAGAATTTGTAGTATTTATTTGCTGAGTAAGTATCAGAGCCCCAAACGTAAGTCCATTCGTCACGCTCCCCTGATGTTAGAGATATCTGATTGGTGGCTATCTGAGCCTGTCTGAGTTCCATCAGGGCTTGGGGAGAGATAGGCAGGGCAAAATTTTCTGACAGAGAGGTGGCTGTGAGGAATGCTTTAGCAGAAACATCCTCATCTAGGGCAAAAGAATAGGCTCTCGAGTAATTTTCAGAGGCAATGCCCTCTCCCCAGGGGTCTTTCCAAAATAGAATGGAATCCCCTGTACCAATAGTGCAATGGGAAAGACCTCTATAGATAGGTGATAATTTACAGACATCCTTCCACCAGAATGAGCCACAGCTATCAGTTGCATGCGGAACTGAGTTGGTATAGTATGCTTGCCAGATCAGTGTAACCCAAGGAGTGTCCACCTTATTATAGAACTTGTGTAAATATTTTAAAAGCAGTGCCTCATTCTGTACCTTTAAGTTGAGGATGCCCATTCCTCCTTTATCTTTAGGTCTACACACTTTCTCCCAGGCAATTAAAGAATTGCAGTGCTCACCATCATCTGTCTTTTTATTCCACAGGCAATGTCTTCTGATTTTATCCACATGCTCAAGAATTTTAGGATGCATTTTAAGGGCACACATGGAAAAGGTAGCAATAGAAGTGAGCAGAGTATTGATAACAGATACTCCCACTGTAGGACATCATCATAAAATTAGCAGTCATTGCTCTCTCAATTCTGTCCACAAGAGGCATTAGATCCTGCACAGTAGGTTTGGTAGTGCCAAGTGGAAGCCCAAGATAAGTGAATGGCATAGCACCAATGTCACATCCAAGCATACCTGCAATTCCAGCAGCTCTTGAGCACTCGCATTAATTGGGATCATCACTGACTTGTGGTAATTAATTTGCAGACCAGTTGAGTTTGCATATGTATCAAGAATTTCTTTCATTTTGGCCACTTGAGTCAGGCAAGCTGGCATGATTATGAGGGTGTCATCAGCATATTGCACCACTGGGTAATCCATCCCAAAATCAGGTGAGAAGGGTGCTTGGAGAAGCCCATCTCTGAAAGCTTTGTTTATTGCTGATTGCAGCAAATCTGCAGCTAGGACAAAAATGAGAGGTGATAGGGGATCACCCTGTCTGACACCTCGTTTACAATGAAACTGTCTTCCTGGGACTCCATTCAGAAGGACAGAAGACATTCCTGAGCTGAATATCATTTCAATCCACTGCAGCCATTTGGCATCAAAACCCATCTGTCTCATGATATTAATCATAGCTTTATGGTCAATGGTATCAAAGGCTTTTGCAAAATCTAATTTTAGCAATATAATTTCCTGTTTAGAAGCCTGGCATTGATGAATGAACTCAAAAGCCCAGGCAATGCAGTCCTGAATTGTCCTCCCCTTTAAGAAGCCATATTGATTTTTGTGTACAGTTTTCAGCACCACTTTTTGCAGTCTGTTGGCTAGAATTTTTGTAATTAGCTTTAGACAACAGTTCAGCAAGGTGATTGGTCTGTAATCATTGACTGTTTCTGGGGAACCAATTTTGGGGACAAGGGTGATGAACCCAGTATTAATGCTTTCCATATTGAGATTACCAGCATGGAACTCATCACAAAGAGCATAAATATCTCCCTTAATAATGTGCCAGCAAGTTTTCAGAAATTGTCCATTAAATCCATCAGGTCCTGGAGCTTTATCATTTGGCATGTGTTTAACTACATCATCAATTTCCTCATGAGTGAAGGGAGTTGAGAGGCAGGCAAGATCATCTCGAGGTGTGATGAGAGAAGCAAGATCAAATCCCATAGGTGGATGGCTAGCTGTTCCAAGCCGACATTTATAAGTGTCAAAAATTATTTTTTCCTTATCCACATGAGAGTAACCTGAGATCCATCTGGCAGAGTGAGCTGAGCAATAGAATTCCTTCTGTATCTTTCAGTGGCAATAGAGTGGAAGAATTTGGTGTTTTCATCCCCAAATTTAGTCCATCTGATAGTACATCGTTTCTTCCAGTATTGCCTTGATAATCCAGTAATTTGAGTAAATGAGCTCTAATAATTTTTCTGAAATTTGCCTCTGGAACAGAAAGTCCCCTTTTATCCTCCAGATTATCTAATTCCAATAAAGCTCTGTTACAGTTATCAATGCATATGGATAATTTTGAGATTCCTTTGCTCCAGAATTTAAGATCATATCTGAGACGTTTCAGTTTGGCATTCAGATTGGCAGCACTGTTTTTCTTATGAGTTGGTTTAGCCCAGCTTTCAGCTACTGTCTGTAAAAACCCACTGTGTGCTGTCCAGAAATTTTCAAAACGAAACAGTTTGCTGCCTGGGATGTTTGTCTGAATCGACACCACACAAGGCGTGTGATCAGATGTCGGTTTCCCTTGTGGATTAACAACCGTAGCAGGATAGGATTGTGTCCAATGCAGGGAGGTAAAGAACCAGTCTAGCTGTTCGAGGAGGGGATCTTGTTGCATATTACTCCATGTAAAGCTTCTGCCTTTAATGGGTAATTCTGTAAGATTCTGGGATCGAATTATATCATTGAATAATAACATATCATCAATATTTCCTCCTGGTTTGTTTCTGTTAGAAGGGGATCTAATGAAATTAAAATCACCCACAATGAGCCAATCTTCATCATCAGGAATATTTAGCTCATACAACCAATCAACAAAGGCATCTCTTAAATCACCATCACAAGGCCCATAGATGTTCATTAATGTCCAGGAAAAAGAATCCAGTTTAGAGGTGAAATGAATTGACAACGCAAAGGGCTGGCAGTGCATGACTAATCCAGTGAACACACAGCTTTTCCAAATAATAATTAGACCCCCTGAAGCACCATTGGATGGAACGTAAACAAATTCATCAAAGGAGCTAGGGCAACAGGATTTAATAAAGCTCATATCAAAATGCGATTTCTTGGTCTCTTGCAAACAAACCACATCACAACCACTTAGTTTGATAGCATTGAGTAGAGCCAACTGTTTCGATTTGGCATTAAGCCCCCTAATGTTCCAGCACAAAATAAACCACTTCCTTAAGTAATTCATTACAATAATAATAATAAAAGGCCTAGGCCTTCTGGATATCTTCCTCCTGTGGGCTAGCCAACAGCTTCTGGGTAGACATCTCTTCAGGTGGAACACCACACAACTGGACACCAATTTGCTGCAGGAGAGGGATTGGTGTAGGAGGAGGGACCTGATCAGAAGTATCTGCACTGATAGCCGGATCCTGTTCATCAGAGTTGGAGGTAACATCCACAATCCTGGGAGTAACTCTGTTTTTCACCTTGGATTTCTTGACTTTAGCATCAGAAATTAGATGCACCCTAAATCCAGCATATTTATTTGCCCTTGGACTCCTTCTGACCTGGGAGGTGACAATGGGAACAGCAGGGGCATCAGTGTTCAGTAGAGCTTGGTCAGCTTCCAGCAGAGCTAATTCCAGTCCAGAACCATGTTGCAGTGAACCCTCATCAGTGAGTTCTAACAGACGAGCATTTTTTTAGGTGGCAGTGCAGATAAATTCAGGCAACCAAGAGCTCGTTTCCCAGTCCCAACTGAAACAAAAGAGAAGTTCTGAACATGGGCCATCTTCAGCAGTAGTGGGCTGGGACAGAAGGCCTTTTTAACCCATTTATCTATCAGTGACAACTGGGTGACAGTGTCTTGTTCGAAGGGAATCAGGCCCATTGCCAAAGATTGAGCAAAGTGCAGGCTATCAACTTGAGCAGCAGACAGAGACTTATTGAACAGCTTTAGTGTGGCAAAATCTGACAGGGCCATGGTGTTAGCATGGGCCAGAGCCCCTTCACTCACAACCACAGTCTGGATAACAATCTCCTCTGCTTCTTCAGTTTCTGGGCTGCTAATGGATTCAGTCCATGCCTGCATGGGGCTGTCGACCAGATTGGAGGCAGGTGGAAAGCCAACATGAAGAGCCACAGCTTGCTCCCCTAAGATGGCCTGGAAGTTGACCAAAGGTGGATCCATCAGCATTAGTTCAGCAGCTGGCTCCTCGAAGTGTTGTTCCTGTATGTTCATGTTCTGTACTGGAGCATGAACCTCTGCATGCTGCAATGGGATATTCTGAATGTTCTGGTGACCATGTCCATGGTTATTGAACTGTGCATTGTGTGCTTGGTTCAGTTGCAGCCAGTTGGCCAGCTGGTTCTGGTAAATCTGCTCAGCAGTGAGATCAACCCCATATTGGGGATGTGGGTTCCCATCCTCTGGCTCTGGATCCTCAGGAGGTGGTGGTACATCATGCAAGTGAGCATTCCAGTCAGCACTCCTGAGCATGTAAACAGGAACAGTCCAGCTGTTTCTAGCACCTCCCAACTGTGTAACAACAATGCTCCTCGGCACAAATTTCGGATGAACAAGCCAAACTTTAGCAAGCACATATTTGAGGTTTCCCCTGGGGTGGTGCCAGACAGAGAGCAGGCCAAAATCCTCCACAGCACGGTTCACATAAAAAGTAGTCTGATAATCCAATGGAAACCCAAGAAAAAGAATCCAAGTCTCTCTACCAAACGCAGCTAGGCGTCTGTTCTTGGCCTGGTCGTGCCTAACAAAAGTGACAGTAGTGATTTCATCTACCTCGAACGTCAGCCCAATGACAGTATCCGCAGCCAGAGAATCAATAAGCTTGAACACCCCTAGCCCAAACGGATGGTCATCCCAATCGAAAGAATCATAACCAGCCTCATCAAGAAGACCCTTCACAGCCTGCCTCATCGACTCGCGCAACTGGATTGGAATAAAGCGATTGGTTTCGACAATTACCACACGGTCATGGTGCAGGGGCGGCAATGGGGGAACCACCATCATCGTGCGCACCTTCCTATCAGCCGGGCCGTGGTCGATGGTCATGCCGTCGGGGATGAACGCCAGGGGATTCACCGGAAAGTTCGCCATTGGCTCCGCCGATGTCTCCGTCTCCTCTGCTTCCGCCACCGAGGGTTTCACTGTAGCTTGGGGAATAGACGTGGAAGACGAGGGAGATGAATCGGCAAGTATAGGATCGCTAAAAACAAGGGGTAAATCCGCATTTTCCTTTTCTCTTATAGCTTTCTGTTTAGGAATCCAGATTTTTCTGATAGGGAGGATTTGGCCGGCGGCGGCACTGCCTGCTTGGGCCTCCATTGTTTCCTCGCAGTGCAGTTAGCCCATTAATGGCCCAGCCCATTACAGGTCCAGCAGCGTGAGTCTCGCATCTTAAATGTTTTTTTTGAGAGCAGTCAGAGCAGACTTGGCCCAAAGTAACACATTCTCTACATACCCCTTTGCAGTTGGGCCTAAGGTGATCAGTAAGCCCACAATGAGAGCAACGACCCAGTAATTCAAACAGCAAATTTGTGGGCGGGATAAAAGACAGGTTCAAAACATCCATGATTTCCGGATCAGAATATTTGGCAACACGTAAATCATTGATATGCTCAAGTGTTACCTTTGGTAGGGCAGCAGAAAACGGCCGAATAATATTATCTTCAATAAAACAATTTGACCCGAAAATCCCTCGATCCAAAGAAATCGGATCAAGAAAACTGCCAAAGAAGACCTTGCTGACTGTAGTAGGAGCGATCATCATTGGGGCCGGAGGAGCCACCGGCGGCGGCGTGAAGGAGCCAAACTTGATGGGAAGCACATCAGCATTATCATGAATAGATGAATCAACGAGACCAAACTTAGACAATTCAGCCGATGAAGAAGTATGATCCAGAGATGCACTTTTAGCTAGGAAGTTCAAGTTAGGCCGAATCAGTGTCGGACTTCTCTGAGCAACATGTAAATCTTGTTCAGTAGAAAACCAGGATCCACCAGAACCAAAAGGGGTTGAATCAACAGAAGGTTTTTCGCCCCTATACAGGTGAAAGTGGCAAATAAAATCCGGCCAAACTCGATCTTTAAGCCCATAAATGAAATGTCCAACTTTACTCGAGGCCAGGGAAAACCGAAATCTTCTATCGCTGAGTTTGAAAACCCAGAGAGCCTCATGATCCCCACCAATGCAAGAATGCAGGGCCAAACCAACAGATTCTTCAGAGAGTTGAAAGGAGGCGGAGGAGAAGGACACCACCAGAAAGAACTCCGATGCGCCCCGAGAGGGGGAGAAATGAACCGAAGAGCCAAACCTCTTACGAACCTGATCCGCCACGGCCAAGCCTGGCGAGAAATCCCAATGAAGGAGAGCGTCCATGGTCTTCGGATCCTAGACGCCATAGGCAGCGGCGGTGGAAAGGAGGGATGCAGTGGCGAGGAGGGTGGCGGCGGCGGGGGTGGGAGAGGGGAGGGTGCGGGAGGGATCCATTCCATTCGTAGGTACTTGTATTCAAGGGCATGAGACTTTCAACCTGTACTTTGTCAAGCACACTACTCATATTTGCTTTCACTTTAAACTTATCATTCAAGATGCTATGATAGGGGAATGAGAGCTTGACACCAAGGATTACCACATTACAATCATTAACTTAAGTAGAGAAGTTCAGAAGTTAGATGAAACTTATTCATGCTTTACCTCTACTCATATATATCTTTCTAAAGTGTCCACCTTTTATATTCAGATTTTCATCAATACTCTATGGCCATTATAGGATGTTCTTTCTTTTGATTATGCATACATGTGGTCCATAGTACGTTTCATTCCTGTTACACTTTGTGAATTATCATTGAACATCCTTGCATTGAATACTTGATATCACTTCATAAACTATCTTGCATATTGCTACTCCTTTTAAGAATGAATCATTTGACTCTATGTAGCAATAGTAATCATCTTTGATATCCTTTGATAGTATTAAAATGCAAAGTCCATGTTAGTTTTATCACATTCATACTCGAGGACGAGCATGGGTTAAGCTTGGGGATGTTGATGCATGTAAAATGCATTCATGCATGAACTTTACATTTTATTACTTGATATTCCAACTTATTAGCATCATATATGGGTTATATTTATGTTTTATAATGATTTTAGGGGATAATTCGCAGTTTCCCCATTTATTTGGAATTAACCCTGCAGAACCAGAAAACCCCTTTTTCCATGTTTTTGACTTTCAGGGACCAAACGACGTCCAAATGACCTAATATTTTAGGGTTAATTATCAGACTGCCCTCAGTTGTGTCCACGAGATATTTCCGACGAGATATTTTTGTCTGAGAAGATGAACCTGTTTCCCTAGGTCTAACTTCCGGCACAACCACATCAAACTTGCAGCCTCACATTAAATGTATCTGTCTCCTTATGTTTAGCAAACATGGTAGCCAGTTCTGCATCATTGCTAACTTTCACCCAATTTGTGTCCCCATCGTAATATTTGAATTCCACTTCGTCATGCAAACCCCAAGGATATGTGCTGCAAACGACCTCCCCAAACTGTCTGAAACTCCAGTTGCAATCCATTGGCAAAGAATAATCGAAACCTCCATGGAATTTCTTCTTACTGTCTACATCCACGATGTACCGTCCCTTCTAATGATCAACAAGAAAGCATACCGCAACTCCATCCTAACCAAAGAAAACAGAGACGCAATCAGCAAAAGCTCAAATGCACACAAAACTCCAATTGCAGAATTAACCTCAAATGCACAAGCAATCTATGTCCAATTGCAGAAATATATATAATCCTATGTCGAATTCACTGTTGAAATGCACACACAAGCTAAATTGGAAGCCTTACCCCTCGGGAACCCAGTCATGGACGCGGCGGGTCTCCGGCCCGATGCGTGCCATGCCAAATACTCCGGGGTCGCTGCCGCTCTCCATTTCGCCGCCAATGTCCTGGTGGGGTGCACCAGCCCCAAATGTCAGCACTCCGGCCAGGCGCACGGAAGGAGCCCCGCCGCGGGTCGAGCAGGTGGTGGCCGCCGTGGCGGAACGAGCGCCCCTGGCGGCGGCGGCGGATCTTATGGGGTCGGTGGATCTGGTGGTGGGATCTGGTCGCGACGCGGGACGGCCGTGGCGGCGTAGGTGTCCTGGCGGCGGCGCTAGTGGTGGTGCTAGCGACGGCCGGTCGGGAGCAGGCGCGCACTGATAGATTGGGGATCAGGCAGTTGGGCGGTCCCACCTTATTTCAAGTTATTTCGGATCTTTCTTAATCTTCAAAAAGAAAGAAATTCCTGTAAGTTCCGGCCACATAGGCAGTTAGGCGGTCCCACCAGGGCCCACTGTCAGTAACGCCATCAGACGGAATAGACTTCAAACTTGCCATTCGGGGCAAACTATAGCAGCCGCGAACAAACTAGCGGCAAAACTGAGGACGATTCGCACCTAGGGGCAAAACTGAGTCTGAGGAGGCAACTAAGGGCAATCCATTAAAAACCCAATATTTTACGGGGCCCAATATTTGGAAATAAGAAGACGTACGAGCCAAGGATCCGCGAAAAAGGAAGTCCGAGGAAGAAAATAGATGGTCCCACGCGGCTAGATTCCTTGGCCGTGTGGGACCACCTCTCTTATTCCTCGTGGCTCTGATGCCGTCCGTTTCGTCTCCGTGGATTCGTCTTGACCTAAAAACGTCTATAAAAATCCCCCGAGGAGTTTCGCGAGGAGGCGGCGGAGAAACACAAAACCACGAAACAGAGAGTCAGAAGGCTACCGCCGGAGAAGATCGGAGGGGGGAAACGCCATCGGAATCACCTCCGGAGGGCTCCACCCCCTCCGGCGTGTTCATCATCAACATCTACAGCAAGATCATCTCCATCTTCTCCAACATCTCCACCATCATCACCATGATGAAGGGGGAGAAGTCCACCCCCTGGACTTTGGGTTTGTGGTGGTAACTTGATCCAATCTCTCTATGTATGATCATTGTTGAAGTCCATATGATGTGCCTTGCATGATTATGGAACTATCTTTGTAATTCCTAAGGTGGATATTGTGGTATGAGATGATATTATGTTATGCATTTACCGTCATGTTGGGATTCTATGGTTTGTCATACTTGGAGATATTCTATGATACATGTTGTCGGCCCAGTGAAATCCAGGGTGTGCTGGGCCTGTCCTTACGGCCCTCGACAGTTGATGGCAAATTTTCGCTAAGGACCAAGCCTACGGCTTGGAGAGCCTGCAGGCGATTGCCTCGCGAGGGCTTTTGAGGCAGCAGAGGCCTGCGGAGGCCATATCCACTGCTGCCCCCTCTTCAAGGAAATCTCCCCTGGGGAGAGGTCAACGCCGAATTCTCTACAGGGCGTCCAAGCCCTCGTGGAGATCGCTTCGCTGCAAAGCAACCTCTGCAGAGCGCACATGGGCTCTGCAGCGGCCGCAGAGTGACGCGCGCCCCTGCGCGCGGTGACGACGACGCCGCAGTTGCCATTTTGGTGATTAAAGGGGTCAACAAAGCTGTGCCATCCGCACCGGACTACAAGGGTTTCCTCTTTGGTGATAAGGGGACCGGCCGGCGCTACGCTCCACGGCCAACGTCACCGTGGGCACCCCCACGTTCCTCTGCGGCCCCAGCTGGCCGTCCTGCATGGACGGTGGTTACTCTGCTACAGGAGTCAGCTTTACGCCATGGACCGCGTCCATGGACAACCGGGCTGCGTGCACCGCGCTCACCTTCTGCGCCACGTGACAGCCCTACCATAGTGCAAGCGCAGGGAGGGAGCACGGGGCGCCTATAAAAGGAGGACGAGCAGCACCGTAGCAAGGGATCGCATTCTCATTCCAGCATAGCCACTTACGCGCAAGGAAGAAGAAGACCATGCTTCCCTTCCTTGTGTACACCATTGCCAAAAGAGAGCCCTCGGCAAGCTCATTGTACTGTAACCTCTACAAGCAGTGCAATACAGACAAGCAGGAGTAGCGGTGTTACCTCCACACGAGGGCCGTGAACCTGGGTACGGGCTGGTGTTCATCTCTGTCGTGATGTCCCTCCACTTGCTCGACGAGCACCGTCGCCGTGCAGGTTGAGGGTTGTTTGACCAACGTGTTCAGCCCCTTACACGAACTCTCTTCGTGAGCTTGACTATCCCTGTTTCGTGGGAGTCATTCTCCGACAATTGGCGCGCCAGGTAGGGGGCTGAGGCGCGTCTTCAACCTTCATCGACCTCTGCACCATGGCGGACACTCGCGCAGCTCGCGCCACCCGGCGGGCGTCAGGCAGGGCAACCACCGAGCCCGCTGCCAACACCACCAACCCTCGCGGCCGTCCCCGCGCCAGCCGTGCCACGGGGCGCAACACCGCTGAACCGCGGTGGAGCACCCCGAGGACGACGACGGCCACCACGACGACCGCTTCGACGACGACGTCGACCACGGGCACGGCGAGGACGCTGAGTCCTCGCATCCGTCCCAGCGCCACAGCGCCTCCACTCTTGGGCGTCCAGCGCCCAGCCCAAACACCGCGCTGCTCATGGCCGCGGACTCTTCCGCTACCGCCCCACGCTGAGGCGCACGACAACTGGCTCGGCCGCCTCCAGCACCTCGTCGACATGCGGCGGCACCGCGCGCTGCTCCTGCGGCGTCGCGCTCTCTGGTGCACCACAACTCCGGACGCGCTGGAACCACCGCGCATGGCGCACCTCCCCGCGCCGCCGCCTCCGCCAGGTCCGCCTCCAGCCGCGGCGCACAAGGCCGCATCCCACGCGTCTTCGCCGCGCGATTGTCAAATCGTGCAGCGGACACCCCCAGACGCGCGGGTGGAAATGGAGCGCCAGAAGGACCTCCAGAAGCGCATCGTCGAGGAAATCGGCCAAGCAGGGCGACAGAACCGCCGTGCTCTTCAGGGTGGCATCGCCTCGTACGCCACAGGTTGCGCGGCCTTCACCCGCAACCTGCGTCGCGTCGTCTGGCCACAGAAGTTCAGGCCTGACCTACCCAAGGGCTACGACGGCACGAACAACCCCATCGAGTTCTTGCAGCTCTACACCACCTCCATCCAAGCTGCGGGGGGAGACGACAAGGTCATGGCCAACTGGTTCTCCCACGCTCTCAAGGATTCCGCCTTGTCGTGGCTCCTGAACCTTCCCGAGGACTCCATTGACTCGTGGGAGGAGCTCTGCCAGCAGTTCGTTGCGAACTTCAAGGGCACGTACGAGCGCGCCCTCACCTACAACGACCTGCGAGCTGTGCGCCAGAAGCCTGGCGAGACCCTCCGCAGGTACATCCAGCGCTTCAGCCAAGTCCGCAACAAGATCCCGAACATCCCGGACTCGCACGTCATTGCGGCCTTCAGAGAGGGCGTCACCAACCACAGGATGCTCGAGAAGCTCGGCATCCATGATACCCTCTCCTCCGTGGTGAAGCTCTTCGACATCGCAGACAAATGCGCCAAGGCAGAGAAGGGCTCCTCTTCGTCAAGGTGGGCTCGACAGACGACCCTGTCGAGGGATCCAAGACCCAGAAGAGGCGTGACGAGAAAAGCGCAAGCCTACCGCAGTCCTGGCAGCTGAACCCGACGCCAAGCATGTTCGCGAGGACTCTCCAGAGGCTGGCGAGAAAAAGGTGGACAACCGCCCGTTCTGCATCTACCACAACAGGCGCGGCCATGCGACGGAGAACTGCTATGACCTCAAGCAGCTGAGCAAGAAGCGTGAGCAAGAAGAAGGCAGCGGTGGCCGCGGCAGAGGCCGTGGTTACCGCAAAGGTGGACGCAAGGGCAACTTCCAGAGGCCTCAGGGAACTCAGGCGAATGCCGCCGAGAAAAACAACAATCTGCCCGACGAAGAGCCTGGAGGCTACCAGGCCCCCAAGGGTGCCATGGCATGCATCCTCGGCGGATCCCAGGCGCCCAAGTCGAACAACCAGTTCAAGCAGTTCGCTCGCGAGCTCAACGCAGCGCTTCCCGGGGTCGAGACGTCCCGCCCCCTCAAGTGGTCCCAGTACACCATCGCCTTCGACGCCAAAGATCACCCCAAGTCTACAAAGACTGTGGGCACCCTCCCGTTGGTGTGCACCCCCACCATCAACAACATCGCCGTCGGCAAGACGCTCATTGATGGGGGTGCAGGCCTAAACGTCATCTCTGTCGAGACCTTCGAGACGCTTCAAGTGCCCTACGAGTGGCTCATGCCCTCCAGGCCCTTCACCGGGGTCACCAGCGGCTCAATCTCGCCTCTGGGGCAAGTGAGGCTCGCGGTCACTTTTGGCACGCAGGAGAACTACCGCACCGAGCTAATTGACTTCGACGTCGCGCACATTGGCCTGCCCTACAACGCCATCCTCGGCTACCCCGCCCTCGCGAAGTTCATGGCCGTCACGCACCACGCCTACAACATGGTCAAGATCCCTGGCAGCGGTGGCACCATCACCATACGTGGTCACGTACAGGACGCCACGCGCGCTGTCGAGATCGCCTACAAGGCCGCTGCCATGGCATTCCCCGCTGACGAGGACATGGAGCCTCTCGAGAGGCCCAAGAAGAAGAAACAACTGTTCACTCAAGAGCAAGCATCTACAAAGAAGGTGTCGCTGAGCACCAGCGGCTCGGGGGCTGAGGGCTCGGGGGCTAGCGTCACCATAGGCGCTGGCTTGCCTCCCAAATAGGAAAGCGCGCTCGTCGCCTTCCTTCGGGCAAATTCTGACATGTTCGCATGGACTCCGTCAGAAATGTCCGGTGTACCAAGGGAGGTGATCGAGCACCACTTAGCCGTGTGTCCAGACGCACGCCCTGTAAAGCAAAAGCGCGGAAACAAGCCCCCGAGAAGCAAGCGTTCATCATCAAAGAAGTAGAGAAGCTGAAAGCAGCAGACATCATTCGAGAAGTTGCCCACCCCACTTGGCTCTCCAACGGTGTGGTTGTCCCAAAACCCAATGGAGGAGGCCGGCTCTGCATCGACTACACAGACGTAAACAAGGCTGCCCCAAGGATCCATACCCCATGCCAAGGATAGACCAGATTGTGGACTCCACCGCCGGCTGTGATCTCCTCTGTTTCCTGGATGCCTTCTCAGGCTACCACCAGATCAAAATGGCCAAGGAAGACGAGGAGAAAACAGCATTTCTCACCCCTTGTGGTGTGTATTGCTACACTTGCATGCCCTTTGGCCTGAAAAATGCCGGCGCCACCTTCCAGAGGCTCATGAGGATCGCCTTGGGGGCTCAGATGGGAAGAAATGCAGAAGCTTATGTCGACGACATCGTGGTCAAGTCTCGCGAGGGAGACACTCTCTTGAAGGATCTCGAGGAAACCTTCGCCAGCCTGCGCAAGGTGAACATCAAGTTAAACCCCGCCAAGTGCGTCTTCGGGGTGCCTTCAGGCAAGCTCCTCGGGTTCCTCGTGTCCCACCGCGGCATAGAAGCAAACCCTGACAAGATCAAGGCTATAGAAGACATGCAGCCACCTCGCCGCCTCAAGGACATGCAGCGCCTAGCAGGATGCATGGCCAGCTTAGGCCGCTTCATCTCCAAGTTCGGCGAGAGAGCCTTGCCATTTTTCAAGATCATGAAGAAATCCGGCACCTTCAAGTGGACTCCAGAGGCTGACAAAGCATTTGAGGACTTGAAGAAATACTTGGCTAGCTCACCAGTCATGGTAGCCCCCAGGGCAGGCGAGCATCTGAAGCTGTACCTAGCAGCCACTCCACAAACTGCTAGCGCCGTCCTGGTGGTGGAAAGAGAAGAGCCAGTTCTCCCAAGAAAAGCACTGCCACACCAAGTCCAGAACCTCCCGACGAGGAACAGTCTCTCCAGACCCAGTGCCAGGCCCACAGCCTCAAGTCGAGTCCTCCACGCCCCTGCCGAGGCTCCTCCACAGGCAAACCTCGCCAAAGGTCCTGAGGAGCCTCTCGAGGGAGCCGACGCTGCCGCACCATCAACGACCCTCGTCGAGCATCCAGTCTACTTCGTCAGTACTGTACTGCGAGATGCTCGCGAGCGGTACCCAGTGCAGCAGAAGCTCCTCCTCGCGCTACTCATCGCCTCCAGGAAGCTGCGCCACTACTTCCAGGGTCACCCCATCACGGTGGTCACGTCCTTCCCCCTGGAGCAGATCCTGCGCAACCCCAACGCTACTGACCGCGTCGCAGGATGGAACATTGAGCTGCAGCCATTCAACTTGCGCTTCGACACCACAAGAGTCATAAAAGGGAGAGCGCTGGCGGATTTCGTCGCCGAGTGGACAGACCCAACTCCTGAAGAGCCTCGCGAAGAAGAAACCGCGTCATCGGGAGATACAATGCCAAGCCACTGGACCATGCACTTCGATGGAGCTTTCGCCTGCCGCAATGGTGGGGCTGGCGTTGTCTTAACCTCACCAAAAGGTGACAAGCTCTACTACGCCATCCAGCTGTGCTTCACAATAGACAAGATCTCCAACAACATCGCCGAGTACGAGGGCCTCCTCGCCGGGCTCAGAGCCGCAATCGCCCTTGGCGTCAAGCACTTACTCATAAAGGGTGATTCCCAGCTCCTGGTTAACTTCTCCAACAAGAGCTACACGCCTAAAGACGACCACATGGCCGCCTACCTTGAAGAGGTCGCAAGCTCGAGAAGCACTTCAGGGGCATGGAGCTCATGCACATCCCGCGAAAGGAGAACCAAGAGGCAGATGACATCGCCAAGCGAGCATCACGAAGGCAGGCCCAGCCGGCCGGCGTCTTTGAAGAGAGACTCTCCAAGGCGTCCATAAAGCAGCCACAAGAAGCAGCAGCCGCAAGCACAGACGAAGTACTCCCACCACCTCCTATAGGTGGGGCACCCAACTGCGGTCCATCCTCAGGGGAGCGTCTGCTGCTGGCTATGGTGCATCAAGAGACAGGCTGGGTTGACGAACTCAAAGACTACCTGCTGAAGGGAGTCCTTCCTGAAGAAGACGCGGAGGCAGAACGAGTGGCTCGACAAGCCAAGTCATACTACATCCTCGAGGGAGACCTGTACCGCAAGCGCCCAAATGGAATTGCACTCAAGTGCGTCCCCCCCGAGGAAGGCCGCATGCTGATCAGAGACATTCACAGTGGAGAGTGTGGCCACCATTCCTCTGCACGCACCCTGGCAGGCAAGGTCTTCAGGAGCGGTTTCTACTGGCCCCAAGTGCTTCAAGATGCCACCACCATCGTCCAGTCTTGCGATGCGTGCCATTCCACGCCAAGCAAGTCCATCAGCCTGCACTGGGACTCCAAACCATCCCGCTCTCGTGGCCTTTCGCGGTCTGGGGCTGACATCTGGGACCCTTCCCGAGATCACAAGGGGGCTACCGCTTCCTCTTCGTGGCAGTCGACAAGTTCACCAAGTGGGCAGAGGTTGAAGCAGTGCGCAGCATACCGGCCAGGGCGCAGTAAAATTCATCAGAGGCCTGGTCTGCCGCTTTGGTGTGCCTAATCGCATCATCACCGACAATGGCTCACAATTCACCAGCGGCATCTTCAGGGCCTACTGCGAGAGCCTCGGCACCAAGCTCTGCTTCGCCTCGGTGGCTCACCCACAGAGCAACGGCCAAGCCGAGCGAGCAAATGCTGAGGTCCTCAAGGGCCTCAAGACAAGAAGCTTCAATCGCCTGAAGGGCTACGGCAAGGGCTGGATAGACGAACTCCCGTCCGTGCTCTGGTCCATCCGCACGAACCCCACGAAGCCCACTGGTGAGACGCCATTTGCTCGTGTATGGAGCTGAAGCAGTCCTCCCCACAGAGATCAAGCATGGATCCGCACGGGTCCTTGCCTTCAACGAGGACGATCAAGCAGACCTCCACAGCGACGACCTGCTGCTCCTTGACGGGTTGCGCCGCCGTGCCGCCCTCAGGGCAGCCAAGTACCAGCAAGACCTGCGACGCTACCACAGCCGCCACATACGTCCGCGCACTCTCGAGACAGGCGACCTCGTCCTCAGGAGAATCCTCTCCAGGGAAGGTCTCCACAAGCTCTCGCCAATGTGGGAAGGCCCCTACAGGGTCTCACACATCGCCAGGCCTGGCGCGGTACGCCTCGAAACGGAGGACGGCATCCGGTCAAGAATCCATGGAACATCGCGCATCTACGCAAGTTCTACCCGTGATCATAGTCACGCCAGACATTTTTTGTCTCTAGAGGGAAGCACACAACTTCACCTCCAAGCTTCACAAAAGCTTCTCCTCCCGAGGGCCAGCCCCTCTGAGCTCTCCTGATTACGTGCCGCCGCAGGCCGTGAAGAGTCTCAGCCACTGAATGTGGTCCCCATGCCTCGACATGGAAAACTTTATCTTGGTCACACCAAGTGTAATGAACCAATTCGTTTCTCAATGAAACATTGCGCTGAGGCGCCGCTATGTAATATTTTGGTGGTGAGTTTTACTTTTCATCATCTTAGTTCATTTCGCGCTCATATTCTTCCCCATGCGCACCTCGCGAGCGGGGGCTGAGTACGGTGACTGTGCCTCAAGAGCACCCCAACAGCACCGCAAAATCCAAAGGATCCGAGCTCTAGCACGTGAGCACGCTCTCACGCCTGTTACCTCCCCAAAGAGCTCTGGCCCATGGGCTTGCTCCCAAAACACGCCACCTCACCAAAGGACCTTGGTACTTACTCTCCTCGCGAGATACCATGAGGAAGCCTATAAGCGCGCATGAGTGTTTACTACCATGTGCCTGCTTTGGGTTGCCTCTCTAACCAATACAGGGAACAAGAGTCCTCCCCAAGGTCGAGAAGTCACGCTCCGACCCCTAGGGGAGCACCCAGCCCAGGGAAGCCAACGCCCTCTACGAGGCCAAAGTCTCGCCAAGCTAAGTCTAGCGCTCGCGCCCCTCAGAGTTTTTCTCCACGGCACCTGTCCCTCGAGCGGTTTTTTCTCTCTCACACTCCATGGACTGCTTGTGCGTCAAAGGGGAGCCCTCGAGCACCGCGACTCGAGAGCCCTTACCTCTCCAAGCCTTAAACACCCCCCGGCCTTGCCGAGTCACGCTCCGGCATACCGTAGCGGCGGTGTCATAGCGCAAAGAGATGGGTCCTGACGACGTAGAGCGAAGAAAGACATGGAACAGGGATAAAAGGCCCTTCGAGGGGCACACACACACATGTTTGCATACGATCAAAGTATCTTACAAGCCAGCGAATTAAAACAAGTCTTAAAACAAAGATAATTGCGCCAAGCGCATCTTGTTGCAGGAGTGGCCTAGGCAGAGGGTTCACCATCGCCGTCCTCTTCAGCCTTCTCTTCTTCGGCGCCTTCATCCTCCTCAGCGGCCTGCTCCGCCTCAACCCTCTTGAAGCGGTCGACGTAATCGTTGACTTCTTCTCGAACCAAGTTGGAGAGCTCCCAGGCTGGTCCCCTCGATGGGCTCGGTCACTGACTCGAAGTCGAAGCCGGGTGAAGGCGCTGGAGGTTGGCGAAGACGCGATCGATCGCCACGGTCAAGAGCTTGCGGCACTCCTCATCAACAACGTCGCCAAGTTCCGCCACAGGGCCCTCGAGCACAGAGAAGAGCTGATCGAAGTAGGCGAGGTATGTGGCGGCGTCAGCGTTCCCATGACGGGAACAAGGGCATCCACTCCTAGCTGCCCCGCGAGAGTTCCCCCGGGTCACCAAGGATTGGAACATGCGCTCCCGCTGCTGCGTCAAGACCTGTGCCGCCTGCACGCGATGCTCAGCCTCTTCAGCGCGCTCCACGACAGGGCCCACCTGAGCGGTCAACTCCTTCATGTCAGCCATCAAAGAGGCAAAGTTCTGCTCCGCGCGCCCGAGCCTCCGCGGCAGCCTGGAGGCGAGAGTCGAATCGCTTCTTCTGGGCCTCAAGGTCCTTGACGCGAGCCTCAAGCTCTTTGCGTCTCTTCGTGAAGCGATCCTCTTGCTTCTTGGCCTTATCCGCGAAGTCTTTTCTACAGCTGTCGCGAAAGAGTTTCTCCTTCGTCGCAGACTCTCCGCCATCTTCTCCTCCTTTTTGCGAAGGTTCTCGTTGGTCTGCACAAGGCGCTTCTGGTAGAACTCCTCGTCTTGAGTGACCTTGTTCTCGCGGGCTTCCAGGTGCTCCCGCTGCGCGGATTGATCCTTCTCGATCTGCTCAACCTGTTCTTCGCGTTTGCGCGCCTCGGCCTCGCGGGCGTCGAGCTCAACTCCGCGCTGCACGATCAAGTCTTCGCGAATGCTCAAGCTCTCACGGAATTTCTCCAAACTCTGCCGCACATTTTCCGACTCGGCAACGATCCCCGCCTCGCGTCTAGAAGCTCTTTGTGCTTGGCGGAGACCGCCGCCTCGCGCGCCGCCAGCTCCTGGTGTTTGGCCTCGGTCTCTGCCTCGAGAGCCTCGCGCCTAGCACCCAGGTCCGCAAGGGTCTCCTCGACCTCGCGGACCACGCTGATGCGGATCTCCTCAGCAGAGCGCAGCGCTGCCTCGCGTGCGCCTGGGCAGCTTCGTTCTTCCGGCGGCAGTTCTCCACGGTCTCATGAAGACAAGCCCAGCCCCGCGCAAGCTCGGCGTCCTCCTCCGCCCTGGAGCGATCCTCCTCGGCAAGCTGGGCCTCAAGCCCGTCGAGAATTTCCCTCGCCGAGCGGAGGACAGCCCCACGGCGAGCTGCAACGGGGCGCCGCCCCCGCAGAACTAAGGCCCATGGCTCGCCGGAGGGCCTGGAAACGCCGGCGCCTGCCGAGGATTCCGGAGCGTCCAACCTTGGGCTCCGAGTGGCCTCAAGGCGCGCCTGGGGGCTCTGGTGCGAGCCCCCCTCTTCGTCCACACAAGGGGCCTTCAGGGGGCTTTGATGAGAACCCCCCTCGCCTCCCGCGCTGGAGGCCTCCTGGGGTTCGGGGCACCTTCCCATCAACCCGTCATTCTTCTGCCCCTGGGGAGCGCTCTCCTCTCCAGGGACAGGGTTGGCCTTCTCAGCTGAGGCCGCCTCCCCAGCGGCCTCAGAGTCCGCTGTGGCCTCTCCAAGTTTCGTGCTCGGTGGGGGCGATGACGCGGCGGCCTCCTCCATTTCGACGTCAGTGCACGCTCCCGCGGACGCCCCTGTCACCGCGGCACGCTCCTTCGCCGGCGGCGTGAACCTCGCCGCATCCCCTCCGGCGTCCCCTCCGGCCGGGGGGAGACGTCAGGCCGCATAGGTGGAGGCGTCGTCACCTCTGCCTCCCCCTCCTTCTCCTCGCAGTGCTCCTCTGCTCAGGAGGCGGTGCCGCAGCCTCAGGAGATGAAGCAGTGCCCTCGGGAGGCACCTCGTCGACTGTACACGCTGCAGACGCCGCTGCAGCGCTGGGGATCTCTCCAAGCCTCCGAAGTCTCCGCCTTTTCGGCACCTCGGGGCCCCTGGAGAGGCAAAAGCTCAAAAACTCCTCAAGAAGCCTACGCAAGAACAAGCTCAAACAGAAAAGGGAGTCGGTTCTTACCCAGATGTCTTGGCGCGGGAATCGACCCACACCGTGTTTGACGACCGCCACGGCCTCGGTGGCGCGGCTCCGGCGCCGGACCCCTCGAGAGCAGCCTCGGCTTTCCTCTTGAGGGAAATGCCCGCTGGGCTCCCGGCGGCTCGGTCATGAATGGCCTTGGAGCGGGGCTCGCAGTGGCCTGATGAAGCTCCGTCGTCGTCGCTCTCTCTTGCCCCTCAGCACGCTGCGAGGGAGCGACCACGAACTGGCCGCTGCTGCCTGAGGAGGCCTCGTGGGTCTCAACTTCAGGCGCCGCGCTCTTCGAGGTGCTCGAGTTCTCCGCTGAAGAGGCAGAGCCTCCCGAGGCGCCGGTTGCGCCTGCGTCGGATTCCACAGGCGTTACCGTCGTCTCCTCGTCGCCCTCAGCTGGCGCCCCCTGCGCCGCAGACTCAGGATCCTCGCGAGGCCCCGCATGTCCCTTGGGCACCAGGCCCCACCGGTCGAACTTCGGCATCGTCTGCACGAGCGAGACGCGGCGCCCAAGATCGATCCTGTGGAGCGGGACCGCCTTATCGCCGGGCTTGGGGATATCTGGAGCCGTGAAGAGTGTCTCCATGATGGTGCGCACCTCCTGCTGCGTGAAGAGGGTTGCGCTCAGGCGCATTTTGTCCCTCTGGTTGGAGTAAGCCACATTGCGTCCGCGTGCCTCTGGAGCGGAGCAATGCGGCGCTTCACGAAGTCCTTGGCCACCATCTGCCCGGTGAGGCCTGCCTCGCGGAGGTCCTTCAAGCGCCTCATCACGGGGCCGAGCGCGGCTCCCTTGAGCGCCTTAGAAGACCAGCTCGCCCTCTTCGTCGGAGGCGCCTCGGGCAGGTCGAAGAAGGCGCTCCGGCTGCCGAACTTCATGAGGAACCAGCGCTTGCGGAAGTCCTCCACCTTCTTCGTCACATTGGTCACAATGTTCTCGCCGTTCCGCGCGATGGGGATGTACGTGCCCTTCATGCCCTCGGTGATGCGGAAGGACACGCACCCTGACCGCTCCTTGTTCGCCGTGAACCGGAGCGCATAGAAGCTGCGGAAGAGGTCCACCGAGGGTGGAATGCCGATGTATGCCTCGCAGAGGTAGGCGAAGATGGCGAGGACGAGGATGGAGTTAGGATGGAGATGAAGACCTGGATCTGGTAGCGCTCCAGAACCGCCAGGAAGAAGTCGGAGAAAGGAGGCACGAGCCCGGCGAATAGGGTGTGCATGAAGATGGGGTAGAAGCCGCCGAAGGAGTTGTCCGCCGTCTTAAGCACCGTAGCGCCGTGCTCGTTGGTCGCTGAAGCCGCCATGTGACGCACCTTCTCCAGCTGCGCTTTCTTCTTGAAGCGGAAGCCGGTCAGAGCCGGCTCGAAGTCGCCGACCTGCTGCGCCGCGGCAGGTTCGCCGCCCTGCACCACGGCCTTGCCTTTCGAGGCCGCGGAGGCTTTCTTGGGCGCCATTGCCGCAGGATTGCAAGGGGGAGAGCGTCGGAGACACAGGAGCGCAGACGTCAAGAGCGAGGAGACGGGCGCGCAAATGATGCAGTAACTGCTGCCTGAACCGGCGCTGCAGGCTTTATTCCCCTCAGAGCAGTTACCGAGACGTGGTGGGACCCCCACTACGCCCATCTCTCCGAGGAGAACGTGTCGTCGCGGCGTAACTGCCCTACACGTGTCTCAGGCCGGCCGGACACTTTGGGCCCATGACGATTCGCCTGC
Source organism: Poa pratensis (assembly GCA_947311845.1). Taxonomy (NCBI): domain Eukaryota; kingdom Viridiplantae; phylum Streptophyta; class Magnoliopsida; order Poales; family Poaceae; genus Poa; species Poa pratensis. The sequence goes on from CAMZMU010000081.1 coordinate 29,122,312, forward strand.
GTCCATTGGACTACATCGTGCCCATCATGGGCCCGGGGGCTACTGTCGGCCCAGTGAAATCCAGGGTGTGCTGGGCCTGTCCTTACGGCCCTCGACACTTGATGGCGAATTTTCGCTAAGGACCAAGCCTACGGCTTGGAGAGCCTCGCGAGGGCTTTTGAGGCAGCAGAGGCCTGCGGAGGCCATATCCACTGCTGCCCCCTCTTCAAGGAAATCTCCCCTGGGGAGAGGTCAACGCCGAATTCTCTACAGGGCCCAAGCCCTCGTGGAGATCGCTTCGCTGCAAAGCAACCTCTGCAGAGCGCACATGGGCTCTGCAGCGGCCGCAGAGTGACGCGCACCCTGCGCGCGGTGACGACGACGCCGCAGTTGCCATTTTGGTGATTAAAGGGGTCAACAAAGCTGTGCCATCCGCACCGGACTACAAGGGTTTCCTCTTTGGTGATAAGGGGACCGGCCGGCGCTACGCTCCACGGCCAACGTCACCGTGGGCACCCCCACGTTCCTCTGCGGCCCCAGCTGGCCGTCCTGCATGGACGGTGGTTACTCTGCTACAGGAGTCAGCTTTACGCCCATGGACCGCGTCCATGGACAACCGGGCTGCGGTGCACCGCGCTACCTTCTGCGCCACGTGACAGCCCTACCATAGTGCAAGCGCAGGGAGGGAGCACGGGGCGCCTATAAAAGGAGGACGAGCAGCACCGTAGCAAGGGATCGCATTCTCATTCCAGCATAGCCACTTACGCGCAAGGAAGAAGAAGACCATGCTTCCCTTCCTTGTGTACACCATTGCCAAAAGAGAGCCCTCGGCAAGCTCATTGTACTGTAACCTTGACAAGCAGGAGTAGCGGTGTTACCTCCACACGAGGGCCGTGAACCTGGGTACGGGCTGGTGTTCATCTCTGTCGTGATGTCCCTCCACTTGCTCGACGAGCACCGTCGCCGTGCAGGTTGAGGGTTGTTTGACCAACGTGTTCAGCCCCTTACACGAACTCTCTTTGTGAGCTTGACTATCCCTGTTTCGTGGGAGTCATTCTCCGACACATGTGATGGTTTGATTTATGCATAATGCCTTGTTTATCCTTGTCATGAGGTGATTGACACCACCAAGTGTGGATAGATGAAAGAGATGTGGGCATGCACACAAAATATGAATCATTGCACTAGTGTTTAGAATATTGTCCATTATGAAATATGATGTATGTAGGTACGGATGGCCGATGTGACAACGGCATATGTATTGAGTGACATGTGAAATACAGCCCAACATCCTTTATCTGGGGGTAAAAAGGAAGAGTATGATGTGGGAGTGACAGCAACCACGCTAGCCTTACGAGGGTGACCTAGCAACACAAATGAGTACTTTTTTCAACTATGTGTTTTAGAACATGTAGCCGTCATAGAAGTTTACCATTAAAGCATGACAATTGTGTGTACTTTTTATCTATAACATGATAATCACCATAGATGGGAGAGAGGATTGAGTGAACCCATGAACCCATGTCCATTGTTCCTATAAGAGAAAACCTTTGTCTTGTCCTCTTGCATTGAAGAGGATTGGGACACTTTTACATTCTTGTTTTGTTACATTAAGCTTCCATCAATTAAATCAACCACCTTGTTCTTTAAACTTGTTTAGTGCATAATCAACTAAAACTTGTGACACTTTAGTTGTAGGGAATAGATAACTTTTCCTTCTTGCTCTTGCGGATCGATACCTTACTTCCACATTGAGAGGTGCCACAGTGATCCCCTGCTCTTGGGGGTTAACAGGTGTCCGGGAGCGGACAAGCAGAGCCCCTTTCCCGGAAGGAGAGCAAGCGATCCGGCAGGCCATCACCCGCATAGTCGTGGCCCTCCACCAGCAGCACCCGCAGCTTTCGCTGCTGTCCGAGTTGGAGAGGCTGGGACCGGGATGCCGACTCCTCTTAACGTTGCTGGCCAAGTGGACGAGATCTTGAGGCGCCTTTCCCGTGAAGACAACCCGTAAAACTGTACGGTCCTGCAAAGGACAGGATAATACCAAAGGCCGTGAACCAAGCTTTTGCAATTGTACCGCCGAAAGGCTTATGAACTTTGTACTTGGAATGTAAATAGCTTTTTCCCGATTTATATGAGTTTTATTGCACTCGTGGGGGCTTAACGCACTCGGGAAGGGTCCAAGGGCGCGAGCGCTAACCAGCCGTGAGCAATCAGACTGTTCTGAATTGCTGACACAGGGCGCAACCCCCCCCGGGACCCACCAGTCTTGACCGTACGGACCTCAGCCCATGACTCCACTGCCCGAGGGAAACTGACAGTATTGTCGCGGAGGCTCTACCCCAAGATTACGCCCGCTTTTGCTTTAGCCAAAGTGTATAAAACCGATGCAAACGGGAAAAAGCCCGCGCGAGCGCGTTTATACTTAGCTCGCATTTTACCTCCTTTCGGTATATTCCGGCAATTACTTCGTCGCGCTGCCGCCATGGTGGGTCTTCTATGTTGTTTTTCAGACATAATTCTGCCCTGCCCCACAATTCTTGGCGGGAACAGGGCTTCCGTTCCAAAATATACCCAAGGGCCCAATACACCCTTGCGGGGACTGGTCCTTGCATGCCGCTCGAAGGCACAACTGGCTGGCTGACGCCGGTCCGGAGACCCCGGAGACCACCTCCTTGTTGATCCGGCAACAAGCCGGTCCAGAGACCCTCTTACTGCAAAATCCGGATCTCACCTTCTTGGTGATCCGGCAACTGGCTGGCATGATAGGAATGCCGGTCCGGAGACCCGGATGCTGTTTACTTCTGAGGACTGGAAGCCAACCACTTTGCGATCCAGTACTTCTGGGGAGGTCCACTTGGTCACGGGTGTATTGTCACTATATGACCCGGGAGTTCCCACTCTCCTTCGTCAGAATTGCCGCAGACGAAATTTTGGTCCCAACTGGCAGCAGTTAACCTTTGACAATCTTGTGTCCGTTGGGTTGGGCCTGGCTCTTCACGCTCTTCAGTCTGAGTAGAGGCATTAGCGAAGGTTCGGAAAGACTTTCCCTTCTGTGGAGTGCCGGGATTGGCCTTGGTTTTCTTTGGTTTCTTGGTGAAGGGGCAATCTCTGAAGATATGTCCTGGCTCGCCGCAGGCATAACACTCCCCGTTCTTCTACTTTAACTGAATATCGTTGAACTGGCGGCACTCTTCCAGACTGTGTCTATCAGATCTGCGGCACATGCACCATACTACGGGCTGGCCATCTTTGCGCAGGGGAATCTTGAGCTCTTGGGGCACGTAAATGGGAGGATCATCCTCCGTGCTCTGATCTGGTCCTTCGCCTTTCAGAGGCTGCGCTGCAGGTGTCACGTCGGAGCAGAGTTCCTCCCTTTCCTCGTGCGTCCACGAGGGGGAAGGTACATCGATGCTCATGGCGTTTTCCTGAGGCCTTTCCTCACTGATTAAAGGACTGACATACGCCGCTGGTCGTACAAATTGTACTCCAAAGTCCTGACCCTTGGTGGCGGAGGTCGACGAGGGCTCCCCTAGGATGAAACCGAGTCCTGGATACCGCAGAAACTCCATGGCTGCCTTAGCCTTTCTCTTCTTCGTCATCTTGGCCATCAGATTCGGCGCCTCGCCTGTCAGAGCCGAAACTAACGCTGCTCCAAAGGCGCCGGAGGTCTTGAAGCGGATCTTGTCACGGACGAGAAGCTCGACGCAGAACTTGATGATGAACTTGGCGCTGAACTTGAGGTCGATGAAGAAGAAGATGAATCCAGCACTTGCACCCCCTACCGGAAGAAGAAGATGAATCCAACACTTGCCAGATGTCGTGTCTCGGGTGACGGACACCGGGAGTAGATGATACCCCTTTTTAGGTTCGGCACGGGGCGCGAAGGAGGCTGGAAGATGCCTTACCCGGGAGCAAGGAAGCCAAGTTCTTCGTCGAGAGGGAGAGATCGAACAACACAGCAAGACACAGAGTTACCCCAGGTTCAGGCCGCCCGGAGGCTAAAAGCCCTACTCCTGCATGTCTGGATTGAGAGGTTCATCACGGTGTGGTGTAGAAGGGTGTTCTGGGGTAAAGCCGACAGAGATTCGGCCGGAGGTAGACGAAGAGCAGATCCTGCCCTAGGGAGATCACCTCTCTCTCTACCTTCTGAACCCTAGACTAGTCTTGCCTGAGCTCTAGCTTGCTTCTATCTCGTCTCGTCTTGTTCTATCCTTTTCGTCCCCTTCTCCCGGTGCCATGGTCCTCCTTTTATAGGCTAAGGGGATCCGACATGGGCACGCGAGAGGTGTGAGGGGTCTTGGCGGGAAAAACCCCTCGGCGGTCCTTGGAGGAGACGTGGCACTCTCTCCTCCAAGCGTTCTGAGGAGGGCGGCGTGGTCGTCCACCCTTGGAAAAGGTGGGACGGACAGAGCCTATCCGCCCCACCAACTACGCTTGTGGCAACGTCACTAGGGCGCGGCCTTCATCTTGGCGCCCAAGTCTTCCACCAGCTTCCGGCGAGCCGGCGATCTTATCCTCTCGATGGTACGGATGGATACCCGGGGGCGCGCCTGGCCTCCTGCCGGGAGCACGGACCCGCGGGTGTCTTGCCTGGTTCTCCGGGCGAGGGGGTGACCCGGAAGGTCACCTGGTCCTTAGCCGCAGAGACTTGATGTCGAACTTGTCGGGTGTCCTTGAGCCAGATGGTCTAACCCATCTGCTGTACTTGACTCCTTGCCTTGTCCATCTTCTTGGTGGGCCCCAGCGGCGGACCCACTTTGGCAGCATCAGGGGAACCACATGTTCCACTGCTGCGACACCGACGATCCGGCGGCTCCCGGACTGTCCACAGAGCCACCCCCACGCTCTGGAGAGAAAAGCGTTGGGAACAACGCGGGCAGGGGTCACGACGCCAAGGAGGGTCGAGATCACGTCCGCACCAGCGGAGGTCCCCGATGCTCCAAAAGCAAGTCCTCTACGCACTTGCCCTCGGACGCACAAGCTCGCCACGACGCTCTTGTCGCTGTCAAGGCTCTAATGCAGTTCCCTCCGAGCTCCGGCGATCCCAAGGTCTACCAAGAATGGAGAGCCCGTGTGGAGGCACTCCTCGACTTCACGACGGCGGCCCTGAGCCCGACATTACTCAAGCTCCCATCGTCAACGGCCCCGAGGCTAGAGGGCACAAGGCGCGCGAACTATGGGGTCAGCCCCATGGCGAGCGCCGAGGCGAGACGGAGCCTCCTCGTACCGCTCCACCGATGGCGAATCGGCTAAACCGCGACTGCAGCAAGGCCATCTCCGTCGGGTCATCTACCACACGCAACCAAGATCTTCGCCATGACCTCAACAACCGTCTAACCGAGGATATGCGCACCCGCATCGAACGGCGTCACGAGCTCCATCGCCGGGAGGATCGGGACGATGACATCGCTGAAGGGTGCCTCGCCCTTGAGTTCCGCCAGGTCACCTGGCCCAAGAAATTCAAGATCGACGTACTCCGCTACGACGGCACCACGAACCCCCGGGACTTCCTGCAGCTCTACTCCTTAGCTGCGGCGGTCGCCGGGGCCGACAAAATGATGATGACCAGCTGGTTCCCGCTGGCCCTGAAGGGAGATGCCCAGACATGGCTTCTAAACCTTCCAAGTGCTCCATCCGTTCCTGGAGGACCCTAAAGGAACAGTTCCTGGGGGCTTTCCAAGGCGGGTACGAGCGCCCGGGGGCTCCTAGCGACCTCCACGACTTCAAGCAACTTCCGGGTGAAACTCTTCGCAAGTTCATCCAGCGCTTCACCCAGAAGATGAACATAATCCCCTGCATCAAGCATGAGCTGGTGATCGCTTCTTTTCATGCCAACGTCCGCAATACCCGGATGCGCGAGAAGTTGAGCAATCGCCACGTCGAATCTACCTACGAGCTCTGGGAGCTGGCGGATCGATGCGCCCGAGCTGAGGAGGGGGCTAAGTTCCCCGGGGAGGATGAACCCGAGGACAAAACCGCCCCCGCCAAGAACAAGAAGCGGGACTCTGGACCCGACAAGCGCACCTTCGTCACCGAACCCCTTCCTAAGAAGGCCAAGCCTGCGGCGGCCTCTGAGGGAGAAGACGACCCATGGTGCCACATTCATCCTGACGGCAACCACCCTCTCAAGGACTGCCGCCAACTCAAGAACCTCGCCATACGAGAGCAGCGTCGGGCCGACGGGGTAAGCCTGGACGGCTGCTACAATTGTGGCATCATTGGGCACGTCGCTCGTGACTGTCCCATGGTCGCCAAGGCGGAGGCGGCCGCGGGGGACGAGGAGGACGCGGCGGCCAAGGCTGTCGCGAACAGAACAATCAAGAAGGCGCCTCCAACAAGGAAGCTCCGGCTCTCAGGGAGGCGGTGCGGAAGGTTCTAGGAAGTCACTGGAGTTGTCGGGTGCATTCATGGGGGAGCCTCTCTGCCTCCATCCAACGGCGCGTGTAAGAGGTTGGTCCGGGAGCTTAACGCGGTTGCTTCTGCTCCGCCCAAGCCCCTGGAATGGTCTGGGCAGGTCATCTCTTCGACCCGGAAGACCATCCTGCCAGTGTGGCCGGGGTGGGAATGCTTCCTCTGATCGTGTCGCCCATCATCCATAACAACAAGGTCACCAAGATGCTGGTCGACGGAGGCTCCAGCCTCAACCTTTTGACGGCGAAAGTGCTGGCTATTCTGCAAATCCCTTTTTCTCGCCTGCAAGACACCGGCGTGTTCCAAGGCGTGAATGGAAGCGTCACTCGGCCGCTGGGGAAGATCACGCCCCTGTCACCTTCGGTGACCAGGAGAACTTCCGCACCGAGGACATCGTCTTCGACATTGCAGACACGCCACTTCCGTATAATGGCATACTTGGCCGGCCGGCTCTAGCCAAGTTCATGGCCGTCTCGCACTTCGCCTACAACATGATGAAGATCCCCGTGGCCTGGGGAGTGATCACAATCAAGGCCGACGTCGACGACGCCATCTTTTGCGTTCAAAAGTTGAACCAGACGGTGGCGGCGACCTCGGACGTTCTGCAAGATGTACAGGAAGCCGATGTCGGTGCATTCTCCGGGGACGGAGGGTACCCCGGAGGCTCGACATCGACTCCTTCAAGAAGGCGTCATTTCATGAAGATCCACAAATGACCAAGAAAGTGGCGTTGACCAGTGACGGGAGTCGCTCCATCACCATCGGCGCCCGCCTCACCGACAAATAGGAAAGCGCGCTCGTCGCCTTCCTTCGGGAAAACTCTGACGTCTTCGCATGGGAAGCGTCAGGGCTACCCGGTGTACCAAGGGAGGTGATCGACCACAAACTGGCGGTCAGTGAGGACTCGCCCGATAAAACAAGTTCTACGCAAGCAAAGCAAGGAAAAACTGGAGTTCATCGTGTCCGAGGTCGACAAACTGGAAGAAGCGGCGTCATCAGGATGGTGCCGCACCCAACTTGGGTGGCCAACCCTGTGGTGGTGCCAAAGCCCATGACCCTCAAGTGGCGGCTCTGCATCGACTTCACCGACTTGAACAAGGCCTGCCCCAAGGATCCTTTCCCACTACCCCGGATTGATCTCATCGTGGATTCAACCGCCGGGTGCGAGCTCCTGTGCTTCCTGGATGCTTTCTCCGGGTACCACCAGATCATGATGGCAGTGGAGGATCAGGAGAAGACGGCCTTCATCACACCCAAGGGCTGCTACTGCTACACCCGGATGCCTTTCGGTCTCCGGAACGCCGGCGCAACCTTTCAGCGCGCCATGCAAGCATGTCTTGGGTCCCAGCTGGGCCGCAACGTGGAGGCATACATCGACGACATCGTGGTCAAGACTCGGTACAAGGACTCCCTCATTCAAGATCTGCACGAGACCTTCAACAGCCTTCGTCGGGTCAACTTCAAGCTTAACCCCGACAAGTGCGTGTTTGGGGTCCCGTCCGGCAAGCTACTGGGGTTCTTAATCTCCCACCGGGGGATTGAGGCCAATCCCGACAAGATCAAGGCCATCGAGCGCATGGAGGCGCCACGGCGAGTCAAGGACGTACAACGCCTCAACGGGTGCATCACCACACTCGGGCGCTTCATCTCAAGACTTGGAGAACGAGCCCTGCCCTTCTTCAAGTTACTCAAGAAGACGGTCCCGTGAAATGGACCCCGGAGGCTGAAGAAGCTCTTCAGTCCCTCAAGTGCTACCTCGCCTCGCCTCCCATCCTTGTGGCACCAACAGAAAAGGAGCCCCTACTACTGTACATCGCTGTCACCAATCGTGTGCTCGGACAAGGTCGGCGGCAAGCGTCCCGAGAACATCCTCCCGGGGCAACCAAGCAAGAAGAGGCAGCCAGGTGGCAAAGGGCCAGAAGGCCCTGAGCCTGGCATGCCCACCGACACCGCCATCGACGTCGCAGAAGAAGCATCACTGGGGGCTGACGCGCTCCCTCTCGAAGCAGCCGAGCCCGCCAAGGACTCGGTGACCCGCAAGATACAGCACCCGGTCTACTTCATCAGTTCGGTGCTGCGCGACGCCCGGGAGCGGTACCCCATGATGCAGAAGCTGTTGCTGGATCCTCATCGCCTCTCGCAAGATGAGGCCCTACTTCGAAAGCCACCCTATCACCGTGGTTTCCAAGTACCCCTTGAGGAGTCCGCTGGAGAATCCCTCGCCACCGGACGAGTCTCTTGGTGGGCCATGGAGCTTCAAGGTTTCGGCCTCAAGTTCGAGCACACGAACAACATCAAGAGTCAAGCGCTGGCTGATTTCACGGCGGAGTGGACTGAGACAGCGTTCGACGACCCGGTGGAGGAATCCAGCCTTCCCGGAAAGAAGATCCCGACGCTGGACCATGAACTTCGACGGCTCCTACACCAAGGGCCAGGGAGGCGCTGGAGTCGTTTTGATCTCCCCCACAGGAGATCGTCTGAAGTACGTCGTCCAGATGCAGTACAAGGAGAATATCTCGAACAACACGACGGAGTACGAGGGCCTGCTTGCGGGACTTCGTGCTGCCGTTGGCCTCGGTATCACCAAGCTCATCGTCAAGGGTGACTCTCAGCTAGTCATCAAACAAGTGAACAAGGAGTACGCTTGCCCGCAGATGGCACCGTACGTCGAGGAGGTGTGGAAGCTTCAGCGACGCTTCGACAGCTTCCGGGCCGTGTACGTCCCTAGGGATGACAACACGTCCGCGGACGAGCTGTCACAGATGGCTTCCAAGCGAGAACCAGTACCTCCCGGGATCTACATTGAGGTGCTCCGGCAACCCTCTGTGTCTCCCGAGAGGCTCAAGACAAGGTCTACATCGACACTGGGGGCTGGTGACCCGTCTACTTCGACAACCCGGGAAACCAGCCCAGAAGGCGCACAAGACCCGGCAGGACCTAGACCAAGGGAAGCCATGCTTCTCCTTGGTCAAATGGTGTTGCCGGTGGAAAGAACCCACCCACCCTGGGCCCTGGACATCGTCAAGTACATGACGGAGTGCTCTGCCGGAGGATGATCACGAGGCCGAGCGGGTGGCTCGTCAAGCCAAGCTCTACGTCCTGATCGACGGCGAGCTCTACCGGCGACGCGACAACGGAGTCAGGCTCCGCTGCATACCACAAGAACAAGGCCAAGTACTGCTACGAGACATCCACGAGGGCACGTGTTCAAGTCATGTTGCATCAAGATCATTGGCGGGGAAGGTTTTCCGCCAGGGTTTCTACTGGCCAACAGTCCTGCACGACGCCGAGCAAATGGTCAAGACCTGCGAAGCTTGCCAATACTACGCGAAGAACATCAATCAGCCAGCTCAAGCACTGCAACCAATCCCAATATCCTGGCCGTTTGCAGTCTGGGGGCTAGACATCGTCGGCAAGTTGCCAAAGTCAGTTGGCGGACATGAATACCTCTTTGTGGTTGCGACAAGTTCACGAAGTGGGTTGAAGTAATGCCAGTACCACGCCAGACGGCCCAGGCCGCCATCAAGTTCATCGAGGGGATTGTCTACCGCTTCGGAGTACCAACAGAATCATCACGGATAATGGCACTCAGTTCACAAGTCGAGCCTTCCTCAACTTCTGTGAAGAATTGGGCATCAAGGTGTGCTTTGCATCAGTGTCCTATCCAAGATGCAACGGTCAAGTGGAGCGAGCCAATGCGGAGGTCCTAAGAGGTCTGAAAACCAAAGCATTTGACAAGCTGGAGAACAAGGGGAGAATTGGATTGATCACCTACCCAGTGTACTGTGGTCCTCAGAACAACTCCAAGCCGAGCCACCAAAGAAACACCTTTCTTCCTTGTCTATGGAGCTGAAGCTGTCCTGCCAACAGAGCTAAGGCACGGATCCCCCGGGTACTCGCATATGATGAAGATGCCCAAGCTGAGCAAAGGATTGATGACATAAACATCCTGGAGGAAATGCGCTGTCGGGCGTCATTGCGGTCTGCTCGATACCAGCAAGGGCTGCGCCGGTATCACAGCCGTCATGTTCGATCCCGGGAATTACAGCAGGGAGACCTGGTTCTCCGCAAGATGCAAAATCTCGAGGGCTTGAACAAGATGTCAAGCAAGTGGGAAGGACCCTACCGGGTTACTCATACACTGAGACCCGGAGCAGTCTATCTGGAAGACGAGAAAGGCAGGCCGGAAGGCAACGCCTGGAACATCGAGAATCTCCGCAAGTTCTACCCCTAATTACGAACATGAATCGCCAAACGTCGAATCCGCTAAGCACGCCCAAGGGGCTAGTGTTCTGTAATAGGGTGTAAGAAGTCATCGCCAAGAAATAAAAGATAAGTGTTTCAATTCCGTGAGCCTCAATTTATGTCGAGATGTGTGTTATCCGTAACAACCCCCAAGCAGGGGGCTGACATGGTGCCGGTGGCTGACGGGTCGAGCGCGAGTGGCCTATCAGTAGGCACTGCCACCCGATCGTGCCGTACTGCCGCGGAAAGGAGTGAACGGGCAGTGCTGTGTTTTAACGAACCTAAACACAGAAATGCACATTCAACTTTGCTTGCGGGTTGCTCCGGATGAAACACTATCTCGACATGAAAAGAGGGTCCATTCTTTCCTACTGAAAGTTTGTTGTGTGCAGCGCCTTCCCGGGACAGGAACTGACGGTGGAAAGCGGCTAAGGAGTTGGATACCCGGGAGGGACAGGATGGATCGAGGACACGGCAGAAAAACAGCTAAGTCCTTGCATCAGCATCCTGCACTTAGGCATAACATCTCGCTCGGAGTCAATATACCATCGACCTGCGCATGCTTGATAGTTGATGAGAGCCTTTGCGGGGGTAATGCTACCACCCCAGCGAACGGTCCGTTTCCCTCTGGCCAAGTACCTGTGGACAGTGGAGTCAGGCACCCGGAAGGTATAGCGCTCTTAGGGGTACTACTACTGTGTGCAGACAGTCAGGGTATCTGGCACCTAAGGGACCTCCTCTGAAACTTGACAGCGCGTTAGTGCAAAGGAAGATTTGGGACATGACCCCGGGAGTTGAGGCTAGGTTGCATTCATCTGAATTTAAATTCTGAATTACAATTCTGAATTACATTCAGTTGTGCAACTTCTTGATTACATAATAAGCCTATGCTACTAAGGCCAGTCCAGGGTCACTGGCTGTGCAGACTTGTCTTCTGCTGTTTTCGCCTGCCGGGTGAACTCCGGACTCCCGGGGACGCCTGGGATGAAGGAGGGCATTCGCGCAGGATCTTCAGGGATCCCACGGGCCGGGGAACTTCCGGGCGAACCCCGGCACATGCTGGCTGCAGAGGAGGTGCACGTGGTCCACGAACTTATCCATGATGTCCTCCTCATCCTGTACGAAGGAAAGAGATCGAGTCAAGGCGCAGGCTCTTCCCAAGGATCGTATTGCCAAAACCAAGGGAACTTTACCTTGAAGACATCGTCAAGGTCGCAGAGGAGGCGAATCAATCTCGGATTGCCTGCGGCCTCCTTCCACAGTTTCATCTTGATGATATCCTTCCGGGTCGCCAGCGCCACCGACGCTTCCATGGCGGCGGAACCGGCGATGTTCCCCACCGCTGGGAAAACCAAGGAGACCCGAGGTCGGGGAGCGACCTCGTCCTTTCCGGTGATTCGGTTCGCTCTCCGTGGGCGTCTCCACCACGCCTCGGAAGGTGGATTCCGCCGTCGACACGTCGGAAGGGACATCTCCTCCTCTCCAGACATTGCTCTGCGATCTATGGAGGGGAAGAGAAAGGAGCAAGGCGAGAAGATGTGTCAAGGGAGTTGGAGTTGGAGGGCCTCCCACGCTCCACCTACCCTTGGTGCTACGGCTGCCGTGTTAATGGGGCGCGTTTGGCGAAAAACCGCTCCCATTCACATCAAGTACGACACGAAGGCCAAGAGACAAAAAGGAGAACAAGTTCTTCTTCATTTCAAGATCTACAGCGGGGCTAATTTTTACAAACAAAAAGATTGGCTCCCGGCAAGCGAGGAGCACCACCGTACAATGGAAGACGCTACTTCCAGAAGTACGTCGACGAGGCGGCCAAGAAGGAGGTCAAGGACATCTTCAGGACCGCCGTCTTGAAGCTCCTCGCCCTCAGGAAAGCGAGCTCTCCTCGGCCTTGATGCTAGATGAGTTTTCCTCATCTTCATCCTCGTCGAAGGAGCCGGAGCCGCTGCTGCTCTCACTCTCGGCGCAGCATTCCACGCCCCTTGCAGCACGGAAGATCTTCACGGCGAGTGTGGCGTCTCCGTCATACTTGCAGGCAAGATATTGCCCCGGGTCAGGCGGCGGGAGTGGGCGAATGACTTCCACCCCTGACCAAGGAGCATGGAGTCATCGACGGTGTACTCCACCGAGATCCAGGAGGGGCCATTGGGACAGCCTTCCACCTGCAGCCACAAGCCCGGAGGCTTGTTGCTCTCCATCGCCATCGCAAAGGAGTCCGGAAGGACAATCCGGCTGCGGATCTTGCGGCGCAGATCCAGGATGAACTCGAAGGGTGCGAAGCTCATGTGGATTGTAGCCCGTGGGGGCGGAGAAGGAGTTCTTCCGCTCCCCACGGTCCCCCTACCTCCACCGCCTCGCTTCGCTCGCCCTCTTGAGGCGGTGCTTCCGCGGCCACCGGAGCTTCTCTCCGTCGGGGCCGAAGCACGAGGACGTCCCACTCCTCTCTTTCCTCTCGCCATTGGAGCTGTTGGCCTGGGAAGGGAGAGGTTGATCAAGTAAGAAGAAGATGGGGACTTGCGAGGCATTCATCCGCTTTTATAGCTCGCGGAGCTTTCTCTCTCCAGCCATCTTCACAGCTTCCCCGTAGCGGGAATCGAGGAGGCAAACACAGTTATTCCCCTGAGCGGAATAACTCCAAGACCATCACGATGGCTGATGGACCGAAGCAAGGAAAGCAAGGCACCGGGTACCCACTTTGGCCAACTCTTTGGCCATAGCCCCGACAGCAGCTGAAGCAAGAGCCGTCGGGACCATAACCGAGGGCTACTGTCGCAGCAGTGGAACATGGGGTTCCCTGATGCTGCCAAAGTGGGTCCTCCACTGGGGCCCACCAAGAAGATGGACAAGGCAAGGAGTCAAGTACAGCAGATGGGTTAGCCCATCTACCCAAGAACACCCGACAAGTTCGACGCAAGGCTCTGCGGCTAAGGACCAGGCGACCTTCCGGGGTCACCCCCTCGCTCGGAGAACCAGGCGGGACACCCGCGGGTCCGTGCGCCCGGCAGGAGGCCAGGCGCGCCCTCGGGTCCTCCGTCCGTACCACCGAGAGGATAAGATCGCCAGCTCGCCGGAAGCTGGTGGAAGACTTGGGCGCCAAGATGAAGGCCGCGCCCTGGTGACGTTGCCACGAGCGCAGTTGGTGGGGCGGACAGGCTTTGTCCGTCCCACCTTTTCCAAGGGCGGACGACCACGCCGCCCTCCGGAGAATGCTTGGAGGAGAGGACGCCACGTCTCCTCCAACGACCACCGAGGGGTTTTCCCGCCAAGACCCTTCACGCCTCTCGCGTGCTCATGTCGGATCCCCTTAGCCTATAAAAGGAGGACCATGGCACCGAGGAGGGGGGGTGAGAACAGAAGCAAGCTAGAGCTCAGGCAAGACTAGACTAGGGTTCGGAAGGTAGAGAGAGAGGTGATCTCCCCAGGGCAGGATCTGCTCTTCGCCTACCTCCGGCCGAAACTCAGCCGGGTTCACCCCAGAACACCCTTGTACACCACACCATGATGAACCTCTCAATCCAGACATGCAGGAGTAGGGCTTTTAGCCTCCGGGCGGCCTGAACCTGGGTAACTCCGTGTGTCCTTCTGTGTTGCTTGCCCTCTCCCATCGACGAAGAACTTGGCGACCTTGCTCCCGGGTAAGGCGTATTCCAGCCTCCTTCGCGCCCCTACCGAACCTAAAAAGGGGGTACCATCTACTCCCGGTGTCCGTCACCCGAGACACGACAACCTACGAAGGGGATCCAAGGCGCCAGCGAGGCCAGCGGCCGGCAGCCGGACCCGGATGACCGGCTCGGGGGGGGGGACCCGGAAGATTCCCTGTACTTGTGGTTACCCGGGGAGGATATCCCCGACAGTAGCCCCCAAGCTCTTGGAGGTTTAGAAGCCGGCACGGCTAGAAGCCTTCAGGAGCTAACGACGCCTTTGCTGTCTTCGCCAGTGTTGATGAAGTGATTTGCGAGGACGAAAACTCTGGCTAGCGGGGATTCCGGCTAGCGGAGATTTCGGCTGGCGGGAGCTTCGGCCCACGGTGACGACGTGCGCCGGGCCCTCTGCCGCTAGCATCAGGGATGACGTCGGCCACGTTGCGTGCGGCTAGGCGCAGGGCGACCCCTCGATTTCCGGGGCGGGATCTTTTGTGGCAACTGTCCACACGCGGGATCGTGTGCGGCGACCGTCAGTTGGTGAGGATCGTGGCCTACCGTTACCACCCACGCGTGATGATGAGGGGCCGTGATTGCTCGACGCGTGGCAGAGTAGTGCGTCAGTTACCGTTTTCCTCTCCCCCTTTAAATATTCACCGTCGTGGGAGGGGATGGATTTTACTGTGCATTGCTTCTTTCCCCTTCTTCTTCTTCGAGCCCATCGCTTCCCTCGCATCCAGCATAAGACCGAGATACTCGAAACCCGCCGTCGCCGCCATTGATCCTTCTTCGGAGATGGTGCTGAAGGGCGACTAGATGGGCTCGACGGTGCTGCGGAGCGAGCTGAGGAGCTACCAGCGCGAAGGCTATCTGCCACCGAAGGCGCTCGTGGAGTGGCGCGTCCTGCCGCCGGACGAGGTCTCGCCGGACCCATGGGCGGGCGAGCGCATCGTCTTCATGCAGCACATCGAGCGCGGGTTCGGGCTCCCTATTAGCCCGTTTCTGCGGAACTTCCTTGATTTCTTCGGAATCTAGATGCATCATCTCGGCGCCAACGCCGTCTTGATGCTATCCTACTTCGTCACGCTCTGCGAGGCGTACTTGGGGGTCCTGCCCAGCGTCGGGTTTTTCAGGACCCTCTTCTACCTCAAGGGGCAGCTGGTGAGGGGCGGCGGGGCCTCGCCACTTGCGGGGCCGCGATGGTTGCGTGTCAGACGTCGGGTACGCTCCTCAAGCTCTCGATCTCCGACTCCGTGCGGAAGTGGCAGCAGAGCTACTTCTATGTGAAGAATAAGACGGACGTCGACCACATTGGCCTGGGGCCGTACGTGCCTGGGACGCCGGAGAAGGATAACTGGGGCGCGCCGCGGGGTGCCACCCACCTAGAAAGCTCTGAGTTGGTGTTGCAGATGAAGGTCCTGATTCGCGACGGGCTCACGTCTCGGGACCTGGTGCTCTTCTGGATAGCGCACCGGGTGATGCCGCTGCAGGCGCGGCAGCACAAGATGTGATTCCTCGACGGGAACGTGGACCCGACGCGAATGTCATGGAACGACCTCCCGTTCGAAGCATTGGCCGGCTGGCTGATCACCGTCACCAAGCTGACGGTGGAGAACGGATGGGCTTGGGGCCATCTGTCGTACTGCCGCGCGAGCCGGCCCCTCTGGTGAGTGCTTCTTTACTTTACTTCATCATGTTGAACTCGATGTCTTTGGACGTCTCTGATTCTTGCCATGTCTTTTGTATTTGTAGTTGTTCACGTGCCAAGCTGCCGAAGACGGTCCGAATGGCCCGGATTTCGGCGCCAACTTGGACGATCCCGTCGAGTGAGCTGGGGAGAATCAGCCTCAGGACGATGACGAGGATGATGACGTGGGTGAGGTAGGCGTCAGGGCAAACCCGGTGGCCAACGTCGAGGAGGAGGAGGAAAGCGAGGCCGAGGTCTCGAGGGCGGCCTCCGGTCGGTCGGTTCCCCAAGTCAACATACGCGACTGGCCGGAGGACAAGAGCGATGACGGGAAACGCCTCATCGCCGAGGACTCCGACGTGGAAGAGGTTACACCTCTGACCGGCGCTGCGGCGTATAAGCGGGCGAGGACCTCCGGGGCGACAAGCCGGGCATCGCAGCCGCCCGTCGCCAAGAGATCGAAGCCCATCTACTCCAGACCGCCGCGGCGACCGCACCGCCTGGTGGCTCCCGGGTGAGTTTCTTCATAGAGGTGCTTGCGGGATAACCTTTTGCTTATTTTTGTTTTTCTTCGGACGATGGCCAACCTCTGCAGGGCCATGGAGTGAGTGATGGAAGGCAGCACGACGCGGGGTGAGTTCCCACTACCCAGCCATGGCGTAGATGGCGAGGTGGAATCGGCCGTGCCTTGAGCCCCGACGCCTCGGCCGGATGACTTCATCCGGATGATGCACGAGGCCCAAGGCGGAGACGGCAGCGCGGCCGGCCTATCCAAAGCCCAGGCGACCGAGTCCAGCCCGGGGATGCAGATCGTGGTGTTCGACGCGACCGCACAAGCGGACGCGGCTTCCGAGCCGGCGGCCACACGGGTCGACATCGTGACGATGGAGACGGCAGTTCTGCAGCCAGAGCCGGTCCTGCAGCCGGAGCCAGTCCCGTAGCCGGAGCCGGTCGCTAGGTGGGGTGGCCGCTAGGCATGGAGCCGATTAGCGACCAGGCATGGGTTGATGCGGCCACGGCGATGGAGGAGGTGGAGTAGTTGGTGGAGGCCGGCCACCAGAGTGACCTTAGGTTGGAGCAGCACTGTGAGATGGCGGCGCCGGTCGCGGTCGTCAGCGAGATGGAGAAGAACATCAAGGCCGGGCTGGCCAGGATCGGGATCATTCGGGAGTCGGTCGAGGTGAGTTCTTCGTGGCTGTGGGTACCTGGAGTCGACGTCGGGTCACCAGCGGGGTTTGACTTGTTCTTTCTTCTTTCTAGAACGCGCTATGGGGGCCGCTGAGGCGGAACCAGCGGCTGGAGGACGAGGTGCGGCTGCTCAAGTAGCAACTCATAAACAACCAGAGTAAGCGTCCTACCTCGCATATCTTCTCTTTCCTTATCTTGCGTCGGGGCTGAGGCAGACTTCCTTGTGTAGACTCGACGGCGGAGGCGGTTGCGGCCAAGGTTCAGGAGCACGAGGAGGCGACGAAGGTGCTCCGTGAGCGCGCCTCCCTAGCAGATCAGCTGGCGGCCGAGGTGGAGCAGCGGCGGAAAGCCGACGCTACTCGCGAGGCGGAGTACAACAAGCTCGTCGGGTGGAAGGACTCCCTGGTGGAGCAGCTGGAGACGGCGAAGAAGGAGAAGGGTGAGGTCACCGACATGCTTGCCCGGCGGGTGGAGGCCTTCGACCTCTTGAAGCAGAATGAGGAGAAGCAGCGGTGTGAGCACAAACAAGCCACCAAGCTTCTCGAGGACCGCCAGAAGGAGCTGCAGGAGGAGTTGTCCTGGGTCGACGAGGCCGTCGTTCGTAAGTTTCTTGCCTCTAATGTATTCTTTATGTTTCTTTTTCTTGGTCTTGATCCTTTTCCTCTGGTCTTCAGGCTTCTACTCCGACATTGGCGAAACAGCGCCCGAGGGGACTACCGAGGACCGGGTCGCCGCGCTTGGTAAGTTGGCGGAGCGGTTCCACAAGATCGGGGCCGACGTCTACAACACGCTGTGGCCGGATGGCGGAGCTGATACTGCTGCCGATGTCGCAGCCCAACTCCACGACGTGCCCAAGGCCCTGGACACCTTCCAGGATACGGCGGCTCACGGGGGGTCCGAGATGACGATAGCGGTGCTGCTGTCCTGGTACAAGAACATCTCGGTGATGAGGCTTGCCTCCGGCCTCCGGGATGGTGCCAACCTCCAGGAACTGCGCAACCAACCGGGTGTCGCGCTTGCCGCCAGCCGTATCATGCGGATGGTGGACTTCGGGGACATCGTGCCTCTGGAGCCAGAGGTGGAGAAGGAGATAGCCGCGGAGCAGAGTCCTGGATCGGAGCGGGCGGTTGAGCAGAACTCGGAGGCGACGAGGACCACCGAGCCAGGTCGAGAGCTGACGACGGCCGCCGGGTCAACCTCGAAGCCGACAAAGACCGCCGAGTCGTAGGCTTGAACTTGATCCCCGGGATGCCGGCAGTATTTGTGTTTTTAAAGAACTTCTTTACTTTTGTTGCTTGTCATGCTTGTTGGACCTGCTTGTGAACCTTGGTGCGGAGCTCCTGACTCCTTTATCTACTTTGCTCTTGTACTTGTGGGTTTTTCCTTTGTCTTGATGACGAACGGGCATCCCCCAGCCCCCGAGTTTCAGGTCGGCGTGCCGTAGGGAGGCCGGGTCAGAACTTCTTCTTTTTCCCTTGGCTGCTTTTTTTCTTCTTCTGTGTTGGTTCTTTCCGTCCCCAGCCCCTGAGCTTCTTGCTAGCAAGCGGTGAGGGAGCTGGGTCGGGTGCTGGGTGCCAGCTGGCCGGGACCGGGCTCCAGTGTTCGCGAAACTCATAAGTAGGGGCAAACATGAGCACTTGCCGATTAAAAATCATGCGAGTAGAGGAGACGCCAGATTACATACGAGTGGAAGAAAACGACGCGCCCTCTTCCGAGTACGTTGACCCTTTTCTTGTGCGGCTAGCTGTCCAGGCGCAGGCTCTTGCCGGCTGGCCGGGTTGCGGTCTACAGCCGGAACCGAAGAGGTGCCGGAACGCGCATGGGACAATACTTAGGTCTAAATAGCTGGTTTTGGGCGCTTCGCGGGGGCTGGCGACCGCTCTTTCCCTGACGTTTTTCGCGTGCAAGCGACCTCGGGCTTTTGCTCTTGCCAGCCTAACTGTCGGGTTGCGGTTCTGCTGCTGGAACCGAAGAGTGGGCATCTGGTGCCCGTGCACGTTACTAATCCATGTTTGGGAAAAATTGAGCCGCAGGCGACCGGCGAGCCCCCGGGTTACGAGTCCGTGAGGCCGGCCAAGAGAGGGAAGAGATATGCAATCTGGAAATGATACAAAAAGGCTAGCTCCCGAGTGTAGTTTGGGACTGCCTACTTTTATTTATGATTTGGATACAAGGGTACGTACATCTTACACCTAAGTGTAGAAGGGACGGAGGAGGGCGGCGTTCCACGACCTCTCCGACTCCACGCCCGACGTGTCTTGTTTTTTCTTGGTTTTCTCGCGTCGACGAGGTAGTAGGCATCGTTATGCAGGACCTCGCTTATGATAAAAGGACCCTCCCATGGCGGGGATAGTTTGTGCACCCATTCTTATCCTGGATCCACCGGAGGACGAGGTCTCCTTCGTGAAATGCGATCGGCTTCACGCGACAGCTGTGTTATCGACGCAGGCTCTGCTGGTAGATGGCTGACCTCGACAGCACCAGCTCGCGTGCTTCTTCTAGGAGGTCAACTCCGTCCTCTCGCGCCTCTTTCACTTCCGCCTCCGTGTACAGGACCACTCGATGTGGACTGGCATGACTGCCTCGGCACTGTACACGAGGAAGAACGAGGTGTAGCCAGTCGATCGGTTGGGCGTCGTGCGCAAGCTCCAGATCACAGAGGGCAGCTCATCGAGCCAGCATCCGGGGGCTTGGTGTAGCAGTTCTTCTTGCCGGGGCCGGATGCCGGACAGGATTAGGCCATTCGTCCTTTCGACCTGCCCATTGGTCTCTGGGTGCGAGACGGCGGCGAGGTCGAGGCGGATGCCTCTGTGGCCGCAGTAGCACGTGAACACGCCCTTGGCGAAGTTCCTGCCGTTGTCGATGATGATGTTGTGTGGGTACCCGTACCGATCGATGATGTCCTCGAAGAAGGCGATGGTGTTGTAGCCGTCGAGTTTTTTTATGGGTTTCACCTCGATCCACTTGCTGAACTTATCCACCGCCACCAGGAGATGTGTTAGCCCGCTTCGCGCCGTCCGAAAAGGACCGACCATGTCGAGTCCCCAGATGGCAAATGGCCAGGTGATAGGTATGGTCTTCAGAGCTGAGGTCGGCTGATGCTGTTGTGATCAGAAGAGCTGGCAACCCTTGCACTTGCGGGCCAGTTCTTCCGCGTCCACCAGAGCGGTGGGCCAGAAGAAACCATGACGGAGAGCTTTGGCCGCGATGGCCCGTGATGAGGCGTGGTGGCCGAATTCGCCTTGGTGGATATCTTTGAGGAGGTCACAATCGTCCTCCTGCTTCACGCAACGTTGGAACACGCCCGAGACGCTGCGCTTGTATAGCTCGCTGTTGAGGATAGTGTAGGCTTTGCACCGGCGCACGGCTTGCCTTGCCAGGACCTCGTCCTCCGGCAACTCATCCTTGACGATGTAGGGGAGGAAGGGTTGCCCCCAAGATGGCACTTCCTGAACGGCGAAGACATCGTCTGCCATCCAGTCCTCAGGCCCGGGTTCGTGGATCCGGAGGGCAGCGTCACGTTCCTAGCCCCCGAGTCGATGATCATGCTTCCCGGGCCCACGGAGCCAGTAACCGCGGTGGAGGTCGGGGGTCCGAGATCCGGTATGTAGATGGACTCAGAGTCGAGTGACGACACGATGGATGGCTTGCACAAGTGCTCGAGGGAGATGCCGGGTGGGATGGACTATCGGGTAGAGCCTATGCGCGCCAAGGCGTCGGCCGCTTCGTTGTTCGCGCGTGGAATGTAATGGAACTCACATCCTTCGAAGCAGCCGGAGAGCAGTTGGACGAAGAAACGATAGGAGGCCATGTTTGCGTCCTTGGCGGCCCAGTTACCCAGCACTTGCTGCACCACGAGGTCCGAGTCCCCGAAGCACATGATCCGGCGGATGTTCATGCCTTTGGCGAGTCAGAGTCCATGGGCGAGCGCCTCATACTCGGCGACATTGTTGGAGGCGGTGAAGTGGATCTACAGGACATACTCCAGCTTGTCGCCCTTAGGGGAGTAGAGGACGATGCCGGCTCCTAAGCCCCCACGCATTTTGGAGCCGTCGAAGTGCATTAGCCAGTGCGAGGAGTCGGGAGCCGGTGGCCGGTATTGCGTCTCCGCCTAGTCGACGAAGAACTCAGCGAGGAACTGGGTCTTGATGGCCGCCCTTGGCTCGTAGAGGATGTGGTGAGCCGCCAAGACGACAGCCCACTGGCAATCCGGCCTGCGGCATCCTTTTTTTTGAATTTTATGACGGTAGGAAAAGATCCTACTGCCTCTGCATTAATAAAGGAATGAAGTTACAGTTTTACATAATTACAAGATCAACGGATGGTGCTCACGAAACATAAACTTAAAAACCTTGTACTAAACTATGGATAAAGTGGTGTAGAGAGGCTCTAGTCCTATGAACCAGAAGCAGGAAGTCAGTTTGGAACTTGGTCTTCCAATCCTGTACACTCGGTGGAACTCCATTAAAATGCAGATTGTTCCTTTGCTTCCAATTGTGCCAGGAAGCAACAGTGAAAATTTCCATAAACATCGGCTTGGTCCATGAGTTCCTACCGCTAGAATTGATGTCCAGACGGGATCCTTGTGTCAGCCAAGCAAGACCAAGGCAGTCCCAGACTCCCAGCATTGGGTACTGAATTCACAATGAAATAACAAGTGTTCCACAGTTTCCTCGGGAGGGTTAGACACAACAAACAGTTGAATCCCGAGTTGATGTTGAATTGCCTCCTTCTCAGCATATTCCTTGTATTAAGTCTATCTGTTAATACCAGCGGCATCCTTGTTGCCAATGATCTCCGAGAGGGGGAGAAGAGCTCACCACCGTGATGGGGTGCTCCTGAAAATAGTGCTTGAGTTTTTTGGCGGCGAGGTACACGCCGTAAGCCATTTTCGGGTAGTGAGGGTAATTCTGCTTGGAGGACGAAAGCACCTCACTCAGGTAGTACACGGGACGTTGTACGAGCTGCGTCTTGCCTTCCTCCATGCGCTCCACCACAAGGACAACGCTGACCACCCGGTTAGTGGCGGCGATGTACATCATCATCGGCTCCTTTGGCAGTGGGGGAGCGAGGACTGCCGTGGTTGACAGGGCATTCTTGAGGCCGATGAAGGCGGCGTCGGCTTCATTGTTCCAGTGGAAGCCGCCTGCTCGCCTGAGGAGGTGGTACAGCGAGAGGGCCTTCTCCGCTAGCGACTGACGAAACGGCTGAGGGAGGCCAGGCAGCCGGCGAACTTCTGCACATCTCGCAGGTTCCGTGTCTGGTGCATGCGCTCGATGGCGGAGATCTTGTCCAGGTTGACCTCGATTCCTCGAGCCGACACGAGGAAACCGAGTAGCTGGCCCGTCGGGACGCCGAACACGCACTTCTCTGGGTTCAGCTTCATCTAGAGCGGCGAAGATTGGTTAACGTCTCCTCGAGGTCGCCGAGGAGTCTGCCCCGCTCCTTGGTCTTGACGACAATGTCGTCCACATATGCGCGCACATTGCAGCCGATCTGGCTGTGCAGGCACTTCTGCATGCACCGTTGGTAGGTGGCTCCTGCGTTTTTCAGTCAGAATGGCATGGTGACGTAGCAGAAGGCACCGTACGGGGTGATGAAGGATGGTTTTAAGTAATCCTCTGGGTTCAGCTTAATCTGATGGTAGCCGGAGTAGGCATCTAGGAACGAGAGCAATCCGCAGCCGGCTGTGGAGTCGATAACTTGATCGATCCGGGCAAGGCGAAGGGATCCTTGGGGCAAGCCTTGTTCAGGCTGGTGTAATCGATACACATGCGCCAAGTGTTATTTTTCTTCAACACCATTACAGGGTTGGCTGGCCACTCAGGGTGGAACACTTCCATGATGAAACCGGCTTCCAGTAGCCGGGCTATCTCTTCTCCGATGGCTTTCCTTCTCTCCTCCGTGAAGCGGCGGAGGGCTTGTTGTTCCGGCTCGGTGCCCGGTCGTACATGGAGCGAGTGCTTGGCGAACTCCCTCGGTACACCTGGCATGTCCTTTGGAGATCACGCGAAGATGTCCCGATTCTCACGGAGGAAGTCGATGAGCTCGCCTTCCTATTTTTCATCGAGCCTCGACCCGACGAGCACGAACTTGCTAGGGTCGGTCGGGTCGAGGAGGACCTTCCTAGTATCTTTGGCGGCCTGGAAGGCGGCTTCTCCCGCCGGCTTCTTGGCATCGGGCACCAGAGTCGGGTCGATGGCCGCCTTCCAGTTGATTTCCTTCAGCTCCTCGGCGAGGAGGATGGCGTCTGCCATTTTTGCGCCAGCCGACGCGCAGTCCAGGGATTGCCGGTAGTCACCTACGGCGGTGATGATGCCCTTTTCACCTGGCATCTTCATCTTCAGGTATGAATAGTAGGGACGGCCATGAACTTGGCAACAGCGGGGCGCCCAAGGATCGCGTGGTACGCGCTCTGGTGGTCCACCACCTCAAACCAGATGGGCTCGCGGCGGAAGTTTTCCTTTGTGCCAAAGATGAAGTCCAGCTTGATCTGGCCTACCGGGGAGCATGAGAGCCCCGACACTATGCCATGGAAGGTCGTCGAGCTGGGTTCCAGGTGGTTCATGTTGATTCCTAGCTTCTCCGTCGTGTCGTGGTAGAGGATGTTGATGTTGCTGCCGCCGTCGATGAGGACGCGGGAGAACGTGATGGCGGTGCTGTTTGTGAGGATGATCGGGTCCAGGAGCAGCGCGTAGCTGCCTGGCCGAGGCATGAATGCCGGGTGGTCCTCGCGCCTCCATGTGATGGTCTTCTCCAACCAGTTCATGTACTGGGGGACGGGAGGGGAGGTGGCATTCACCTCCGCGTGACGCTGTCGCCTAGCGTGCTTGTCATCGCGCTCGCTGGTGTAGATGAGGTAGGCGGCGTCCTGGTTGGGGAAAGCTCCACGGTTGTCGGGTTGCCGAGCCGGGGACCGGCGAGGCGAAGTCCTACGTTGGTTGTCGGGTGCTCGGCGGTCGCCGTCGCGGCCGCGATCATCACTGCGGTTATGGTTGTTGTCGCGGTTGCCGTCAGCCGGTGCGCGGGGAGGGGCTGCGGGCAGGCCCTCGCCACGGGCGATCCGAGCAGTCCAGCTGCACTGCCGGGTGGTGTGGTTTGCCGGGCTGCGGTCAATGCTGTGGTACTTGCAGGGCATGTCGAGCATGCTATCGAGGGTGTACCGGTTCTTTTGCCACGGGCGGCTTTCCCTCATGCAGTCTCCGTCTGGGCGACGGCGGCCCTCCTCGCCAAGAGCGACGTACTGAGAGTCACGGCGGTTCTCCGAGTATATACCCTTCCTTTTGTTGCGGTCGTTGCGCCGACCATCCGCGTACCGACTAGAGGAGCCGGCCTCATCGTGGACTCGGGGTGGATCTTTCTTCTTCACCTCACCGGCAGTCGACCTGACGGGGTCGGATAGCCGGACCGGCGCCTTCAAGGCAGAGTCGGCTGTGGCGTACTTCTCGGCTATGTCCAGGAGGTAGGCCATGGTGTCTGGCTCTGCTCGCTGGAGCTTGTGCTTGAGCATGGTGTTCTCGCCTGGGGTGCAGAGCTGTAAGTGGCGCGGGCGACCCGGGCGCTTGTAGGTGCTGTTGAAGTTCCTGACGAAGACTTCCTCGAAGTCCAGCGAAGTGTTGATGCTGTCGTCTGGCATGCTGTTCAGCCAGGTGCGGGCCGTGCCCACCAGCATGATTGGGATGTAGCGCACGGCTACCCGGTTGTTGCTGCTGGCTATGTCGACCGCGGTGAGATAGTCCATCAGCCAGTCTTCTGGCTTGGCGGAGCCGTTGTACTTGGGCGTCTCCCGGGGGAGGTAGAAGCGAGACGGAAACGGCTCTTTTTGGATGCGGGGGCCGAAGCAGTCGTGGCCGTGGCAATCCTCTTCTTCGATGGCGCGTGAGGCGACCATTTTGTTGATGCGACCGCGCGCGTCGGCATCGGGTTCCAGCCCTAGGGGGCCTAGCCGGCTCCGACAGGCGCCTTGCCGTCTGCCCGGGTCGGCTCAGGGTTGGCCTTTCCTTTCCCAGTCCGTGCTCTGTCGCGGTCCCGGTCGTCATCTCGTCGGGTGTCGGTGTGACGGGTGCGATCACCGGTATCTTGGCCATACTCTCGCCGACAATCAGCGTGGTGGGTGCGGTCAGGCTCGTCGGAGCGGTGCTTGTCCTGGCCCGAGTTGACGCTCTTCTCGGGTCCGCCGGGTGCTCGCCGCTTGTTGCCGGCAAATGAGGAGGCTCCTCTGGACTTGCTGGTCTCCGGGCGGGGAGCCGCGTCAGCGTCCGACGCGGCCTGCATCCGGTTGGCGGCGTCTAGAAGCTGCTGGACTCGCAGGCACTGGGCGGCCAGCTCGTCGCCCTGGATGTTGTCGAGCTCAAGCGAGGCGGCCTGGGCCGCGCGCATGTTTTTGGCGGGGTTTCGTAGACGGGCATGGCGAAGCTTGGCCTGATGGGAACCTCATTCAGCCGGCTGCCGAGCGCACCTCCCTTGCGGCGGATCTCCTCCAACCGGCTGGGGTGGTCGTTGACCGGGGTGATGTTGTGGGCGGAGTCGTACTCTCGCATCATGGCGGTGAGGCGGCGCTTGGTGCCGGCGACCTCGACGGCGCTGTCGACGAGGCGTTGGCGCTGCGCGTCCAGCTCTGCGGCTGCGACGGTCGGGTCGGTGTTGATGTTGAGAGGCGTGCGGAGCGCATCGATGGTCGCCTGGAGTGCACCGTCCTCCGTTGCGGACGACGTGCTCCCGCGCTCGCTGCGAGTGGTACGCCCGTCCACGTCGTGGTCGACGCCGGTGGTGAAGACCTCCGCGTAGACGCGAGACTCATCGCCGAAGTCGGAGCGGACGGACAAAGTGTCCGAACAGGAGAGTACGGTGTTGGGGTACTCACTAGGGACAACATCGATGTAGACACGATGGTCGCCGAAGTGGACGATGGAGCCTCCGCCAGTGGGGGGACGTCCGCGAAGCAGGCGGCGTTGTCCATGATGCAGTCGAAAGCGCCGAGCGTCAGGATGAGGCCTGACGCGACGCGCTGGCCGTGACTCCGGTCGCCGCGCTAGGCCCCACGGTGGGCGCCAAATGTCATGGTATTGTGCACGGCATATGTCACGGAGGGTGACTTCTTGCGTGGGGACACAGGTGGCGTGCGACGGTGTGTGCGCGGGATTGGATACGAGCAAGGTGAACACCGAGGTGTACCCAGGTTCAGGTCCCTCGTGAGGAGATAACACCCCTACTCCTGCCTAGCTGTGGTATATCGTGGGCACAAGGTGTTACATAGGTGCTCCTTGAGCTGTCTCGAGTGTTCTCTCCCTCATTCGAGATGAGGTGAGTCTCTGGGGTCAAACTAGGATCCAACCCCTTGCTATGAGGGATCCGTCTCTCCTTATATAGGCAGAGCAGCCGGTTACAGGAGCAGTCCCCCGGCGGTCGAGTGGCGGAGACGGGCCGCCGGTGAGGACGTGGCCATGGTGGGAGGCCGTGCCAGCATGCGCGATGATGGCCTGCCCTCCCCGTCTTGTCGATCTCAGGCCGCGTGGTACGACACACGGCAGCCGACGTCATCTTTGACTTTGGGGGCTCGGGGGCAGACTGGGTCTACGCCTCCTTTGTCTTCTAGTTCTTGGACACCTACGAAGGGGATCCAAGGCGCCAGCGAGGCCAGCGGTTACCCGGGGATCCCTGTACTTGCGGTTACCCGGGGAGGATATCCCCGACACCTTTGGTTTTGATGAAAGCATAAATCATTTGTTTTTTAGGTCCCCATATGCTAGATATATTTGGGAGGCTTTCAATGTGCTAAACCAGGTCCTCTGCTTTGTAGAATTGGGAAAGTGAGTTCTTAAGTTTCAGGGCTAGGAGAGGAATGCCGTTAAAATTTGCTTCACAACTATCCTCTGAACAATCTGAAAGACCAGTGACAAAGCTTGCCTTGACCATATCATTCCTCAGCCCATTTGTTATTGGATTGACTATAGGAAGGATTTTAAGAAAATCTCGAAAAGCACATTGACAAGGAGTTGAGAAGCTAAAAATCGTGACGATGGAGATCTTCAATCTTCAAAAGGACGGATGCTGACATGTATAAAATCGATAGTGGGTAGCGTTCGTTAGGAACAATTCAATATGTGTTGTTATGTGTGGTGTACTTGTTTTCTACCATTGATGCTAGCATGTGTGATGACGGTCTAAGTAGGCAGACGAATACAATTTGGCGATTGAATCTAACGGTCCATCCAGTTCTGTCGTAATTATAGCAAGACTTAAAAAGAAGAGTTCTAAACATTCTTGCCACTATGACCAGCGATAATCTCAGTTTTGCCATTTTAACAATTGAAATTGCAAACTTGCTAGTGCTCTGTTAGTCGCTACTCAGTTTTGCCACTCTGTCTCTTCAGCGTTAGTTTTTTGCTCAGTTTTGCCATTCTTGGTTCTCTGTCTCTTTTTATTTTTTATCTCACTGATTAGTTTGACCAACATGTAACACTTCAACAAATCCAGAGTAGTTCCCCACATCACGGTGTCTACGGTCGAATTTTCACTTGGAGGCCAACGTCATGATCTCATCCCAAGTCTGTGTTGCCCTCCCCGCGCCTCTTGTCCCGCAAGCAGCTCGGCCTCCCAAATCGGACAAGAGTTATAAAACTAGAACAAAACTAACGAATGGTAAAACTGAGGAGTGACTAACAGAGCAATGTCTGATAAAACTGGAATTAGAGTTGGTCATAGTGACAAGAATGATGAAACAAAAGAAAATCTCAACAACAGAGGAAGGGTGACACACGTACCACCGCTTCGAAGTCCAAATCCAAGTTTCGCTGCCACACGAAACTATTCTGCCGGGTCCAATGGGCAATCTATTGCTAGTCGGAGCGCAACTTGGAAAAGGAAGCTTCGAAGTCCAAATCCAAGTTTCGCTGCCACACGAAACTATTCTGCCGGGTCCAATGGGCAACTTGGAAAAGGAAACCACAGCAGACCGTGACTACGACGAAGGCGAAGAAGGTGTCATATCGGCCACGGCCCGAACGAGTCAATAGTCAACACTTCGCCGGCGAAAAGATGCCCCGAAACCCGACGAACGCACGCAGGCGGCGCACCAAATCTTGACTCTTCCGCCACTCACGACAACGGCCGAAGTAGCTCACCGTCGTCTTCCCGCATATGTCATTCCCAACTCCCAAGCTGCAGTTCGTCCCAATCCGGAGTACGAAACCACCAACCATGAGGCAGCGCACGCTGCTGCGGCATCGGGCGGCGCTGGCCACGCTACTCTGCCTCTTCTGCGCGCTCCCGCCCCGGCACGGTCCCAGAGCGGGGCCGCCACGCCGTCGCCGGCCAGCGTGGAGGGATTCAACTGCTCCGCAAACAGCACGTACCCGTGCCAGGCCTACGCGCTCTACCGGGCGGGCTTCGCGGGGGTTCCCCTGGACCTCTCGGCCGTCGGTGACCTCTTCGGCATCAGCCGCTTCATGCTCGCGCACGCCAACAACCTGTCCACCTCGTCCGCTCCGGCCAACGGGCAACCTCTGCTCGTGCCGCTCCAGTGCGGCTGCCCCTCCGGCTCGCCCAACGCCTACGCGCCCACGCAGTACCAGATCAGCTCCGGCGACACCTACTGGATCGTCTCCGTCACCAAGCTGCAGAACCTGACGCAGTACCAGGCCGTCAAGCGCGTGAACCCCACGTTGGTGCCCACCAAGCTCGAGGTCGGGGACATGGTCACGTTCCCCATCTTCTGCCAGTGCCCTGCCGCCGCCGACAACGCCACCGCGCTCGTCACCTATGTCATGCAACAGGCGACACCTACGCCTCCGTCGCCACCGCGTTCGCCGTCGACGCCCAATCGCTCGTCTCCCTCAACGGGCCTGAGGGGGGCACGAAGGTGCTCTCCGAAATATTAGTGCCGCTCCGCCGCCAGGTGCCGCGGTGGCTGCCGCCAATCGTGAGCCGCAACGACGTGTCGGTCACGCCGCCGTCCCCGCAGCCTTCCGCCACTCCCGGTCCGACCGACGACCGGAACGGGGTGGTCACCGGGCTGGCCGTCGGGTTAGGCGTCGTCGGTGGACTTTGGCTGCTGCAGCTGTTGGTTCTCGGCTGCCTGTGGAGGAGGCTCAAGGCGAATGGGCGGCGAGGGGAAGACGTCGTGAGCGGCGACGGCGGCAGGTCTGGCAAGAGCGCGTCCGGCGGCGTCGGAGGGGAGAAATTCTTGGTCAGTGACATATCCGAGTGGCTCGACAAGTACAGGGTGTTCAAGGTTGAGGAGCTGGAGCGCGGCACGGGAGGTTTCGACGACGGGCACCTCATCCAGGGCAGCGTGTACAAGGCCAACATCGGCGGCGAGGTGTTCGCCGTGAAAAAGATGAAGTGGGACGCATGCGAGGAGCTCAAGATCCTGCAAAAGGTGCGGCCATTTTCTTCCGAAACTGAATTTACTCGCTGGCATAAACTCAGAATGAACTGTTTTCATGTTTTGCTAAAGAAACAAATCATCAGCACTAATTGACGCTTGTCAGTCAAATGGTGCACAAAATCTGATGGGGACATTACACCATTTTAGAACGCTAATGCGTGTAGATAGATTAAACAAAAGTACGCACTTCGGTAAATTACGAAATGAATAATCAAGAAGTTAGCAGTGGAGCTATTCTATAGTCATGTTTGCGTTGGAACTTAATTTTGTAAGGACATTGAGCCTTGGGCTGATTGATTCATCTGGAGTTTGTTTCTGATCCAGATAATGACATGAAGCGAGTGACCAACTCTCTTCGTGCTGGTGTGTAGTGCAATTGCATAGTAAAAAATTAAGCCGGACAATTGATCTCGACCTGCGATAACTTATGTCAGTTGATTTTTTTAAAAGAAATGCTGTCAGATACATTGGTTTCTGTACAGCCCACCATTCTGATGGCACTTGGCAATGACGCCAATGGACCGGGAATGAGAAAAATTCCAAGTGGGTACATACATCCACATCCTTTTTTTTTTGAGTTCAATAGGGAGCTTTATTCATGTAACATATCAGTAGCAGTACATTCTCGATCGGTTACATGAATAACAGAAGATGGAGACCAGTGAACCAGTCTTCCGTAATAAGGTTAACTCTGACGAACTTTGCCAGCTCGTGCTCCCTACTGATTTTCGACATTTTCCAATTTCCAATCCCATTCAGTGCCTCTTGGATCTCTTGGTAAACACCACCAATTCTAGAGAACTTAGCATCAGCTCTTTTAACGTTGTTTGCAACAATCAAACTATCCGTCTCAATGATGAGCGGTAGATGACTCCAGTTTGTGGCTAACCGGATACCATCCCGGCAAGCATAAGCTTCTGCTTCTTCTGCATCAACACAGGCTTGAATAATTCTGCCTTTAGAGAGAACAACCTCTGCACGATGGTTACGTATGATGATCCCAACACTAGCCTTACCAGTTTCAGTTATGAAAGAAGCATCCACATTAACCTTTACCGAACCTTCCTCTGGAGGTTTCCAAATGTTTTTATCCTTCCTTTCCCCTGTATTAAGTTCAGTTTCTGAAGTTCTGAACTTTTCGTTCTGTGTGTATAAAGGCCTTTTGCCTTTGATGTCAACAGATGTATCACAGTCCTTTAAATCCATATTTTCAACATATCTCTGGAGAAAACAACTGAATCAATCACTCTAGCAGTACCTTTTCCATGTATCACATCATTTCTGAGATGCTAGGCTCTCCACAGCATCAAAAGTATCTGGGCATGTTGATCTCTTGGAGAATTTGCAAGAATCATAAGCAGCCAATCCGGTCCTGAATCGATAAACGATTTTCATCAGAATCTTCCAGATTTTCCTCAACAGGTGTCTGAGGGCTTTTGCCTTTGTACATGTCACGGTTGCATGGAAGCTATCTTCTTCACCAACTCCACATATATTGCACGTGGTATCTACCTCCAAAGTTCTTCTCCATTTATTTCTCTTGGTTGGAAGATTATCATCAGCTACTCTCCAGCCAAACATACGGATTTTATTTGGAATGGGAGCCTTCCAAATGAGTTTCCACAAATTTCTATTTCTGTCATCACCCATACTTGTACCAGCATTCAACCTGTCAACATGAGCCAGGTTATAGCCTAATTTGTATGCGCTTCTTACAGTGAAAAACCCAGTTTTCTCAAAATGCCAGGCGATAAAATCCTCTTCCTCCCCTTCTGGAATTTTAATTCGCAGGATTTCTTCTGCATCGTGGTCATGAAAAATGCGCCTAACCATTTCTTCATTCCACAGTTTAGTGCCTGGCAGCAGAAGTTCTTTGACCCATTTAACTCTAGTGCTCCTTTTTCTACCAGTAATCCGCATGGACATGCTTCTTGGGATCCAATTGTCACGCCAAATTCGAGTTTTGTTACCATTTCTAATTCTCCACACTGCTCCCTTTTTAAGCAGCTCAAGCCCATGTTCAATACCCCTCCAAGCAGGAGAAGCATCTCCACTGAAAACAGTATCAAGAATATTACCATTTGGAAAATATCTTGCTTTCAAAAGTTTATTTTGTATTTGTTTTCCTTGAAAAACATATTTTGTGTTTGTTGTTTTTTGCTTGCCAACGGTCAAATTTCTGCAAAAAGGACGATACAAATCTCATTTTGTTCTAGGTTGGGATTTTCATGGAGTTTAGCACATCTTATTTTTAAGACATTGTGCTTGAGCTGATTCGAGAACTAACATGTGGTTCAGTGGTTAGATTGTCAGTGGTGGGGTATGCTGGCATGCTGGTACTCTGTACTTCATCTACATAGACTCTGGCATGCCAAGTCGTGTTAGCTAGCTATTGCGAAATCCCACCGTGACATGTTGTCAGTGCACCTACAAGACTTTTCCCACTCGCACGCTCGGACTGAAACCGTTTTTTTCAACAAAGGCTGCTTTCGCAATAGCTAACACGACGGGAACATTGACCAGCTCACGTCTGCATTTGAATCTGCTGCCACTCGAGAAAGGAGAAATGGTGAACATTCAACTTGCGAGATAAGGACCAACTTACGGGAGAAAACAACGAGCAGTCACACTAGGACCAAACTGTAATGCCGTCCGAATCTGCCTGCGTATTCCATGTATGGGTACTGCAACACAATACCACGCCATTAGAACCTAGAACGATCGACCAAATAGCATTTCTCTTACTCTGAACACGTTTATCTTTATCAGTAGCTAGAGACCGCATGCATGATACGATTGCACCGTGTCCCTCCTTCAGGTGAACCACAGCAACCTGGTGAAACTTGAGGGGTTCTGCATCAACTCGGCGACGGGCGACTGCTACCTGGTGTACGAGTACGTGGAGAACGGGTCGCTGGACCTGTGCCTCCTGGACCGCCATGGCCGCGCGCGGCGTCTGGACTGGCGCACGCGCCTCCACATCGCCCTCGACCTCGCCCACGGCCTCCAGTACATCCACGAGCACACCTGGCCGCGCGTCGTGCACAAGGACATCAAGAGCAGCAACGTCCTCCTCGACGCCCGCATGCGCGCCAAGATCGCCAACTTCGGCCTCGCCAAGACCGGCCACAACGCCGTCACCACCCACATCGTCGGCACGCAGGGTACATCGCGCCCGAGTACCTCGTCGACGGCCTCGTCACCACCAAGATGGACGTCTTCGCCTACGGCGTCGTCCTGCTCGAGCTCGTGTCCGGGCGCGAGGCCGCTAGCGACGGCGGCCAGCTGCTTCTGGCCGACGCCGAGGAGAGGGTGTTCCGCGGGCGGGAGGATAGGCTGGAGGCGCGGGCGGCGGCGTGGATGGACCCTGTGCTCGCGGAGCAGAGCTGCCCTCCCGGGAGCGTGGCGAACGTCATGGGCGTGGCCAGGGCGTGCCTGCAGCGGGACCCGGCCAAGCGGCCGAGTATGGTGGACGTGGCATATACACTCTCCAGGCGGACGAGTACTTTGCAGACTACTCCGGCGAGAGCGTGTCCGTGGATGGAAGTGGTGAAATAGCCGCACGGTGAAGTTCCTAGTTTGTACTGCTCCGTCGTTAATCGTCAATCAGCTTATATATGTTGTAAATGTAAAGTTAGGCATGGGTCGTATAAGTAGCTGGTTATAAGCATTAGTGCTACTTGCATATAGGAGTAGCTAATAAAGAGCTTTATTACTTTTTCTTAGCCCCCCCCCCCCCCCCCCCCCCCCCCACTGTTAGCTGTTAAGGTTAATTTTTCATCAGTACGCGGCTATTAGTACAGGCTGTAGTCTAAAACTGTAAAAACACATTGACTGGATGGCCCAAGCCCATGAACAATGCGCAGAATGGCTACTACACTCGGCCCTCACTACGAACTAAATAGATCTCTACCAGCTAGAGGATGAGATCGATTCATAACCACTTTTCAAGGCTCACGAGCCAGCCATCCACTGCCGGCGGCTGCCGCTATGGCACAGCCGGAACCACCGGCGGACTGGCCGTAGTCTCACATACCTCATCAAGTGTCCGCCCCGGTGAGAGCATGGTTACCGCGCACAAATCATCTGCACGGCGCCTCGTTCTGATTCTCCTACCACACGGCGCAACTCACATGAGGCGTGCAAGACCTAGGTATGGTATCTTAGTATACTTGTACAAACTACTCCTAGTTAGTGTTTTTGTTCAATCGATAACAATTTGCATGCTATTTAGCATGTTTTTTTTGTAGATTGTTAGATTAATAGCTGTAGTTACATTTACGAGCTTCCGATGATCAATCGGAAGTCTAATTGCTCAAAAGAAGTTCTCACTAATAGAGGAGACACGTTGATTTCAATATTGTTGATATATACAAACTCGGGTTTAAAATACCATGATACCCGGAGAAAACGCGGATCAAGTTTGAACCAAAAAAATACAACATCTCTACTGTTGTGTGGTCGTAGTGTTCTTCGCCCCCCATACTCAAATCCTGGCTCCGCCCCTGCCCCAATGTCTCATGAGATAGACGCCACAATTTTAACTTGGCTCCCTCCTGACATGCTTGACTGAATACGAAGAAAACTGTTTTGCCATCTCCCCAATTTCTCATAAGATATATAGACGCCACAATTAACCTGAAATTGTGGCGTGAAGTCTAGTGATTCACCTCTTCTAAATGGTGTGTCTCTCCATCACACCATGCCAATCGTAGCTTTGCAAAGACGGAACCACGCTTCACCGATGAGATGATCAGAAACCTATCGTTTGCTCCTAGGTCCTAGCTACCATGAGGCAAGCCTCCACCCACGAAAAAGCAATCCCGTCAGGGCACACGAGTCCCATGCCTGTTTTTTCTTTGCGAAACCTAGTACAGACAAAGACGCTCACAAATATGCCATACATTTACCTTTTTAAACGCAGACACGCATACCCCTACGCGAATGAGTACGTCCGAAAGACTGAGCCGATGGATCAAGTCTTGAGATTAATTAAGTCACTACAGGCTTCTCGTTGTAGACGGAAACATTGACTTAATGAGAAACACCAGTGTCAAATCTGAGATCAGAACTCTGTTAGGTTGTGGGTACAACCACCTCAGTTCTAAAACGTTCACTCGTGGTTTGAGATTTAGATAACCGCCTGTTGCACATTGCATAAAACAAACTCCCGTGTATGATATAAGCCCCTCCCATTTATATATCATACCTCTCACTCGTTTTATATCAGTTTTAGGTCTGGATCTGTTTTCTTATCAAAATTTTGTAGAATAACTATACATACGGAAATCCATATTTCTTTCAGCTCAAAATCTGGAGCATAATCTGTTTGGGCTCTCTCTTTTTATTTTCCAATTTTGAATAGTCAAAAATCATAGAAATAAATCTGGAACAATTTTCTGTTACATGTTTCCCCAATGTAAAAATTATGTAGCAAATGTGGAGAAAAAATCTTTGGAGAACTGGATCGGACAAGATCAATGCAAAAAATCCAACAAAGTAAAATTGTTGCTGGCGTGGCCACGCAGTGACAAGATCAATAAAACAAATTTGGGGAAACTGCTGGCAACGGATCAAAGCGGGAAGCAAGCGCCTCTTGGGCTGCTCAAAATGCGGCGCAAAAGAAAAGGTTAGTGTACATTATTTATAAAAATCTGAAGATTTTTCAAATATGAAACATTTTTATCCGAATATTATTAAAATCTGATCAATTTTAAATTCTGAACTTCTTTAGTTTAAGTTACTTTCAAATTTGAATAGTTTTTCAAATCTAGACATTTGAACTTTTCGAAATTTTAATATTTTTAAATTATGAACATTTTAAATTTTAAATTTTTTCTAAATCATAAAAGGTGAAAAAATACGAAAAAAGAACAAAGAAAAACAAAAAACAAAAAAGGAACAGTAAAAAGAAATAAGCGCCAAATGGGCGGGCCCATCACGAAAATCTTCAGGCGGCGCGATACATAGTATTTGCCGATCAAGGCTAACTTCGCTTCCTGCCGGCGACCTTGGCCCATGGGCCTCCTCCTATCCCACCTCGAACCGCTCCGGCCGGAACGCGTCGGGGTGCAAGAACAGCGCCCGCGCCATGGCCAGATCATCTACCGAGTATGGAAGTGGCCCGCCTTCAATTTTAGATACGGCCGAGCATGCAGAAATGCAGACTGCGAGGTAAGCTCGGACGAGGTTAGACCACAGACCCAGAGCAACTTGGGCGGCGGAGTCATCCGAACGTTGATGGAATATTCCAACTAATGGTCTAGTGGGCGGCATGTCCATCCAATACAGCAAGCAAACATGGTTTTTTGTTTTGTTTTGCGAGTTGCAAGCAAAACATGTGGACAGGGACAAAAAACATGGTTTTTTGTTTTGTTTTGTGGGTTCCTCTTCCCTCCACCGGCCGCCTCGGCGGCGGGAGGGCGGGGGAACCCCGGATCTTCGTTCTCGGCGTGTAAATAGGTGTGGATTAGGTGTGCGTGTCACCGGTGCTTTGGTGGAGGTGGCGGCGGTGATGGTGCTGTGTGTTCCCGAGCTCGAACCTCCTCCCGGCGTTGCCGACGAGCTCGTGGAGGTAGATTCCTGCCGGCCCTGTGGGGCGGCGAGGTTAGGGTTTCGGCCGTCCACTGTTTCGATGGTGGCGGCGGCGAATAAGGGTGCTCGGCTGCTGCTCCTGATGGTCTGCTTGGAGGCGGTCGGGG
Source organism: Poa pratensis (assembly GCA_947311845.1). Lineage (NCBI taxonomy): Eukaryota > Viridiplantae > Streptophyta > Magnoliopsida > Poales > Poaceae > Poa > Poa pratensis. Next base: position 29,158,555 of record CAMZMU010000081.1, read on the forward strand.
GTAGCTCTGCGAGCGAGCTTGCCGTCTGTGGTGGTCGCTGCGGCGGCGTCTTCCACGGGGAGGCTTTTGTGCTTGGTCCTCGCCGACGCGTCGTCGCTGGCTCCGGCGTCGACATGAGGATTTGGAGCTGCTGTACAGGAGCGAGCTTTCGCAGGGATTTGCGGGCGGGAAGCTCATCTTCGGCGGTGGTCCCTGGAGCCGTGCTGTGGAAGTGGGGTGGCGTCCTCGTCCTCGTCTCCGGCGGGAGACGGCGAGGGCGAGCTGGCGGCGGCCGGAGCCGATGGTCGTTAAGCGTGCAGATTCCGGCGCATGCGTCGGATGGATCCTGCGGCGTCTCTACATGTGTGTGGTCCGGCCGTCGGCTTCGGCGTGTGGCGGGCTCGCCTTTGTCCTCCCCTGGAGGCGCTGCTGTTGGTGGTCGGCGAGAGCGAGCGGCTCGGTGGCTTCTCCAGGGTTCGTCCGGCTTCGACGAGCTTCTAGCGCGTGCGTGTTCGTGTGTGTTGTACTCATCCTGATGTGAACACGTATTCCCTTTCAAAAAAAAAAAAACCTATCCATGCGAGCATGTGAATATGATCGAACGGAGACGTACGGGCATACACAAGCGAATTTCCCTTCGCATCGTGGCCAAACACCAGCACCAAACCCGGCTCCTCTTCTTCTGAAATCCCCTTTCTGATCAACAAGACTTGACTGCTCGTCCTAGCTCCCCGCCGCCTGTCCTCAACCACGCCGGTGGGTGCGGAACTGCGGACGGCTTCACGGTCTATGCTCTCCTGCGCCAAGTTCTTCATTCAAGACCGCGGTAAGCATAACGAAATAACCAAATAGTAAATGTTTTGTATAATTAGTTATTGTGCTACTGCAGTTAGAGTGTTTATAGAACTAGCATGGTGGCTCTCGCAAATGCGAGGGCATCATGTATAGTTGGTCGAAAGTCTTCAAGAAATAGAAATATGGTTTCATTGATATCACATCATTTTCCCTATTATGTGACAATAAACAAAATTGTTCTATAACTATCGCAAATGTGTTGGTAAGCGAAATATCATGTAAGCGAGTAACATCTTTGGCAATCTAATTTTTTTGGGAAATGATTATCATGTCATATGTTGAAACACCCATGTAAGTGATACTGGATCTGCTGAACTATAGTTCTTTCGAAGTACGGTTTGTTCTCAACTTGCGAGGTTAGTCATCTTTGATAAAAAAATGTTGAATTAAGATAAATCTGTCTATCCTCCTTAATAGGTAGGTCACATCAAATAGCGAATGCTATCTTGTTCTGAATGTTTATTTCTCTCATTTACTCACTCCATGTCACAATGTGCAACGTTTTAGAAGATGAACGTGGTAAAACTTTGGCCAATTTTTCTATGAATATACTAATAGAGAAACTATTTTCTAGACATATTCGTTAACATGTTTATACATCAATACTATTTAGAGAAGCATGACTCTTAAGTTTTCCATATTCGTCAATTTTACCGCGATGTTGGAATGGCACGTACATGCTATTATGTTCATTTTGTTACATGAGAGAAATATACACATACAAGAGTCCAAACACATCTACCATACAAACCAAACAATACCCTCCAAAACAATTCATAAGAATTACGTGTACGCTTTTCAGGTCCTCCTATTAAAAATAGTATTGACACACCGTGTGGATACTAAATGCAAAACATAACAAGCTGAGTTCTGTGGCGACGTAGCCATGTGTGTATCAGTAAGACAAAATATTTTATAGTATGAGGGATGTTTCGATCGATAGTGTATCTAATATTTTGTATCTTCATCAATTTTGAAGGTTTCACGCTTTATGTCTTATTAAGTCGGAATATTTCTTCAGTGGATGGACATTCTCATCTTCACGAGAATATGTGTGGACTCTGCCCTGTGTGTATCATTAAGACGGTAATTTTCTTAGTGTGAGGTTCATTCCTGCCAGTCTATAGTTTGACTATTGTTGTGACTTAATTAATATTAGAATTCTACCAATCAAAACTCCAAACTTTCACAGGTGTTTTGTTGGACTGTTGGTCTTATTGCATTCAAATAATTTCATTTATGTGTACTCAACCATAAAAATAATGTATGACTATTGTCATGACTTCATTAATTCTAAAAATTCCACAACTCCGACTTCTGCCGGCTTTTTGCGAGTTTGTTGGTATGATGACACTCAATTTTTTTTTATCTCGGTGTGCTCAATCATATAAAACAACATACTCCCTTCGTCTAATTACATTGCGTTCTGAGTTTAGTCAAAATCAAACTTTAGTAATCTGATCGAATATATAGGAAATAATATTAACATCTAAAATATAAAATCATTACAATTAGAATCATCATAAAATATATTTCATACTATACAAATTTGGTATTATAAATGCTGATATTTGTTGCTACATCTCTCGTCAAACTTACAAACTTTAACTCTTTTTCTTGACATGCAAAATTTAACTTTGATAAAACTCTAAACGTGTACTAATCAGTTTAATTTTTTTCTAAACTGTCCATATCCTACCTTTGCTACCACGTTCCAATATTTTTTTCTTCGAGCTATCACGTTAAAACCAAGTAGCTAGTCTGGTACACGATCAGTTTAAGTTTTTTTATTTTAAACTGTTCATATCCGCGGCATCACACGGTTCAGGAAGTTTTTTTTCTTGAAACTGTCACGTTACAACAGGTAGCTAGTCTCGTACACAGATAGTTTTTTAAACTGTGCTGATACCACATCTGAGAGATGTGATGTTCTCAACAAATCTCAGCCATACATTTTAGATCTAACTATTATAATTAATTTAGATTACGTGTATTAGTATTAACATGGTGGCTCTGTTAGACACCTGTATATTGCTTTTAGTACGTGATGTTCTCCACATAAATCGTAACGAACATATCACGTAACTATTATTCTTTTGACAAATCTCAGCTATACATTTTAGATACTATTATAATTATTTAGACGATGTGGATTACCGTGTTTTTTGCTCAGTTAGACACATGTATATTGCTTTTAGTATATAATAGATTTCAAGAATTATGTGGTATGTGTGTTTTTTCCCTTGTCAGTGGGGGATGTGTGGGGTTACCCCCTCTCCCCTTCCTCCTGGCTGCCTCATGGCACCACCACAAACTGCTAAGCCTGGACCTCTCGATCGAGCTTTCTAGCATGGCCCGAGTTTTTTGTGCTTGCCTCAAGCCAGACTAGTCAGGTCCGGCCAAATAACCAAATACCTTAGTAGCCTATATCTGCCATTTCAGAGATAGTTTTCCGAGTAACCCAAACCTATATGAATATTTATTTTTCCCGTTCCATTCATCCCGATCCGCGGTGAGTGCGTAGCCCAATTTAACTATTGTCGGATAAAAACGGACAACCATCTTCCCGCCGAGTCCGAGCTCGAGGATATGCTCCTGCTCTTCATCCGCTAAGTGGAGGAATGATGTGTCCAAGTTGAGGAGCTCCGCCAATGCTCCCCCCCCCCCCCCCCCCTCCCCCGTCGTCCACGTCAACTCTTACTGGAGGGCAAACAACATGTAGAGGTTGTCGTTCACTCATCAACAGTGGAGGTGGCCAAGGAGGACACCGGTACCGGTGTTGGGCGATCGACAATACACTCAGACTCTGGCTCAGATGACCTCTTCTCCACCATTGACTAGACAATGTCGAGAGCAATGTTTAATAGCGAAATTACAAATGTAGTGAATCTCGCTTAACCACATTGCTTTCAATCGCTAATTAATATATATGTAAAATGCGACGACGTTTGCTACTAATAATTAAGAATTAGGATTTTGAATTGTGTTAGCATTAAATTGATGTATTAATCCTTTTTTGAAATGCCTAGAAATTTAGACTATAAAATTAAAACAAATAAAAAAATAACACCCAGTGGGCCTCACAGAAATGGACGGCAACACTGATACACGTGGGCCTGACAAATGGGCCCGTTTTGGTCACAACTAGGGGAAAATGTCACTATGTTGAATTCCCCTCTTGTTTGCCCTTTGTCGAGTAAGCATGTAGAGCTTAAAATCATTTATGGCATTCATTTGAGCAGCTTATTTTTTAACTGTAGTATCCACACGAACCAGATGGCGGAAGTGAACATATCAGGCCTTGCAATCTCCGCTGTTGGAAAGGCTGCATCCTTTGGTACAGACTGGGCTGTTCATGAGATCAAGTCAGCCTGGAATGTCAAGAAAGAAATTCGGAAGTTGGAAATGTCACTAAGATCAATCTGCGATGTTCTTCGTGACGCTGAGGACAGACAGTCAACTTCTCATGCCCTTCAAGGGTGGCTGGACAATTTGAAGGATTCGGTCTATGACATAGATGATGTTCTGGACTACGTGGCCACCAAAGCTCTCATGCAAGAAGTTCATAAAGGTTTCTTAACTTTTCTGAGCCATCTGCTTGCTTATCCCTTCAAACTGAGTCACAAAATAAAAAAAGTTCGTGAAAAACTTGATGAGGTAGCAGCGAACAAAGCACAATTTTGATTAACTCAGCAACCAATTGATAGCCAGAGGTTCAGGAGCAGCAGAAGGGAAACTCATTCCTTCATCACTGAACCAGATATTATTGGAAGATCCGAAGCTAAAAAGGAGATAGTTGAAAGGATATTGACATGTCAAGACTCAAATCCTTTGTCTGTGCTTCCGATTGTTGGTTTAGGAGGCATTGGAAAAACTGCTCTAGCAAAATGGGTTTACAATGATGTTCAGGTTACCCAGAATTTTGAGAAGAAATTGTTGGTTTGCGTATCTGATGTGTTCGATTTGAAAAAGATCATGGATGATATAATACAATCAGGCACTGGTGAAAACAATGTGAGAAATAATCTGGAGTCGTCGCAGAGAAAGTTGTGTGAGCTTTTGAAGGAAAGCAGATACTTTCTAGTGCTAGATGACCTTTGGAATGATAAAGTTACAGTTTGGGAAGAGCTGACAAGGCTGCTCTCTACTGGTGGAAGAGGAAGCGTGATTATAGTTACCACACGTAGTATAAATGTTGCATCGATGGTGAAGACCGTGCAACCATATGACGTAGCAAAACTACCTCATGATAAGTGCATGCAAATATTTACCCGGTATGCATTCAGAGGTGAGAACGAGAACATGATAAACAAACAATTAGTAAGTATTGGAGAGTCCATTGTGAAGAAGTGTTGTGGTGTTCCTTTGGCAGCCAAGACGTTGGGTTCCCTATTATCTAATTGTCGGGATGTTGAAGAATGGCGACATATTATGGAGGACAGCTTGTGGAATATGGAGCAAAACACAGGTGATATCTTGCCAGCATTGAAATTGAGTTATGATGCACTACCACCTCATCTACGAGCATGCTTTTACTGCTTGTCAGTTTTTCCGAAAGACCACATTATTTACCCAGAAATTTTGATTATGTTTTGGATGGCACTGGGATTGATACCTGCATCTGATAAGCACACTCAGCGACAGACCGGCGAAAAATACTTTAAAGAACTTCTTGAAAGATCTTTATTACAGGACCAGCTCATTCAAAGTGATAACAACATTTGCTACTGTAAAATGCATGATCTTATTCATGACCTTGCAACCTCGGTATCCCAAAAGGAGCATGCAATTTTTAGTTCTGAAAAGATAACTGTCTCTGAGAGTGTCAGGCACCTGGTTTGGGACCGTGAGAACTTCTCAATAGGACTAAAATTTCCTAAGCAATTGAGAAAGGCATGTAAGGCAAGAACATTTACAAGTAGGTCCAGCTTTGGTACTATCAGTAAATCCTTCCTTGATGACGTTTTCTCAAGTTTCACACTCCTCCGTGCGGTGACATTTTTTGGAGTTGATTTTGAATTACTGCCGAGTTCCATTGGAAATTTGAAGCACCTGAGGTATCTGCTTATACAGTTTAATCGAAAACTGAGATTATTGCCCAAGTCTTTGTGTAAGCTGGTCAATTTAGAAATGCTTCATCTCTATGGCTGCACACAATTAGAGGAGCTCCCAAGTGAAGCGCGCAACCTTGTTAGCCTTGTTTACATAAACCTCACATCAAAGCAGAAGTCTCTGTTTACGAATGGGTTATGTGGTTGGTCCTCTCTGCTAACTCTAAGGATGAGCTATTGCTATGAAATGACATCATTGGAAGATGGTTTTGACAGGTTGAAAGCCCTTCGAGAGCTACTCATTTATGATTGCCCCAAACTGGCTGCTCTACCCTCCAGCATGTGGCATCTCTACACTTGTGGAATTGCGTATTAGTCGCTGTGAAGAACTGGATTTGATGGTACCAAGGGATGCCTCGGGAGAACTATCTAATCTTCAAAACCTGCAGCTTGGTGGTCTTCCAAAGCTGGTACGCCTTCCAGAGGCCTTTAGCTCTGCTGCTTCCTCCCTTCGATATATCCAGATTGTGAGTTGCAAAAATCTGGAGAGGCTGCCAAGTTACATCCAGAATTTCCCTTGTCTCACGAAAGCCCTGATTCATGACTGCCCTGAGTTGAGCATAAGATGTGCGGCCGAGTCCGGAGAGGATTACCCTCTCATCAGCCATGTTGCTGAGATGTACATCGATGGGACTCTACTGTCAAAAGCAAGCACATCTGCTGGAGAATGGTCTTCACTCGACTGAGTTACTCGGAGTAACTCCTGCGGTTCTGCCTATACGTTTATAATACTAGACTTTGTATTGTTTCTTCAACTCATCTGCATATGTACTATAATTTTGACTACACACATATTAAAATGAGTTCATATATGTACAAAATAATATTAGTATGGTGGACGTGGCGTATACTCTATCTAAGGCGGACGAGTACTTCGCGGACTACTCCGGCGAGAGCGTGTCGGTGGATGGAAGTGGCGATATCGCCGCACGGTGAAGTTCCTAGTTTGTACTTGCCCGTAGTTAATCGTCAATCAGATTATATGTTGTAAATGTGAAGTTAGGCATGGGTGGTATAACTAGCTGGTTGTAAACATTAGTGCTACAAGCATGTAGTAGTAGCTAATAAAGAGCTTTATTACTTTTCGATGTTCCGCTTACAATCAGCCCTCAAGGTGCTTACGAGAAAAGCAGGGCTCTCAATAAGCCAACTACTCGTCATCTCCAGAGTGCTAGCAAGCTTGGCACACAGATGAGCGGAGTTATTCGCCTCCCTCCTGGCATGCTTGGCCTGAATTGTGGCGTGAAGTCCAAAGATTCACCACTTCTAAACAGTGTGTCTTGCATCACAAGATGTGAATAGCCTGGTAGCTTTGCAAAGACGACACCACGCCCATTCAAAGGCCCCAACATGTCGCAGACTTGTGCAACTAAAACTCCTTCTGAATTTCTTTTAACAGGAAGTCCTGGTTCTTGGTCAAAATTTCCATCACCAAATACTAGGAAGGAAGCTCGCCAGCTCCAGCAATGCACGGTTTTTAGTCGATTATTGCTCCTCCTGATTCAGCGCGGGGGGTTGTTGTCTGTTCTGGGCTCAGGGCACTGTGCTTCTGTAGAACCCGGTGGTTGTGATGTATGACTTGGCATGCAAGTTCAAAAGATGCTAGACACGTAAAAGTGACCTGCAGTGATCGCATTGATCTATGAACATCTTTACTACTGTCTTGGCAGTGACACGAGTATTATATTGGAGTTCGTACGTACGTTGTCTTGGCAGAAAAGTCTGCCGACCCTTCGTCCGCACGTCGTTTGGGCTGGGCCTGGTAGGATTTGTGTCATTCCTCGCGTGCTCCCTCGCCTTCACGGCTTTGCCTCGTGATAAGCCCACCGGGCCCGTGAAACGTTTATTCCAGAAAAACCCTATCTCCTTGGCCATCCTCGCCTCGTTTTCTCCGCGGCGCCGCCGCCTCTGCCACCCACCTCGCCGGCTACCCCAACTCCTACCACCACAGGCCGGGCCTCCGACGCTCAGGTGCTCCTCCTCCGCTTCCCCTCCTCCTTGTGACAGTGGATCACCACACAGACGACCGACGCGCTGGAGAATACGGGCATGTCGGCCGCCATCCATGCTCGCGCTCGCTCCCGTAGATGGCCTCGCCACGACGAGCAGCCGAGGGCAGGGGCTGAGCGAGTTCCATGGTAGGCGACGGAGCTTCAGGCGTGGTCCTGGCATCCAACAGGGATGACCAAGGCGGGGCGACGGTGGCGCTCGGCGACGCCTGCGGACGGCGGAAGGGGTGCGGCCGGAAGGAGCTCGCCGCGGCGCAGGAACAGCGGGGAGGCAGATAGGACGAGCTGCCGCCGCCACCTCCCGGATCCGTGTCCTAGCGATTCCTCTCATCCAGAAATCCCTGGACCGACGACGCCCGGGCAGACGCTCAACACCGCCACGCCCGCGAGACAGCAGCTCGACGCCTACGCATTGGCGGGGCAGGAGGCAGCAGCTCGACGCTGCCGCGCCGCCTTGGTCGTCGCCAACTGCCCGATTCTAGCGTACAACACGTCATGAACGACGCCGCCTCGAGCCACGTTTTGGACCGGCTGAAGTTGTTGAGTTGCCTGGGCCATATTAGGTATTTCATTGCCAAACATCTTCTCTAAACAAAAATATTAGTGCACTGTTCATGATTCAATTCGTTATAGACAAGAGTGTCTGATTGCAACCTGGAATTGGTTACCCTAGGAGCGCTGTTGCGAAACTATGTTCTCTCAGTTAGCTATTTGCACTTGAGTTTAATAGCAGTCCATTGCAACCTTAGAACAATAATGAGGTGGACACTCCACAGAGGATATCGACATGGACACCGAAGGATATTGATGCGAGAACAATATCTCTCAGTTAGCTTCAGATACAAAGACAACTAGAAGAGGTAGTAGATAATCAGTAGCCTGGACAAGAGGTAATCAGGGGATTTTGTTGGAGGAGGTTTCGTACTGGAACTAAATTTAGATATTTGTGATGCGTAGTCTCTTAAAAAATAAAACATGAATTCAGGCTAATTTGTTTGGCTATATAGTTTGTGCTCAATTAGAATTGGGACAGCGATCAGAAACTGTAAGTGGGCACAGTTAGCTTTGTATGTTATCTATTTGCCATCATGTAGAATTTCTTTGGCAGACCAAGATGAAAATTGGTGAAGGGGAGCCTTGGCGCAGCGGTAACAGCTGCTGCCTTGTGACCATGAGGTCACGGGTTCAAGTCCTGGAAACAGCCTCTTGCAGAAATGCAGGGAAAGGCTGCGTACTAAAGACCCAAAGTGGTCGGACCCTTCCCCGGACCCTGCGCAAGCGGGAGCTACTGCACCGGGGCTGCCCTTTTTTTTTTTACCAAGATGAAAATTGGTACTTTCAGGGTCATGATTTATACCGGTAAACATGACTTGACTTTGCCTGAGTATACCATATTTTGCTATGTACTTATTGGGAATTAGGTGTACATACATTACATATTGAATGTGTTTGGTTTATATCCAGGGTAAATGCATAAAGTTACATGGTGACGGACAATGTCATACATGGCTGAAACTGAAAGTGTTTTAAAGTTCCGTGTATAAAAACGTATTTAGAACTTGTTTTTGGTTTACGGTTTCAATACTAAGATGGTACCAAATACTTTGATTTGGAAGGCTCCCTCTGCATGGTAAAGCACTCTATATAAGCGCGCTGGAGAAGTCTATAAGAGAACTTGTGTCTGACTTGTGTATGAAGTTACTATGAGGACCGAAAAAAGTTTTACATGTGTGTGTGCTAATTTGAGCACATGCAAATGATTTGCTGCCACTCGTTGGAGGCAAGTCACAAGTTTGGAAATTTATGAAAATGTTACTATGCATAAATTTAGATCTCACTTGTAGTTTTCTGAACATCGTTATGAAACAGGTTATGATACACCTGGGTGTGACTAAAAGATTCCAGAAAAACATATACCGAGGTGGTGAACAATGGATGTTGGTGAGATACTTCCAAAGTTCCTAAGTAATTGGTACACTGCCAAACAAATAAGGGGACTTCAACATGGCAGATTTATCCGCACCAAATCATAGACGTCGCTGCTGTAGACCAAGTGCAAGTCGTGGAAAGGCACCCCAAGAAATATTCAGTCAACGGGTTGTTCTATTTGCCAATAGTGCTGGCACGAAATCACAAGCTGCCTAGAGAAAAGGTTAAGAAGACTTGAGAGGCGGTCCTGATGCTCAAGAAGATGATCTGGGTGGGGCATTCACTTGAAGACATGGATGGGCACTAGCTAGAATGGTTACCAACTGAACAGGATGAAAAGCAATGTTTCAGAAGGGTTGCTGATGCATTTCATATCCTAACAAATGAACTACATTTTCATTTTTTTTTCCGCTTCCCTGGACTATAGCAAATTTCACCTATAGCAAATTTCACCCTTAGTTCTTTTTCTTGTCGTTCTTAAGTTTCGAGGAACTTTGTTCTTGTGATTTTGTTAATGAAAGTCGATGAGGCTCAATGTTTCGATTTTTGTATTTACAATCTTCACTCAGGCAATTTTCTCAAGCTATTTTTTCTTAGGCTCATGTCCGAATTGATATATTCTCTCTGCATTTGTTTGGTTAAGCATATATATTTGGGATTTCTAGGTTTAGTTATTTTGTTTGCAGCTTATGAAACGGCTGAGGCAATCGACATGAGTGAAAGATCACCATGGTAGAGGAAGCACGTGCATAATGCATCTTTTGATCAATGTTTCTCCAATATATTCCTTCATGCTATTTCGTAGCTTTATATGCTCGCAGACATCCAATTGTGGCTTTTATTGAATTGCGCTTCTAGAAAAATGGAATCTTAATCTTTTTAGATAGAGTGCATTTCAAATTTAGATACTATCATTTCTATACATGTGAATATTATGTGCATTTCAAATTTATATGTGTAAAATGTGTGACAACACTAATAACTTAACGACCGTAGCAACGCACGGGTATTCAACTAGTAGTCATAACTCGACAGTCTGGAGGAGATATCTTAGAGCCAATTTTTGCACCAAGGGAAAGCAACCCTTTGCTAATTTGACGAGTTAGCCTAGTCTGTGGCGCTTTTGTGGAGTACGGAAGTACTTTTTGATAGCAACAGGTTCTTGGTCTAAATTATTTCAGATTGGGGCTTCGGATGTCTTCCTAATTTTTCAGAAAAACTACATCCAATTCTCTAACCAAGTGAGCTAGGCTCACTTCTTTGTTATTTCCCATATAGAGAGAGCACATACATGTATGCAAGAATCTAGCACCTCAAGTTGATATCATCATAAAACTTGCTAAATTTGAAAATTTAATATATTTTTCCTCCTCAACCATTAACTCGTTTAGCGACCGGATTACATCGGCATGTCGTCTCGATGAACGCTTCAAAACTAAAACCTAGATTTCTATGTTTTCAAGATTTTTATTTCAGCACACTAGTTTCTATACTACAGTACTGTGGTTGTCGGATTAACAACGAAAATTGTCACAATAATAATGCATAGTTGTTTAGATAATTTTATGCATGTTTTTTGGTATTGCAAGGTGAGGCAGAGCTTACAAATAACAAGAACTAAGAGATGATATCATTTCTCAAAGAACTAGTACCATGTAGCTTTGGATTGATTAAGAATGAAGTGCAAGAGAACCTAGCAACTAAGTTATTATAATCTGATAAGTAATTAGTGTATAATTTTGCAGTTAATTGATAACAATTTGGTAACTACTACCAATATAAAAATTGCAAAACATGAGATTTAGTTTATAAAATGAACAAAAATTGTGTATATGGTTTGGTGAGATAAAAGTTTTCAACTTGAAACAATGGGAGAATCATGGATGATGTCATCATTTGCGCTCGGTTGTTATTGCAACTTTGAACTAATTAGTTGCATGCATGCGTCAACTGTGTGGCGATGTTCCCTAGTCATCTCCTTCTAAATATGGCAATTGTCAAATCATATTCTTAGTCCGAAAAATACTGGCATGCAAACTTTTCAGATGGTATGAAACAATTAGACAATTTTCTTACACTGGAAGGAAATATAAGGTGCATGTTATTTTCATATGTAACATCAACCAACAATTCGTGTAACTGTATGTCTATTACATGATATAAATTTGATACCACTAAAAATTAAATTTTACACAAATCTAATAACAATCTTGTATTATAATCTACATATTGTTTAACAAATCATAGATATAGAACCAAGACCTAATGTCAAAAAACGACTAAAGGTGGTGGTAAGGAATGCACCTGGTGCCCCACTGGTTGGAGGGCCGCAACAATATTAGTAGAGCGTTGGAGTGGGGCATGTCGATAGCATATCGAGACGGGTCACGACCAGGGGCGGATCCAGGTACAAGCTTGTGGGGGCCTTGGCCCCCACTCAAATATTGAAATTTTAATAATATTTGTTCATTTTTTAGAGAAAAATCTTCAAATTTTGTGAAGTTATATAAGAAATGCCCCAGTCAAATCATTTGCCCCCTCTGAAAATATTTTTTGTGTCCGCCCCTCGCGACAAGGATTTAGGAGAAAGTGAAAGGGTGTGAACCAAGACCTAATCTTAATTAAGGGAGAAGGGGAGGCAACAAAATAAAAGTTGGGGACAATGAAGAAAGAGGGATCAATCATCATCTGGGACTCCCTCCGTCCTAAAATAACTGTCTTAGATTTGTCAAAATATGGATGTATCTGGACATGAAACAAGTATAGATACATTCACTTTTGGACAACTTTGAGACACTTATTTTGGGACATAGGGAGTATATGTTGGATTCTAATAGTCCCGTTTGACGATCCACCCGTTTTTCTTTACCTTACTGTTTGTTTAGCCTGCTTTCGTGGCTAATTGTACACACGAGATTATTAAATAAGCACAAAGCGGCATACTAAAATGAATCTAGAGCGAGTGTTTGTACTTCACGCTAGAGCTATAAAGAGAATTATTTTCCTTGAGAATACAACTGAAAGTATTTCATGTAAGAATATAATGGTATATTTTTACACAAGCTTCATATTTGTGGACAGTGGACGGAAGGATAACTTTGAAATGTCTTGGTTACAGCTAGTGATATATATACGTCGATTGAGAGCATCCTACGTACTCATTACGTAGACGCATGGTGCCGTTGCTGAGCTTCTAAGAATATGAGATCTATATATATGGTCGAACGCAAATCGCTCCATTTCCATTGTCGCCTCGATAATCAGAGCTCTGATGGCTATAGCACCTGCGTAACGGATTCGCCAATGCAAAGCATTTTTTCTCTCAGGGGAAGCTCTAGCTATCCATATATATACTCTACGTGCTAGATATATTGCTGTCTGCAGCACCGAGCAGACCTCCCTCGTCAGAAGCATGCATCAATCCCTGTCCTGTTGCGTAAAACCTGCCCTGGAAACGAGGGATTTGGCCCTTCCAGTCAGCACACGTCCGAGGAAAGCTAACAGTAACAGATGGTTGTAGGCTCCTAGCTATAGGCGTAGAGCATCCTTTACTTCAACTCAGGGCATGCCGGCTGCAGAAACGATACATTATAGAAAGCAAATTTCCACGAAGAAATTACATGTGTGGCTTTCTGAGAAAAATAAAATAAAATGTGCGTTATAGAAAGCAATTTTCAGGTCACAATTTTGTCTTATTACACAACTTACGTAAAAGATTAATTTTCTGTAAAAATTGCATTTGTACATACAACATGGACACACGTGTATGTGATTTTTCCAGATTTTTTTGAACATTTCAAATTTCTTCTTTTTACACCCGGGTTTGCCTATGAATTTTCCATCAATTTAGAGATTAAGTGTTTGTTTTGACGAAATGCAGCAGCGCTGCTTTCGCTTATATTAAGATAAGAGAACAGTTAGCTTATATTAAGATATGAGAACAGTTAAAGGAAATAAGAGCGGGTGTAAAAAAGTAATAAGATTCGTACTATACAACGCAACGCCATTAGCTTTCAGACTTTTAGGAGGTTCTAACTCGAGACTTTTATGAAGAGCGAGATGTATATGTCGATCGATCGATCAGTACATGGACTGAGAGGCGATCTTGGCCGGCCGGGGATAAATTCCTAGGTAGACCTAAAAGAAAAGAGGACATGATCGACACTCAGGCCAATCCAATATATGGCCTAGCGAGCTAGCTAGGTACCTCAGTTATAATCTGTTTGGATGAATTTGGAATACCCTTGGCTTTCCAGGGACGCATGGAGGCCACACCCACCAAAAAGACCAGCCACGCACACAACCCCTCCACTACCAGAGGCACGCACGCATCGACCATGGATCTTCACACACAGAACACAGCAGTACGTATCGATCTCTAGGCGATCTATAGCCTTTCCCCTCTTTGTTCATCCTCATCTCTATGCATGATCTTTTGCTTGGATTGAAGACACGACTGGAAGATAGCGCAAAACCGGCAAGACGACGACGGTCGGTCCTCCCGGGAGATCAGATTTCAGATCGATGGACGGCGATCTCTACGAGAGCGGGCAAAGGAATATTGGCGGTTTTAGGGGTGTGAATTTATGGCGCCATGGCAAATACGGAGGGCGTACCAGGCAGCAGATCTAAGCCAAGGATACACATACACTAGTAGAAACCGGACATTTAGTCCCAGGTGGGAAGGGCCTCTAGTCCCGGCTGCTCACCCGGGACGGCCGTATCGGGACTAGAGGCCCCCCACCTCTAGTCCCGGTTCAGTTACTAACCGGGACAAAAGGGCTACCCAGATAATATGTATAAATCGATCAGAAAAATGATAGGAATCTAAATATTGTGTCCATATCATCTTTTTCATAAATATTAATGATTAAGTAATAATAATTGTTAACAAATAACAAAAAAATAAATTTTACATTATTATTGCCATTTTCAATTTAATATGGATAAATTCATATCTTTAAATCCGTAAATCGAAATTCGACAAATAATATGTATAAATCGATCAGAAATATGATAGGAATCTAAATATTGTGTCCATATATCATCTTTTGCATAAATATTAATGATAGGAATCCAAATATTTCGGTCATTAGTTTTAGGTAACCGAATGGACCGAATTGACCGAAATTTACATGAGAACACATAACGGGAGTACACACATCACTATATAGCTAGTGTACTCATCAACGACATTAAGACGATCATCATTGGTATTATAGCCACGTAGACTATCCCACTTCCGTGCAATCTCGAAGCCGAGGCGAGCGTCCAGAGCGGCATACAAGACTTGCTCGTAGCTCAATGGAACGTTGCCCCAACCAAAAATTCGGAGGTCTTCTAAGTCGTCGTCGTCCTTGCCCTTCTTCTTGTCCTTCTTGTTGTTCTTCTTCTTTTCAAGTTTTGTCCCAATGATAGCATTGGAGAGAGCATGGAGACTCGGAGTAGGATTGCCGGTTGGGTTTCGGCAATCCCTCTGGAGGTCGACCGCAGACAGAATAACAATTTCGTAGTCGCGCAGCTTCCGCACGTCATTGTGGATAGCCACGCCGTAGAAGTTGGTGGTCTCGTCAGCTAAGAAATCCACGAGGAGCTGCGGCACCCAATCGGCCTTGCAGATATGGAAGACAAGAGTCTCGGACGCCACAGAGAGTTGAAGGATGGCGGCGCGCTGCCTTTTCTCGGTTGGAAGATCCCTCGGTCGACCAGAGAGAGGGTCAGTGAACTCACAGTCGAGTCCAACGCACTTGATCGGTGCGGCGTCGAGGAAGAACTTCTTCACGTCGCGGATCCACCTCTCCACGGGTGATGCACGGAGGGTGACCCATACCTTGAAGTGCATATCTTTTTTGATGAAATAGTACAACCGAGACGGAGGTACGCGCGCGAGTGGCTCCATTGGAATAGAAGAGAGAGGGATCGAGAGAGAGAGTTTTTGCAAGGATTAGAGAGAGATTTAGGTGTGCTTAAGGCCATGGATTAGTGTAGCCTTTATATAGGGAGGAGAGGGAGGCCGGCGGGCGGCGCAGTGATTAAATTCGCGTATGAATCAACGCCGGGCTGATCATCTTCCAAAGCACAATCAAAACGGCGGCTTGATCAAGTTCCAAAGCGCACCGTCGGCGGGAGATTTACAGGTTTTCAATTGCGTCCCGGTTCGAGACACGAACTGGGACTAAAGACAGACCTTTAGTCCCGGTTTGAGACACGAGCCGGGATTAAAGAGGCCGCGTCAGGATGCAGCCTGGCCCACCCCCTTTAGTCCCGGTTTGTGGCTCAAACCGGGACTAGAGGTCTGTCACGAACCGGGACTAGTCTAGTGCAGCCTCGTAGCCGTTGAACCGGGACTAGTCCCCCCTCTAGTACTGGTTCAAAATCCATCCTGGACTAGAGCCCAATGGGGCTCTGGACCAAAGGTCTTGTTTCTACTAGTGATAGGTAGTAGTACACCGTAAAGGATAAATGTTGCTCTCACGTTTCCCGTTCGGGCCGGGCTGGCTTAATCGGTGCAGCTGGATCAAGAGCTTTTCTTCCCGTCTTGGCCGCGCATGTGCTTGCATGTGCACTCGACCATCAAAGGGGCCATGCCTGCTCCCCCAACCATCAAGGGCCGCTGTTGCTGTTGTGACCGTGTGGTACGTGCCTGCGTGTGCCCTAGTTTTCGATTGGTATAGTTGAAGATCCGTTGTTGACGCACGGCTGCGTGAGGGTACGTCTTGGCGATATTTTTGGCGTGTACAAGCCGGCCGTAAAAAGGATATAGTCCCATCCCGGTGGCGCTGCCCTCTCACCGGTAGGCCTGTAAATGGACACACCCACGGCTGTCCATGGGATTGCCGTTAAGCCCATTTAATTAATCGGTACTAAAATTTATGCCCGATTAGGCCCACCATATGTCCACGGCATCCGTCAGCCCCATTTAAGCCCGACAAAAGCGACCTCAGCTACTCGAGTTGCAGTCAAAGCCGTAACCTGAGGATGCGGAGCACCCAGCCCTACCACTCTTCCAACGTGAGGATGCGGAGTAATAATTGGGCTTAACTGGGCCGTGGGTTTGCCACTAACACCCACCAAATAACAAGGTCTACACGTGGGTGTCCAAGGACATGATTAAGCGTATACGGGTTTGGGGCGTCGTGGACATCCCGTTTCCACTTACAGCCTGACTCACCGGTCAGGACCGTCTCGATCACTTCTAGAGATCTTGGCAGGCCATGCTATGCGAGATGTAGCGCGACTCCGTGTATGCCATATCGTCGCCCTATTGGGACTGGAAAGTGGAGCTGAATTTACGAGGGGTGGTTTAACAATTTCTTTCCCACCACCGACGACATGTCACCGGCTGTGGAGTGGTAGTCCTTGGCTAGTTGGCCCCGTCCACTCCGCGACTCCGACGCCGTGCAAAACACCGGCGAGATGTCCCGACCCGCCCGTGATACAGGAGAGGAAGAGGAGTAGGAGTGTCCGGCATGCAGGCCATCATTGAAGCATCCTCGGTGACACCTGGGCCACCGGCTCCCCTCGCTGGTGATTGACATCGACTCCGAGTAGACTAGGGAACCGACGCCTCCACCGTCTAGTAGTTCATGTTTTAATTTAAGTTTTAGTTTTGAGAAAAAAAGCAGATTTAGTACTTGAACTTGCCAATAATGTGCAGTTTGGTCATGAAATAACATAAGGTGAAAAACGGGTTAGAAAGCTGTCACGCGCGAGCGCTTTGGTCACTTGTGACGACAACCGTCACTAGTAGAAACAGAGGCATTGGTGCGGCTCTTTAGTACCGGTTGCAACAAAACCCGGTACTAAATGGGGCATTAGTCCCGGTTTGTATGACAAACCGGGACAAAGTTCCCTCCTTTTTATCTTTTATCTTCTGTGCCTCTGGGCGAGGACCTTTAGTCCCGGTTTGTAATACAAACCGGGACAAAATTTCCTTCTTTTTATCTCTGTCCCGGTTTGTATTACAAACCGGGACTAAAAGTCCTCTATATCTTCCACCCGGCCCGGCCAGCTCCATTTTGAAGCAACTCGACCCCAACTCCATTTTTCCTCTCTCCCAAGCTCTAGGTCACCCATTTTTTCTCCAACATTTGTCAAGTTTGGTGGCACCATATACAAGGGTTAGCAACTTCTTCATCTTCTCTTCCGGCATTTCAAGTTTAGCTCATTTTCGTGCAAGTTTAGCAAGTTTGATTTAGGTTGTGCTTGCAAGGTGTTTGATGAAATGCCTAAGTTAGGGATTTCATTTGTTTTATATGCATTTGAGCTTAAATTGAAGTATAATTTGTGGTTTTATGTAGTGTCTTCCCGTCACCTGATCCTCACCGCCGTCGATTGCCCGCGCCGCTCCGTCGCCGACACCACCTCGGTGAGCCTCTTTTTTTATCTTTTATAAAAAAATGTTAGTTATATGATTTATATGCATAATTATTTATTGTATAATTTTCTTATGTTTTTATATATATAGTGTCATGGTTTTGATATCCGTCCCCGTCGGCCCTCGTCCGTCTATGATTCGGATGTGGTATATCTTTTTAACTATTTGTTTTGTTTCGTGTTTATAACAATCATGCCGACCAACTTAACGTAGATATATTTTTATTTAGGAGGTAGTTGAACCGGAATTTGCGGTCGACCCTATTGTCGAGTATTTTAAAAAAGAAAACGACGAATTGAGAGCAAAATTGAAAATAAGTGAAGATCTTCGTCTCCAATGCCTAGACGAGAAGATGGAATTGGACTTGAAGATTGCCGACATCGATGATGCTCACGGGCTCGAGCTTGCCGACGTCGTCGCTAGTTACGAGAGGAAGATGGATGCAATGCGCGTGAAGCTTAAAAAGATTAGAAAATATGCCATTAGTCAAGAGGCTTGGTATCATTATGCTGTTGGTTCAATAGTTACATTGGTTGCGATTCTGATCGCATTTGTTGTTGGATTTAAATTCTTTAGATAGTTGTATGTTAGTTCGATTGATGTATGTTTCGTGAGAACTATGTATTACATTTGGCACTACTCTACTTTGTTTTAATGTGATGAACTTGTATTAATTAATTTGGTCACGTATCTCTTATTTAGCTGTGTAATGGTTTTTGATGTATTTATGTAATGCAGATGAGCCGAGAATGGATGTACGGTGATCGACGCTTCCCGAGTTTATTGATGGCATGCATCGTTTTCTCGATGTGGTTAAGTTAAACAAGCTGAAGAATGGTTTTATGATTTGTCCATGTGATAAATGTCGGAATAACAGGAATTACCCGAGCGTAAGAACATACACTCCCACTTGTTCGACAAGGCTTCATGCCCAATTATTTTTGTTGGACCAAGCACGGAGAAAGAGGGGTTATAATGGAAAACCCTGAAGAAGAGGATGATGACAACTATCCCGTGTTCTCTGATGAACACGGTGATACTACAATGGAGGAAGAGCATGAGGTCATTGTTGATCAGTCCGACGATGATGATCTTCGTCAGGTCATTCGTGATGAACAGATGAACTGCGTAACTGAAAACGAGTGGTCGAAGCTGGAGCGCATGTTAGAGGATCACAAAAAACCGTTGTACCCAAATTGTGAAGATGGCCAGAAAAAGCTAGGTACCACCCTGGAATTGCTGCAGTGGAAGGCAAAGAATGGAATATCTGACAAGGCATTTCAAGAGTTGCTACAAATATTTAAGAAGAATCTTCCGAGGAATAATGAAATGCCCCACAACACGTACGAAGCAAAGAAGATTGTCTGCCCTCTAGGATTAGAGGTACAAAGATACATGCATGCATCAATGACTGCATCCTCTACCGCGGCGAGAAGTACGAGAATTTGAATGCATGCCCGATATGCGGTGCATTGCGGTATAAGATCGCGCGAGATGACCCAGGTGATGTTGAGGGCGAGCCGAGCCCCAGGAAGAGGGTTCCCGCGAAGGTGATGTGGTATGCTCCTATAATACCACGGTTGAAACGTTTGTTCCGAAACAAAGAGCATGCCAAGTTGTTGCGATGGCACAAAGAAGACCGTAAGGAAGACGAGATGCTCAGACACCCCGCTGATGGGTCTCAGTGGAGAAAAATCGACAGTGCGTTTGGGGATTTTGCAGCTGACGCAAGGAACTTAAGGTTTGGTCTAAGTACAGATGGCTTGAATCCGTTTGGGGAGCAGAGCAGCAGTCATAGCACCTGGCCCGTGACTCTATGTATCTATAACCTTCCTCCTTGGTTGTGCATGAAACAAAAGTATATTATGATGCCAGTGCTTATCCAAGGACCGAAACAACCCGGCAACGACATTGATGTGTATCTGAGGCCATTAGTTGACGAACTTTTACAGTTATGGTCTGACGAAGGTGTACGTGTGTGGGATGAGTACAAACAAGAGGAGTTTCCCCTACGAGCGTTGCTGTTTGTAACCATCAATGATTGGCCTGCTCTTAGTAACATTTCAGGACAGTCGAACAAGGGATACAAAGCATGCACGCACTGTTTAGATAAGACTGACAGTGCATATATAGGTAAGAAGATTGTGTACATGGGGCATCGTCAGTTTCTTCCAGGCAGGCATCACGTAAGAAACGGAGGCAAGCACTTCAAAGGTTTGGCAGATATCCGGACGAAGCCTACACGCCGTGATGGTGATGTTGTATATGGCATGGTCAAGGATTTGGAAGTAATATTTGGAAAGGGTCCTGGCAGTCTAAATGTTCCGAAAGACGTAAACAAGCGCGTACCCTTGTGGAAAAAGAAATCTATATTTTGGGATTTACCCTATTGGGAAATCCTAGAGGTTCGCTCTGCAATCGACGTGATGCACGTGACGAAAAATCTTTGCGTGAACCTGCTAAACTTCTTAGGCGTGTATGGGAAGACGAAAGATACAGCGGCTGCACGGCAGGACCAGCAAAGTACGCACCACGGAACAGACAACCTGAATTCAGAGAAGTATGAAGGTACTTCCAGCTACGCTCTTACCAAAGCAGAGAAGGAGATCTTTTTCCAAGTCCTTAGCAGTATCAAGGTCCCGTCTGGCTACTCGTCGAATATAAAGGGAATAATAAACATGGCAGAGAAAAAGTTCCAAAACCTGAAGTCTCATGACTGCCACGTGATTATGACACAATTACTTCCGGTTGCATTGAGGGGGCTTCTACCGGAAAACGTTCGAGTACCCATTGTGAAGCTATGTGCATTCCTGAATGCAATTTCTCAGAAGGTAATCGATCCAGCAACTCTACCAAGTTTACAGACGGGTGTGGTCCAATGTCTTGTCAGCTTTGAGTTGGTGTTTCCACCGGCCTTCTTCAATATTATGACGCACCTCATAGTTCACCTAGTCGAAGAGATTTCCATTCTCGGTCCTGTATTTCTACACAACATGTTCCCCTTTGAGAGGTTCATGGGAGTATTAAAGAAATACGTTCATAACCGTGCTAGGCCTGAAGGAAGCATGTCCAAGGGCTATGGAACAGAGGAGGTCATTGAGTTCTGTGTTGACTTTCTTCCAGATCTTAACCCCATCGGTGTTCCTCAATCGCGCCATGAGGGGAGACTGCGTGGAAAAGGCACGATAGGAAAGAAAGCAACAAGAAGTATGGACGGGCATTCTTTCACTCAAGCACACTACACAGTTCTACAAAATTCCAGATTGGTGGCTCCGTATATCGTGGAACACATGGATATTTTACGCTCAGAATACCCGAGAAGCCTGACTTCTGGATTAAAGGAAAACACGAGGATACTTTCGGCAGTTGGTTGCATACACATCTCATTAATGACAACACTGTTGGACACGAGCTATATTTGTTGGCCATGACACCATCTTCGACTATATTGACTTTCCAAGGGTACGAGATAAATGGGAATACATTTTACACGGAAACCCAAGACAAAAAGAGCACTAACCAAAACAGTGGTGTCCGCTTTGATGCAACAAACGACGATGGAACAAAGGACACATATTATGGTTGCATACAGCAGATATGGGAACTTGACTATGGACCTTCTTTTAAGATCCCTTTGTTTCAGTGCAAATGGGTTAACCTGTCATGCGGGGTAGAGATAGACAAGCGGTACGGAATGACTACAGTGGACCTCAAAAATCTTGCGTACAAAACTGAGCCATTCGTCCTAGCCAATGATGTGGCTCAGGTTTTCTATGTGAAGGACATGTCTTCCAGACCGAAAAAAAGAAAAGATAAGCAAGCCGGTACATCATACAATGAGCCAAAGCGCCACATAGTTCTTTCAGGAAAAAGAAACATCGTGGGAGTGGAGGACAAGACAGACATGTCAGAAGATTACAATAAGTTTCCTGAAATTCCGCCCTTCAAAGTGAAAACTGACCCGAGCATCCTGTTAAATGATGAAGATTGTCCATGGCTACGACGCAATCAGAAGAAGGGACGCACCACCAAAAAGTGAACACTAGATAGGGATGTTGTTGCTGATGTGTAATACTGTGTATTAAACCTTTTATGTAACTATGTTATGAAAACTCAGAAGAGAGATGTAAACGCTAATTTCCGCATCCGAGCATCTCGCCAGACTTTCGAGCAATTTGAAGGTAGATGGTAGGGTAGTTCCGATTGAAGAAATTTTGCACACTGATAGTCATCTCGCTTTGCTCGGGGCGAAGTTATGCCGCGATGGGTTTCCGTATAGGACCCCGCTCCAAATTCGTGCAGAAATGCTCAGGGTTGGGCTTTTCTAGAAAAACAAATCGAAAGAAAAAATAAACAAAAGCACACGGTTGCGAAGATGGCGGCCGGCTTTTCTAGATTTTGTCCTCTGTTCCTCTCTTCGTCGCGGTTGGGTTTGCTCTGACATTTCTGCGGAGGTACTGGAGGTGGTGTGACAAAACAGAAACAAAATAGAAAAAACAAAACAGAAACAAAATAGAAAAAACAGAAACAAAGGACTATTAGTACCGGTTGTTATTTACAACTGGTTCTATAGGGTTGGGCTTCGCGCCCGAAATTTTGCCGCGGCCCAAAACACACCTTTAGTCGCGGCTCGTGTTACCAGCCGGGACTAAAGATCCTTTATCACCGGTTGTGTTTTACAGCCGGTACAAAAGGGTATTTAGTCCCGGCTCGTAATACCAACCGCGACTAAAGGTCGTTTGAATGCAGTTTTAACTGGGGCTCGACGAATCGATCCCCATTTTCTCGACTCCTCGACGCTGCGCTCCTCGACGCGACTCCGCCGGCGAAGCCCTGCCGCTCTCCAGCCCCGCCGCGCTCCGGCGAGCCCTGCCCCGGCGATTCTCCGGCGAGGAACCACCCCACCGCCGCGTCCCGGCCCCTCTGCCACTGCCACGTACTGCGCCGCCCACTGCCCCGGCGCCGCCCACTGCCTCTCTGCCACTGCCCCGGCGCCGCCCCACTGCCTCTGCCACCGCCACGAGGCCGCCGTCCATCGGCCCCTCTGCCACTGCCACGAGGCCGCCGCCGTCCGGGTCTCCTCCACACAGCACCACCGCCGCCGGCCGCCCAAGGTGAGAGATTTAATTTTGCATTCTCTTTTTTTTTCTCCATAGTTGCATTATATAGCTATTGTAGTTGTAATTTTTTTGTTATTTAGCCATTAGTTGCTATGAAAATTTAATAGCTATTGTAGTTGTAATTTATGTTATTTTTGTTAATATTTTTGTTATTTCTCCATAGTAGTTATTTCTCCATTTGAAATTGAAGCAAATTTAGCAAAGTTAGAAAATATTGTCAGTTTAGCTATGAAAATTAGATTGCAAAATTAGATTGTCAAGTTAGAAATATTGTCAAGTTTGAAATATTGCTAAGTTTCAAATATTGCTAAGTTTCAAAATTTTAGCTAAATTAGAAATATTGTCAAGTTTCATAATATTGCTAAGTTTCAAAATTATTAGTGTAGCAATTTTCCTAAGTTTCATAATATTGCTAAGTTTCAAAATTATTAGTGTAGCAATTTTCCTAAGTTTCATAATATTGCTAAGTTTCAAAATTTTAGCTAAGTTTGAAAATATGCAGTGACATTGAGCTATGGCTGACGATGCCCCCACCTTCGTCCGAGATTTGGAGGAAGAAGACCGTTTCCAAGAAATAATATATAACAACGCTGCCGGACCCAATTCCGATGGAGAATATTCCGATGGAGAAGATTCGTCCGACGAAGAAGACGCCGAAGAATTCAGCGCGAAATGCTTGAATGACTCCGGTGATGGACTTGAGTTAGAAAATTTCAGAGACGACGACGACGACGAAGAAGAACCGTCTGGATCACTAGCTAAGCAGAAGGTATATATATTAAGTCTTGTTGATCACTATAGCTAGATGCATTAATTGATTTATAATCGCACTTATTAACAAAACATTTTTCTTTCAGCCCTCCGGATCTCAGTCGTCAATCCCCGTACGAGGCCCGGCCCAAGGGATAAAGCTCCCGGACGGTGCAACGTTGTCGATCGACGAAGTTACCTTCAAAGGCAAACCGGAGAAACCCGATGGAATCTACACTAAATATGTACGTCAGTGTGGAGTTTTTGTAAGGGACAAGGTCCCGATCACTGTGACAGAATGGAATGAGCCGAAGAAAGCCAACATAGGCGCAAAATTTCTCGAGCAAAGAATAAAAGATATCCTTTGGGACTCAATGTTGTCTAAATTCAGCCTACCGGCAGATCTCCCACAGAAGATGAAGGATAAAGTCAAGGAGTGGACCCTTAGCAAGATGGCCCAGCAATTCAACCACTGGAAGAACACATTGTGGAAAAAATATGGGAACAAAGATATAGTTTTCACTGGACATCTAGAGAAGCTAAAAGATGACTGGGCTGAATTTGTGGCGTATAAGAAATCGGCCGTCGCTGTGGCCCGATCGACCCGAAATAAGTTGAATGCTAAGAAGAAGAAATATTTCCATCATTTGGGCTCCGGTGGCTACAAGACTGCCTTGCCTAAGTGGCAAGCCTATGAAGACGAGCTGCGGAAAAACGGAATCCGTCCACAGACAGATGACTGGCCCGACAGGTCCAAGTTCTGGTTGTTCGCGCATGGGGCAGTGTTGCACCCAAAAACAGGCCTGATTGTTGCAAAGGGAAAATGGCGGAGAAAAATTAGAAGAGTCATCAGAAAAATAAAAGATGTCATAGAACTAGTCAAGGAGGGAAAATATGTTCCCGATAGAGAGGACGACGAGCTTTCACAAGCCCTCGGGAATAAAGAACGCTGGGGGCGATGTCGAGGCAGAGGAGGCGGGGTTGGTTTTCTTGAAGGGTGGCCGGAAGACGTTGCAACTTATAGAAAACATTGCAGAAGTAAGAAGAAGGAGGCCGATAGGTTTACCGCATTAGAACGCACGGTGCAGGCTGTGCAGAGGCAACTGGCCTCAATGACCCAGACCAGGGAATCTCAACTGCGAATAGAAGCTTCTGCAGGCGATACCGGCCCATCTCAGCGGAAAAGCAGCGTGGGTTCCACGCAGCTACAAGATCCTGCAGTTGATGAACCAGTTGCTGAACCATCGGCGGCTCACTACCCCGTGGATGATATCACGGAGAAGACAAATTGTGAGTTACATGCGCCGATGATGAACATTACTTGTCCGGTGGCGACTGGCTATGCTTTACGACATCAACCTGGAGAAACCTTCCATTTTGGTGTGATTCCGACTGGATTTGCTCGTGTCGGGGTCACGAAAGTTCTGCCGGGATTCGGCGCAATACTTCTTGCCATTCCTGGAGCTCAAGGCGAGAAGACATTGGGAGAAGTTGAGCTTGGTATCGTTCTATGGAAGAAGGAATACATCAAGTTTCCAGACTCGGAGCCAAGGCCACCGACTCCTCCCGTTAGACATTCACCACATCAAAGTCCACCCGCCTCCCCCCACGAAGATTGGGAGCCCGCCGCGAGTCCATCTCCCGCGCTGTCCCGTCAGCCGACTGATGCCCCCACTAGTAAATTGACAAAGCGGAAGCTGTTCCCGTCGTCCTCCCCTGTTAAGAAACGTGGAAAAAGTGTGCGGGCTCCTGAGAACCCCAAGGAAGTCAAGGCTCCTGAGAAGTTACCTTCTGAGATGACTCAGCAGGAATTATCTGAGAGCCTACGTGAAGGGTCGAGAGCCTTTTTTGAGCAGAAAAAGAAGGAAAGAGTCGAGGCAAGACTTGACCCCATAAAGGAACTTCTGAAGACTATACCAAATGCGGTAAAAGATCACACCGTTGACAACCTATATGACCCTCCACCTTCGCCCATTACAGACTACGAGCGAGGTATTGACAAGGTACTTTCCTCACAGAATGAGCAAGAGAAATTGCGCGGGAAAGGAGTTGCCCAGCTCGGAGAACAAGAAGCACAATCGCTCGCCCCGCTCGTTGTACCTTCTGAAACTCGGGAAATCGAGCATGGAGAAGTTGTCATTGGCGTTGCAGGTTACCCCATGGCGGAGAAGGCCACACAATTTGATTTTGAACTCGGGCTGCCTATGGTGGAAAATCCGAGCCTGCTGACAACACAGTTATGGAATTTGAATGGCTGGTACATGACCGCCGTAAAAGAAGGGAGATTCTCTATCATGGCGGCGGTTAAGGAACAACACTACTTCCGAGAATATTGTGTGCATGTTGAGTTCCGAGAACTTTTTCAGATGTACAATCAACGTGCTCTCGACAAATCTATCATCAGCTGCTATTGTCTGTAAGTAATTTATTCCTGTAATTTAATTATTTATAGTTATAATCTCTTATTCATTGCTTGAAATTGTCCTCACAAAATTCTTGTGTACGCTAATTATGCAGAATGAAGATACGTGAATGCAGACTCGGAGGAATCTGGGACATTGGTTTCATTGACCCGGATAAAGTTCATGTCAAGACCGTGGAAGAAAATCCCGTGAACACAGAGGACGTTTTGTTAACGTTTTTTAAGCGACAAAGTACGAAAAAGGAAATACTTTTTCCTTACAACTTCGGGTGAGTTTTACCGTCTTGTCCACATTCTATTTTGCTTCCCCGATATTAAGTGTAATCGATAAGTTCTGAATACCTTCGTATATAAATGTGCGCAGGTTCCACTACATTCTGCTAATCATTAGACTCGAGATAGGAGAAGTTGAAGTCTGGGACTCATTAAGGATAGATCAAGATGAATACAAAAGCGTGCGTCTAATGCTCAGGAGGTAATTTCAATCGCACTATATCAGCCTCTTTTGTTCATTTCCTGATATCAAAAGTATAAGTAATAACTACTCAATTTATTTTCTTTTCCGGACAGGGTTTACAGAAAGTTCAAAGAGGAAGAACGCGGTGAATGGCCAGATAAGCTGGTGTTCAAGACTAACAAAGTAAGTACTACTACATGTATCTTTCTAATACCGTTATCATTCTCTTGATTATTATTTGATTAAATTATATTCTTGTATATATAGTGGTGTCTGCGACAACAAGAGGGGACAGAACTATGTGGATACTATGTTTGCGAGTACATTCACACGAAGGTCAATGAGAGAGTCAACAGTGTAAGAAATCGAGAGGTGCGTAAACATCATACACAACTTTTATTTTGCAACCATCAATTGTGTTTAGTGGAAATCATAGCTAATTTCATTTCCTTCTTTTAAAGATGTCAAACAAGCGGAACCGCCTCCTACCACACAACCGCGTAAAAGCTATTGCGGAGGAATTGGCGGGATTCTTACTTACGCATGTCATAGATGAACTCGGTGAATTCTACTTTGACGACAGACCCCCTCCACCCCCTGCAGTCGATGCTACAAGGGAACCCCTGCAGTCGATGCTACAAGGGAACCCCCTGCAGTCGATGCTACAAAGGAACAGGCTCCATTGTAATTAATTAGGTGTACTTAAATTTATATGTGACGAGAGTACTTTGTATGTGTATAATGACTACTTTATATGTGTAGTGAGTACTTTATACGCGATCTCCTCCGAAACCCTGAAAAATGAGCGAAAAGGAAAAAACCAGAAACCCTAAACCCCGAAAAATAAACGAAAAGAAAAAAAACCAAAACCCCCCTGAAATTATATGCAAAAAAAGCAGGAACCTTTAGTCCCGGTTTGTATTACAAACCGGGACTAAAGATCCTCATGGTCGCGCGCCCCTGTGCGCCCACGTGGAGACCCTTTAGTACCGGTTTTATTTTGGTACCGGTACTAAAGGGTTACCCCTTTAGTGCCGACCCTTTAGTACCGGTTGTGCAACCGGTACTAAAGGCCATCTACAACCGGTACTAGAAGTGGGTTCTCTACTAGTGCGTTAGTTTGCGTACCTGACAGACTATTTTTACAAATCACTCCTTAAATTTTTGTTCGCCACGTCGGCAAACTAATAGCCGTTAACACGTAGTGAGGAAAACACTAGCGCGTGGCAGCGTTCTGACTCGGTTTTCACGTTTCACAACTTCGTGAACAAACTGCACATATCCTCGGCAAGTACGTGTACTAAATCTATGTTTTTTCTCTAGTTTTTATGTAATGTTTAGTACGATTTTATAAATTATATTTAGTTCGAATGAAATTCGACCGAATTAAAAAATCCTTGAAAAAAACAATCGTACTGGGGCGCCGCTGGAAGAGACGCCTCCATACACGGCAGTTTACGCAGTCGCACCTAATATTGCTCGTCCAGCGCTGCTATTCGGGGGCGCTGACTCGAGATGCTCTCAAGCTCTTGATGGAGGAATGCTCGCCATGGCGGCCGCCGGCCTGGCAGTCCGCCCGCCCGCTACGCGCCGAAATTGGCTTGCAATCCGTCAAAGCGGGTGTCAGCGCGCGAAATACTGACCGACTAGTATGCCGCACGTCGAGGAGGTCGTGAGCCCTACGCGCGGGCGGCCGGGGGCGTGTCAGGAGTTCATGGCGTGCCGGGCGGCCGGGAGTTGAGAATCACAGATCAATCAGCTCCGTGAGGGAATTCCGCGTACGTACAGCCAGAGCCCTAGCCCTAGCCCATCGAGGGAGGGGAGAACGTCTCCAAGAAAAAATGGGGGAGAAGAGAAAGCATGCACAGCGCGAGGACAAGGTAGGAGAGGACGGACGGATGGACAGCTCTGACGAGTGTTTCCGGTGACTGACGAGAAGGCGCGCCATAAGCTGGTCGACAAGTAGCGCTAGGATGCCATCGTGTCTTGCTCTTCTTACCTAGGATGTCTCTCTGCTGGTCCTCTCCTCCGGCCAGTGGTGAATATACGTGCGAGATCC
The DNA here is from genome assembly GCA_947311845.1 of Poa pratensis. Classification (NCBI taxonomy): domain Eukaryota; kingdom Viridiplantae; phylum Streptophyta; class Magnoliopsida; order Poales; family Poaceae; genus Poa; species Poa pratensis. The sequence goes on from CAMZMU010000081.1 coordinate 29,187,623, forward strand.
TGGTAGTGGTAGTTTCAGAAAGAGAGAAAGAAAGATAGGCCCGCGCTAGCATTTTGATCATGGCCTCGAAAGCAGGGTAAATTTGAAAACGGAAAATGGTCAGGCCTGATGTAGTGGCTAGTGTTACGCACAAGAATTAATTTTTTGCTTATAGAGTACTGAATTCACTTCCAAAACAAAGTAAACCAGGGCGTACGATCTTCCCGTGTTCCTGCTCTGTTGACAAAAAAAAGAAGAGAACGTTCTGTTTATGGATTAAACCGCCCATTAAACCTTTAAAACCCTCACTTAAGCTATCCTGGTAGTGGGAAGAAATCATGGAATCGTGAAAACCACCTAGCTAAACTAGACTCCGAGCACCACATGAATATCAGAAAAGCCAAAACTAGCACACCACAAAAATAACACTCCCGGGCAAAGTCGCTATAATCGCTTCATAAGCCATGTTTGTTAAATGTTAATTCGATCATGAGAAATGAGGTAACTCTAATGAGCTACTCCCTCCGTTCGGAAATAGATGTCTTAGCTATCTCAAAATTTGGATTTATGTACACACTAAAACATGTCTAGATACATCTAAATTTTGAGATAGCTAAGACATCTATGCTAATTTTTTTAAAATAATACACGAAAATTAATTAATTCTGGAAATATTACGCAATTTTTTTTTCAAAAATAGAATCCAGTCGGCGTTGCCGAAGCCGACAGGGGCTAATTGGTTTTGGCCATGCCGAGTACATGATTGTCGTCTTTGCTGAAGACGAGTACTGGCCTGTCGTGTTCGCCGACACCGACAAGGCCCACCCGTCCACGTCGCCGCCGAGTACTGCATGCAGCACGTCGCTCTGTCGACGCAGAGGGACCTGTCGGCTTCGCCGAAGACGACAAGGGGCGGGGCAATAATCGCAGCACGGGCGCGCTCCTCTCTTCTCTTTCCTTCGCATGCTGCCCTTCCTCTATTCTCTTTCCTTCGGTTCCTGCTGCGTGTTCTTGCTTTCCTCTCTCCACTCTCCACACAAACCAAATTAAACCAACGATTTAGACCAATAATCTTCACGTTTGGCACCATTAATCGGTGCTAGAAGGTTGAGGGAGGCTAGGGCAACTCCGATCTCCTGATGGGATAGCTCGTGGTGGTGGTGGTGATGGTTGGCGGGTGTTGGTGGTACTGATGGTGGTGGTGGTGCTGGAGGGCTGCATTGTGGTGGTGCTGCTCGTGTTGGTGCACCGGTGATTCGAGACCGCCGGACGCCGTCGCCTCTCACGCTTCTAGGGTATAATTCAATTTATCAAAATTCTAGGGTATGAACTTGTGTTGTTGAAAAATAGTTTGTGACGGTAGTAAAAATTGTAGCTATATTTGTAGGTTAATTTGAAAAAATGTAGCTATATTTTTTAGGACTTTATTTATGCGGAGTAATATTAATGATGGTAAAATAGTTTGTGACGGTAGTAAAAATTGTAGCTATATTTGTAGGTTAATTTGAAAAAATGTAGCTATATTTTTTAGGACTTTATTTATGCGGAGTAATATTAACGATGGTAAAATAGTTTGTGACGGTAGTAAAAATTGTAGCTATATTTGTAGGTTAATTTGAAAAAATGTAGCTATATTTTTTAGGACTTTATTTATGCGGAGTAATATTAACGATGTTAAATAGTTTGTGACGGTAGTAAAAATTGTAGCTATATTTGTAGGTTAATTTGAAAAAATGTAGCTATATTTTTTAGGACTTCATTTATGCGGAGTAATATTAACGATGGTAAATAGTTTGTGACGGTAGTAAAAATTGTAGCTATATTTGTAGGTTAATTTGAAAAAATGTAGCTATATTTTTTAGGACTTCATTTATGCGGAGTAATCTTAACGATGGTAAATATTTATTTATGTCAGCGGAGATGTCTGATTTAGTGAAGATCAGGTTTTTCTATGGTCCTGGTAGAGTCCAAATGTGTGATACGGGAGCTGATCTGAGTGAGTTTCAGTATATAGATGTCGACCTGCCAGCTGCTGAAACATGGTCTATAAGTCAGGTAAAAGATTGGTTGGTGGGAAGTTTAGGGCTTGATAGTCAGACACAGACCGTCAGTGTTCATGCTTGGTGGAGCCATTCAAGGACAAATATTTACTTCGTTTTGAGACCACTAGAGTGTGATACTGATTGGGTGCGATGGTTAAAAGGCTGCGCAAAAAGGAATTGCTCTCCTTGTGTCCTAGTTCTTCCCGCCCTGAACGAGGTCACTGCCCCTGATGACGAGCTTAGTGCCCATGAAGGTGAGGGTGCTTATGATCCTGGCCATGGAAGTGAAGAGATGGACATGTCTATGTCAAATTATGGGTCTGATTTTGGTGGTGGTGGTAACGAGTCGGGGCAGAGCAGCCAAGTACATGGAGGGGACACTGAGGTATATGACAGTGCGGAGGCGGATGGCGACGAGGTAGACGGGCACATGCAGAACGAGATGGAAGATGAAGATGCAGATGGCTATAGTGCTGAAGGCGATGATTCCGATGAGTCGGACGGGGAAGAGAACGAAGATGAGGTACCTAATCCTGCAGCATGGAATCAGGACCACTCTTCGGCGATGACTATAAACGATGGTCATGATTCGGCATGGCAATATCATGAGAACAACATTGCGAAGGGTGCTTTGTATACTGACAAGCAAGCTTTGAGGGATGCAGTCGTTAAATGGGCATTGTCCACCCACAGGGTTATGAGAACTACCGTGTCAAGTCAAAAATATTTGACAATGGAATGCGAGACAATAACTTGTCCCGGCAGGGTGCATGGACATCTCCCAAAGAATGGCTATAGTTGGAGGATAAGTGACTTCGTACCTCACTCCTGTCGAATTGAAAATATCCCTGGAGAGCACCGTAATCTTTCTTCCACGCTTATAGCTCGGTTGCTGTACAGGGAGATAGTGTCCTGCGCATCGATGGAAGTGAGTGCCCTCCAGACAAAAGTGGCTGTCACATTTAAGTACGATGGCAAGGCTTGGAGGGCTAAGCATACGGCGCTTGAGAACAGATTTGGTTCATATTTGGACGCATATGACTCTGTTATCCGGCTGCTGCATACTCTGCAGTACCGGAATCCAGGCACCTATGTAGATATCCAAGATTTGTTCAGGCCAGAGTTCCCAACCGTGAGGGTGCTGCATCGAGTGTTTTTCTCATTCGGCGTATGCATCGAGGCTTTCAGACATTGCCGTCCGGTGATATGTGTAGATGGCACCTTTCTCACAGGCAAGTATAGGGGACAGATCCTGACTGCAATTGGTCAAGACGGTAACAATATGGTTGTGCCCCTCGCATTTGCTTTTGTGGAGAGCGAGAACATTGACAGTTGGACTTGGTTCTTCAGGCAACTGAAAATAGCAGTTGTGAAGGATAAGCCGAACGTGTGCATCCTTCATGACAGGCATGCAGGTATACTCAACGCGATAAAGACACTCACCAATCCTGTGCCTGAGGAACAGACTCCATGGCAGGACATGCAGAGCCGTTGGTGCATGCGCCATCTAGGTGCCAACTTCTTCTCGCAGTTTAGAAATAAGGACCTGATGAACCTATTCAAGAAACTCTGCAAGCAGAACCAAGAATGGAAGTACACGAAGATACGTGAAAGACTTGATTTTTGCACGCAGAGACATGTTCGGGACAGGAAGAGGGCACGAGCAGCAGCTGTTCTTGCACATGCAGAAGCTGTTGCTGCACAACTAGCTACCGGACCACCTGCCGAGGAGGACGAGCCTGTTGGTCTTTGCGACCTACCCGGATTTGACCCGCCTGGAACTAGGAGAAGAGGTGGGAGGACAATTAAAACTTTTCAGCAGTGGATAGAGCATGAACCTTTAGAGAGGTGGTCTTTGTTGCACGACACACATGGAGCAAGATACGGTGTCATGACAACGAACCTGGCTGAAACATATAACTTTGTCCTCAGAGGAAACCGTGCCTTGCCACTAACAGCCATCGTGGAGGGTATTTTCTATGGCACATTGAAATATTTCAGAGATAGACGTGAAAGAGCTGAGAAGCATATATGGACAACCCGACCTCGCCTTATTGTGAGAAGGTTACGAAGTACATGAATGAGAAGCTGGCAAAATGTTGCTCCCACAGTGTAACTGCCGTTGGGAATCAAGAAAGGAGATTTGAGGTCCGCTTAGCCCACAACAAGTTCGGATGTGCAAACGAGGCGAGGACGCATGAGGTGAAGATTGGTAATGAGGTTTGGCCAACTTGCGAGTGCACCTGCAACAAACCAAAATTGCTTCACCTTCCTTGCTCCCATGTCCTCGCTGCATGCAGGCAGTTACGGTTGAACGCAATCTCCTTCGTGTCTCCATATTATATGAAAGAGGCAGTTATCAATACTTGGACAGGTGAGATGATGGGATTTCGATCAATGGGTAACTTCAACACTGTAACCCCTGGTGAGAGGGTGTACATTCCAGCTCCTGAGCTATTGCGTGATGGGGTAGGCAGACGGCAGTGTCGTCGCATCAGGAATGATATGGATGAATCCGAAGCCGGAGGCCGCAGGGTGCAATGCCTTCAATGCAACCAATTTGGCCATAGGGACCCTGATTGTCCCACTTTTCCTGGAGAGAGACCTCCCGTGCGTGCGCGGGGTAACGGGCGTGGGCGAGGACGAAGAGCGAGAGGAAGAAACTAGGTGGCACTATGTTTGAATTTGTATTAAGTTTGGAACTATGTTTAAATTTGTATTAAGTGTGGAACTATGTTTGAATTTGTATTAAGTGTGGAACTATGTTTAAATTTGTATTAAGTGTGGAACTATGTTTGAATTTGTATTAAGTGTGGAACTATGTTTGAATTTGTATTAAGTGTGGAACTATGTTTGAATTTGTATTAAATGTGTCACATTGTTTGAATTTGTATTCTAATATGTGCAGTGATGGAGGGAATGTGGTTGCTTGATGCTACCATAGATCGTGGGCACCGTGCTAAGGCATTAGAGGGGAATCCAAGGAAACTTAAGCCCCTAATCACTCGCACGCCTAAGGAAAACTGGAGGATTCACCCGGCGTGGGTACAGAGGTATTGGTCGTATTTATTTATTTTATGGACGCATGTTTTCTATTGTTATGCTAGTGTGCTAAACTAGATTGTTATGTTCTTTTGGATACGCAGGTTGAAATGGGCCGGGCTCTTACCTTTCGCGCGTCTAGTAGAGGCCACTGAAACTCTACGCGTATGAATATGGACGCATCTTTACTCAGCTGCTTGGTGGACCGATGGAGGCCGGAGACCCACACGTTCCACTTTCGCTGGGGAGAGATGGCTCCTACTCTACAGGATGTATCATTCTTGCTAGGTTTACCTTTGGCGGGTCAGCCTGTTGGACCTTTGGAGAGGCCGGTGAATTGGCAGGACGATTTGATAGCCCGTTTCCAGGGTATTGGTCCACCTTTACAGTATGATTCTCACGGACCCAAGCTTGATTGGTTGGTTGCCTTTCAGGTTAGTTAATGTGTCTCATAATCTGTTATTTCTCATTTGTTGTTATACTAATATTTTTTTTACCATGAATATAGGTCCAGAAATTTCCAGGGTATCCAGATCATTTGACACCGATACAACTCAGTCGCGGCTTGGAGGCATACATCATGTGGCTTCTTGGTAAGGTGATGTTCACCGAGAACCATGTCGACACTATTACCGCGCGCTACCTCCCTTTCGCACGGGAGATCGCTGATGCTACTGAGCCGGCGCACATCAGACAGAGGAGTTGGGGTTCGGCTGTCTTAGCGGCTACGTACCGAGCTATGTGCAACGCTTGCATGCTGACTTCAGGTAAGTCAGCCATTCTCGGATGCCCTCTATTTCTGCAGCTGTGGTCGTGGGAGAGGTTCTCTATAGGACGGCCAGCCATATCTGAAGAGCCTTTCCCATTGTGGGAGATCTTTGACGGTGACCACATCGACTTGCCTACTATTGCGACCGTGTATACACGCAACAAGGTACGTATCTTGTTATAATTTAATACATCGACAAACTTACTATTGCGACTGTGTATGAAAATAACTTGTGTTCTACGCAGAGACACTTTGCTACTGAGCAGACGAAGCAGTGCTACATTGCTTTTAACGAGCAATTTGATATGTACACTTCGGTGATCTGGGAGCCGTACACGGAGGAGCTCATTACGCGAAGATACCCCGGAGGTATTTCTGCTCTCTGCAGACGTGACCAAGCGTATTGGATGACAAAATCGAAGATCATCTTCGATGTCTTCGTGGAGGAGATGTCTCAACAGAGGGTTATGAGGCAATTTGGTCTTCGACAGTTGGTTGAGCCTCCACCAGTCGAGCGTCCCCTGCCAGATGCGCACCACAGGTATGTCGAAAGTAGTTTTTGTCCTAAATTGTTCGCACTCAATCAATATTTACTGATAGCACACTCACCCAATTTTTAGGATCTCAAGGAAGGGGTTAGTCGGACCGCGGCAGGGTGGCTACAGAGGCTACAACCTTACGTTTCAGAGTGGGACACTGCGGCGACACGGCTTTGGGTCGAGCCTCTCGGGTTTGATATCACTCTATACAATACCTACTTGCAGAGGTACATGTCCGGAACACGGATACGTATCGTTCTGCACTCTGACCCGGAGGTTATACCTGCCCCTACTACGTGGGATACATACCCGATGTATGACACTTCTGCGTCCAGACAGCACGCGGTAATATCTCATTTCCTTTCACTAATTCATCTAACTGCTACGCTTTGACGTATATATATTTAATACTTTTTATTTCTATGTCAGGCCTATTTGACACAGGAGATTCATAATGAGGCCGCTCAGTATGGACGTTCTCTTTCCACTGGCCCTCTTTTGGTACCACGGGACGAGCCGATATCTTTTCTCAGGAGGCTGGAGGGGAAGCTACGGGACGTCTACGCAACACTCACGTGCACCCGCACAGAGGACGTTGTTCGCCAACCGGTGGTACAACGACCACCGCGCCCCCTGTCACGACGCCAGCAGCGGCAGCAGCAGATGCATCAGGAGCAGCATCAGCACGAGGAGGAGGAGCAGCAGCACGACGACCAGCATCTCCTGCACCAGCACCACAGCAGCAGCCGCATCACCGACATGAGCCGCGTCCACGTATGTCACCACAGCCCAGGCCACCTCCTCCTGACCAGGCAGGAGGTTCGGCGTGGCAAGGTTACGGTCCCACTTCCAGTTACGAGTATCGGCCACAGTCTCCTCCTGAGTACCGAGGTCCCGCCCCGGATTACGGTACGTATATTGTTTTCATATTTCAATTGGGAGTGCGTATTTCTTATGTACTAATGATTCCATCTGTAGGAGCCTATGGCTATCACACGGCTACGTCCGAACACCAGGCGTCAGGATCTGGATCAGGGTGGGGGAGTGACCAGGAGGCTCGGGCTCACGCGGGGGAGGAAATCTCCAACTGGATGAACATTTTCAACACTCCAGAATTCCCCACGCAGCCGCACATTCAGCAGACTCCTCCACCATACCCCACACAGGGTACACAGGATGACGACGACTTGACAGTGCCTCGTCAAACCCGGGCACCAAACAGGTACGGGAGGACGCCGCCCGTCCAGCCCCCTCCTCGTGATCCTCGGCCACGCAGGCGTCAGTGATATCTTCGGGACATGTTCATATTTATATGTGAGACATATTCATATTTATGTTTGTATGAGACATATTATCTATGTACGAGACATATTCATATTTATGTTTGTATGAGACATATTATCTATGTATGAGACATATTATTATATATGTACGAGACATATCAGAGGAAAATAAGTTGTACGAGACATATTATTAAACAAACATTGCAACTTACACAGACAGCAAGAAAAGTGGTAGTACCGACAACACAACATAAATTGAAAAAGAAAAGTCATCTACCATCGACACAGCCTCCCGCGTCACTCTTCCCCTTCGACGATGCTGCACCCTTGCCCTTCAACGACTCCGCACCCTTGCCCTTCGACGATGCTTCAGCCTTGCGTTTCGACGACGCTGCACCCTTACCCTTCGACGCCGCCGCCGCTGCTGCAGCTCTCTTGCTCGCTTCAGTGGGCATGAAGATATCATCTTCGTCCTCGCTCTCCTCGACCCATAACATCGGATGATGAAAAGCATCCAACATATATGCTTCAGTGGGATATGTTAGCTTCTTCTTCTGCCACCTAGCATGCAGCCTCACGAGTTCCTTTTCTATTTCCTTGTAATTCCTCCATGGCCACCCATGCCTAGCTAGCTTCGCTGATAGCTCACGGAGATGAGGTGGATGACTAACAATATCTTCGAATGGGATCTCCTTATTGTCTACCTTGAACTCGGCCGTAAACTTCAAAAGGAGTGCCGACATTCCTGCCGGGAAACTACCATCTGAATTGTATCTCCACATGTTCGAGTGAGTGGACTATGCTTACCAACTCGACATCTCCTCCCGGGGTTTTTATAGGACGAGCACATACCAATTGGCGGGAGAAATAGGCGGGAGCAAGTCTGGCGGGAAAATACAAGGCGGGAGCAAGTTTGGCGGGAAAATACAAGGCGGGAGCAAGTTTGGCGGGAAAATACAAGGCGGGAGCAAGTTTGGCGGGAAAATTAGGCACGGCAGAAAAATGGCGGGAGAAAAAAGGCGGGAGAAAAAAGGCGGGAACAAAATGGCGCGAGAACTATGGCGGGAGAAATATGGCGGGAGAGGAAGGGCGGAATAAAAGCCGGGAGCGCGAAACAAATTCGGATCAGCCAGGAGTTGAAATTCGGATCAGCCAGGAGTTGCATGCACGGCGGAATAAAAGCCGGCAGCGTCGGCGAGGTATGATCGTGCTAATCGTCGTCGGTAAAAACGACTACGAGCTTATCGGTGTCGCTAACACCGAGTACGATACTGCATACAGCTGCATGCGTGTATGGAGGGCCCTGTCGGTGTCGCCAACGACGACAAGGTCTACTCGGCTTCACCGAAACCGATTAGCCCCTGTCGGCTTCGGCAACGCCGACTGGATTCTATTTTTGAAAAAAAAAATTGCGTAATATTTCCAGAATTAATTAATTTTCGTGTATTATTTAAAAAAAATAGCTCCGAACGGAGGGAGTAATTAAGAAAGGCCCACGCAAGCATTTTGATCGATCAAGGTCTGGTAACTTTGAAAACAGGGAATGGTCAGCGGGTGGGGGTGAAGTACTGCCTAGTGTTACGTACGCGGAAGAATGATGTTGCGCTTATAGAGTACTGAATTCAATTGCAAAACAAAGAAAAAGCAGGATGTAGCATTTTGTTTTTGAGCCTCGCGTGTCCATGCTCTCTTGTCAAAAAAGATGACAATGTTCTATTTATGAATGAGACCGCCCAAAAACATTACAAAACTCTGTTAAACTATCCGGCCTGGTAGTGGGAAGAAATCTTCAAATCATGAAAGCCCGATATACTAGGCTTGACGCACCAAGGGCGTCATTTTGAAGGACGGGCTCATATATAGAGTTCTTTTTTCTAAAAAAAGTCTAAGGTTGGTACTTCGAAGTTTCATAAAGTTCTATTTTTTCTAATGTAGATAATGATGACATCTATCTGCGCAAGAAACTAATGCGAAATATTTTGTATTCAACATCCATGATTTTGAAAAACAAAGGGCTACATGGAGCCCATCCTCAAAAACCACTTTTGGTGAAGCGCCTGTAATTTCACATACATATCATAAAAGCCAAAACTCCGATGTCATCCATTCATTAATGTATGACTTCGTTTTGGCCTAAAACCGAAGTCATACATGAAAGAATGGATATCATATATAGGCTGGAATTAGCAAATTTCGGGCGGGGGGGGGGGGGGGGGGGGGGGGGAGGGGGCACCATCATAGAAATACCGAAACAAAGACAGAAACTTCGCCTCCATCGAAAAATTGGCCGGGGAGATGTCGCCGGAGCCGCCCCTGGTTGCTCCTCCTCCAGCGACATCGTCTCCATAATGAATATGGAGTAGTCCACCCTAGACCTTGGTTTTGTGCTAGTAGACTGATCTATCTCTCTCTTTGTACTATCATATTTTAGAACCATATGAGCTGCCCTACAAGATTATGGTGATATGCCTATTTCTCAGATGGTGGATATTATTATTGATCAGATATGAGATGCAGTATTCAATATGTGTTGATATATTTGTAGATGCATATTATTACCCCGTTCATATGTGCAAGTTCTGATCCAACTAGTATGCTAGAATGCGAGAGGGGGGATGTGTGTGTTAGATGGAGTAAACTTGTAATAATAACTAGATAGTGGCAAGAAATTTGGCAACTACCAAGGCGACGGACGCCGAAAAAGGCCCGTTATCAGCCTAGGAGCTGTGCGACTGTGATCCAATAGCAGTGATGTGTTCCGATCGCTCACTGACGGCGACACCTTCCCCATCGCTCGCGGTGATAGCTCCCTCCGGCCTCTCTTTCCCAATTACGTACATCCCATGGCCCATGATTCCAACGCACATTCGCGCAGGCTCACCGGAGGTTCCTTGTATGGTCGCCCCGTTGCAGGCGGCTTCTAGTCCGGCGATCCCCTCCCGCATCTCCATCCATTCGATGAGTTGGACGATATTCTCCCTTTTTTGTTGTGTACCCACCAATAAAGTGCCACAATGATTTGTGGGTGTATGTTATAAATTGATTTCTCCGATAATGTGTTTACATGATGTTTGCTTTGGGAAGATATGTTGGATGAGTTGTTCTTTTTTTGTAAACTATGAAACATGTTCTCAACATTTTGCTGCAACCAGATGAGAATTTTTCGTATACGCTATTTTTTTTGCTACAAGGGCATGTTCAAAATGTTCTAGCCTTTTTGAAAAGTTTTAAAGATGCATAAAAAAATGTTGCAAAATGATGTTGCATTGTGAATGGACCTTGCATTGATCGGATGACTAGATTTCATACTAAACAGCCAGATTCGTTGGCTAGGGAGCCGCCTGATCCAAAGTGTTGCCTATTCATTCAACTACAAAAATACAAAAAACTTCAAGAAATAGATACAAGTTATCTGCAAAACAAATGTCCATCAATAAGAATACTTCAATAGAAATGTTACAATGGCGCCCTCCATAAGAGGGTGATTTTCAGCCCCTCCCAACATGACAAGTGGCGTGTTGTGGAAAGTTCTCCACCCACGTGTGAACCACAACAAGCCAGTTGTCAAGTGGGGAGAGAGTTCCATAGTGGGATTTGGCACGAGTGTTTTTTTCTTCATTTTTTCATAGATTCGAGTAAAAAAAGGAAATATCTTTGTACAGAGCATCCAAATTACGATCCATTTTCATGGTTGTGCTAGTCACGTAGAGATCTTTATAACTACATCTCATGTTGATATATTTCGATGAATTTTTTTTACACTGCCTAGGGTGCATAGCTTGCAATGCCTTCGGCTTAGCTATGCACAATCTCCTGTTTTTTTGTGCACATCCATCTTTTTTCGCTGTGCACTGCCTTTGTTTGCACTTACTTTTGTTTATGTTGTACAATCCCTTCTTTTGTTTGGTGCACTACCTTCTAATTTTTGTGCACCGCCTTCTATTTTTGTGTGCACTACCTTCAGTTTTGCTGCACTATTTCGATTTTTTACATTGCCTTCTTTTTTATTTTGCACTGCCTTCAGCTCTTTTGTGCACTGTCTTTTGTTTTTGCACTGCACTGCTTTGATTTTGTGGTGCATTGTTTTTGGTTTTTGTGGTGCACTGTATTTGGATTTACAGTGTACTATCTTTTATGTCCCTCCCTGAGCACATGTATTGCACTGCTTTGTATTGCACCGATCTTTTGCCTTATGATGCATTGCGTGATGGCATTCCTTAAGCAGCTACTTTAAACTGCATTCTGATGCACATATATACTGCGTTTGAATTCGGTGCAACCCTCAACACACACTACAATAAATATAAGCTACAAAATATTGGACACAACAACCAATATACCGGTGATGTCGTTCCCTAAGAAACTGTTTTAAACTGCATTTCGGTGCACATATATGCTGCCTTTGAATGGGGCGCAACACTCAATATACACTACAGTGAATATAAACTAGAAATATTGGACAACAACAACCAATATACCCCTTCACCGATCTTCTGCCTTACGATGCATTATTTCCTGTTTCCCTAGTTTGTAAATACATGCCCCCGCCCCTTTTTTGGGTTTTAACCCTCAACAAAACACGAAGTTCTTTGTCCCCAACGTAACAAAAAGGTTGTCAAGCTTCCCATCTCGCTAAAAACAAAGGATTAAACATATAGCGTGGACGATAATAGTAATAAACAAAAAAGTAAAAAAGGACCATCGAGATAGCAATAATAAAAAGCATGTAAATGAGGTTGTAAACAATGTAAAATAATGGATGGGGACATAGTTTCACTATTAGTGTCTCTCCTGAAATAATAAACATTGTTGAAAGATGAAATTATATACAATCGAGCAATTGACAAAATTATGATCATGCAATTATAATAGAATGTTCAACGCAAATATTTATGTAGGCATCACGTCAAATATGTATAGACCTTCATCCGACTGCATCTATAACTAATACTCCATTTCGAGCAAGCTTTTATGCTTGCCTCTCTAGAAATTAAACTCAATACATAATGTAAGCATCGTTTTATAACAATGGGGAGTAGACATAAAACACAACAAATTTACCCTTAGTAGCAACAACACATCATTACCCTTAGTCGTTTTAGCCACTAGAGCCCAGGGATGACTGAGGCATGAACCCACTATCGAACATATACTCCGTTTTGGAGATTTAAACAACTACTTAATTGGCCAAAGCAATCATATAAATCAGAGACCATGTAAGAACACAAATAGAGTAATCAGAAAATAAACATGCACAATCTGAACATAACATCACAATTCATGCATCATATCCCAGCAAACACAAAATATGAGCAATTACATCAGATGAATCTTGATCATGTTAGGAAGCTCACGAGATCATTCTATGGACCCGTAGTCCAAGGATGAACTACTCACACATCGTCAAGGAGGCGGCAAGGTTGGTGTAGATGCTTCCGACGATGATTTCCTCCTCTGGCTAGATGACAGAACAGGAATCCAGGACTCCGAACTAGGGTTTTTCGCAACGACGGCCGCTCTGTATCATTTTTCTCAAATATTTCCCCGTCCCCAAACTTTTTAAGTCAGGGGGATTTATAAGGCGAAGACTCGTCGTAAGGCGGTGCCCGAGGGGCCCACGTGGGTGGGACCCGTGGTCAGCTCCTGGCCTATGGCCCTAGGCCGCCTGGGGGGCGTGGGTCCCTGCAGGGGTCGCCTTAATTTGGTCGTCAGTCTTATTTTGGAAAGTTAAAATCCTCGTAAATTTTGGTCCGTTTCTGACGATATTTCATTTTACCCTTTGCTGCAATGCAAAAACCATAAAAACAGATCATGGCACTTTGCACTACGTTAATAGGTTGGTCTAGTAAAATGCTATAAAAATGATATATCCATAATAAAACATGCAGCGATAATATAAAATTAGCATGAAACAATCAAAAATTATAAATATGTTTTGGACATATCAGTAGGACATAAAGGAGGTATTCCCATAAAAATGATAGTTATCCATAATCAAACATGCAGTGATAATATAAAACTAGCATGAAACAATCAAAAATTATAAATACGTTTTGGCAGTAGGACATAAAGGACGTACTCTTTCTCACCGCTTTATTCCTATGTGGACTCACTTTTCCTTTCCATCGTTTCATCTGCATCTTGATTGATTTCTTTATGGTTGAGCCCATGATATGTCGAAACATATCCATGAACCTTTTATTTTATTACATTATAATCCAACAAATTTGTATCATAATTAGAGTTTCACCATGTATTTTAATGTTTTACAGGATTTCCTACGAAATCAGAAAACCCTGTTTTTTAATTGACTTTCGGGAACCTTCCCGAACTCACACCTGGAATTTTTTCCACGTAAGTTTATGTAAATAAGGAGGACTGTGCCCAAAGAGGAGAGCAAAAAGTCCACGGGAGGGCCCATAGCGCCTACATGGCATGGCCAGTATTCTAGCGCCTCATGCATCCATTGGCGTCCATCTTCTTCCCATGCCCCCTTTTGACTTTAAACCATTTATAGCATTTCCCCAAAAGTTCGATATTGACCCCGAGTCACCATTGCGGAGGGGAGGATCTATTTGCTACAACACTCGGCGCTTGATATTCCAACAATTTGGTGTATGAGCCACGAAGACATTTTTCTGCCGCCGTTGCCGCGAAGATCTAGTTCTTTCTCATTCTGTGTCCGTTATTGGGAGCTTTATTTTTTTCCTTCTTGTTTTTTTTATTGTATTTTTCTTTCTTGTTTTTTTGCTAGTGTAGTAGTTTACTTTCAGTTTTGCATTTATATTTTGTCTTATATAAAAAACCATAACAAGTATGGAAGGCGAAAATACTAACTAAGTTGATTGATTTTTATTATCCTCCTAGTTTGTTTAAAACTGCTACCGACACTAAAGTGATACTTCCACCTTTGAGAAAGATTACAGAGAATCCTTACAAGATTCTTGGTATAAACTTCATCATGAAGACATGCTAAATATAGTGATAAAAAGGGAGAAGTAAGTAGAAGACATTCATGTGTTAATCAAATCCTTCAAAGGTACAATTGAAAATTGTGCTAAAAGACTACCGAGAAAGAAAATCTTGATCATCTAGAGTTAATTTCTCATGATAATCTTGCTAAAAAATGTGGGCTCATTTCAAACTATCCCTAAAAGACACCCACTTACATACTCTAGAAACTATTGTAGTGGAAAACAAAAGACGAAATGGAAAAGCTACACGTGTAGAGGAAATTAAAATGCTTGGTAATATAACTACTGATCCGCTACTTAATATTTATAAATGTGGCACACGTGAATTAATATCTATCTTGCAAAAGTTTGCTAGTGATTCCACTATAAATGTTACACAAGCAGGTTCTGGATCCTACATAGATGATCATATTTTACAAAAAAGAGATGTCTAGATATAATAGTGAAGCTATATATGATCCCACCTAATCTTGGAAACATATGGGAACCAAATACAAATTACTGTAGGATAAGTAACATAACATGATATTCTTGATTAGGATCTAGTGTTTCTGCTATCTTTAGAAATTATATGATACATTGAATATATGCCCCATGGAACCATGCAACACAAACTTAATTTTTTTTGATTCCCTACTAAACATGTTTTAGGTAGAGTGAATAATGTTATATATGGTCGAGTGTCATATGACTTTGTTACCTATGGATTTTGTTATCATGAACATGAAGAGCAATTCTCTTTGTCCTATAATATTTGGTAGACCATTTATGAGAACCACATGAGCTATCATGGATGGAACACTTCCCAAGGAAGAAGGAGGGTACAATCAAAATGAAACATTGCTCCCATGACAAGTGCTACTCCTAGATAAAGGTCAAAAGCCTAATTATATGGCTATAAAAAAGCGCTTTAAGGAGGCAACCTTTTTATTATTTTTAATTAGTTTTGTTTCAGTAGATTCTTTGTTTTCTTAAAACTATAAATATAAAAAGATTTCCATCTGGTTTTTATTTGGTGTTTATTTTGCTTTTTCTTTTGTTTCTTTCTTCACCAAAAACAACAAAATGGTTTTCTTTTTCTTTGCTTCTTTTTTCTTATTTTGCACTCTTTTTGGTATTTATATTTTGATTTTTCATTGTTGTTGCTAGTAAGTTTTGTTTTTTCTTTCTAATATTTTTATTTTGCAAAAATGAAGTGCCAACTTTTACCCATTTAGTTTTTTATTGATCTTTTTTAAAATGGTTTTTCTGTTTTCAGCACGTTGTTGTTCGCCACCCGATTTTTCAAATTTTATTGGCAGGTCCTAAATCAAGACACAATCACAGATTGAGAATCTTTTAACCCTCGGCATGAAAACTACAGAAAATTTCTGACATGCTTAAGTGCCCTGACAAAATTCATTTTTAGCTGCAGTTTTCTAGACAAAATCTAGCTTTTCTTTCTTAAGTGCCCTGACAAATTATTTTGGATTTTGCCTAATCAATTAAGCCTTGTGAAACTAATAAATTGTTTAGAATTAATGACATCACTTGGAATTATCATCTATGTAGTAATGTCACCCCGCAGAAAAAGAGCGGGATAATTTTCCATGGTGAAACAAAGGGAATGAAGGAACACCAAACCTAGAGCCATCCATGGATAGGTGAAAAACTCAAGTTTTGGGATGCCAAAGCATCCTCCTGCACCAACACACTCTCAGTTTGTAGACCTTCTGACTTTCTTTATAGCACCATATCAAAATTGTAGAAACTTAGAGCGTATGTATCTCTACGATAGAATAAAGACCACCACTAGTATGTGTACTTAATTTTTATCTTTCCATTAATATGAATTATTGGAACAAAAGTAAAAGTTAAAGAGGATGCACCAAAATAAAGGGAAGGGATAAATAATTATAAGGAAAAAGTAGGATTCCACTATTTGTGTAATGTTTTATCGGGTAGATGGTAGCTTGACAATTTTGTAGCGAGTAGTAACTTTAATTTACTTCATTAATGTATAATCATAGTTTATTTTGCACCACAGGAAATTTGATATACTATGGACATTGTTGCATTCTTTCTTTTAGTGGTCAACTTCCGCTTTTTGCTAACCTTTCACGTACTAAGTATGATATAGTGATTGTGCATCCAAATCCCTTTGTTCCAAGTTATATTTCATGTGTATGCCCACTGTACTTATCTATATTGGCATTTTATCGACATTCAAAGTAAAATTTATGTGCTACTCCCTCCGTTACTAAATATAAGATGTTTTAGTTGTTTCACATATTGACTAGGTGCGGACCCAAATGACTGAGCATACACACTCGTGTCAAAATACATGTAGATACATGTGAATCTGAAAAAAGCTAAAACATCTTATATTTAGGAAGTGAGGGAGTATCTTTAAATCTTCAAAATCTTCTTGTATACACTCAAAGCTCATGGAGAAATAGGTTGTGGGATGAACCACGAACTTGACAGGCACACCCGTGCTTTAGGATAAATATAAAATATGGAACAGAAAGATGAGTGCATAAACCATCCATTATTTGCTAAGGGTGGTAAAATAAAATGCAATATATCTTGGCAAAGAAGGACAAACACACATTGGAGATTGTGATTAGCAAGATTTGATGGATCCACGATGCTACCAAGGATAACCTGAGCTATTCTTCTTCCAATCTTGTCGTTCCCTGTTTTATCTTGTGGTTGTAATATGTTTAAGACTGTGTAGTGGCCGTGTATTGTGTGAACCTTAACCCCGTTCCACCGTGATGGCTTTGTTAGTTTAAAGCTGGGATCTTCTCAAGCCATTCGTCTAATGTGAAATCTGAATTACCAAAAACTTTTTTTAGCGGGCTGAACAATAATGATGTAAGTAAGAGCATGTGCAACTACATGTCTTTGGATAGCAATGTTGAGCTTAGCATTGTGTAATATAAGGGAGCCGAGGCTTAATTAAGAGGCAACCTGGTATTAGCAAGCCAGACTAAAGGAATTGGGTTTTGGTGAATTATGGTACGTACAAGTACTAGCTAGGTTAGGTAGCACCCAACCCAACCGCTTTTAGGGTTTACTAGATCATCAAACAGATCTTCTTCCATGGCTTAAGCCGGGAAGCCCTGCCTCTTTATTTTTGGTTCATCCACCACCGGAGCCCGGGTGGTCCAAATGGACCAGTAGGTGGCCACATACATCGTTCGGGTTAAGTCTAGGAGGGGCGGCGTAGGATGGAGCGGCTCTCCCCCTCCCTCGTGTATATGCACATGCATCCATGATCACCCCTGCAG
Source organism: Poa pratensis (assembly GCA_947311845.1). Classification (NCBI taxonomy): domain Eukaryota; kingdom Viridiplantae; phylum Streptophyta; class Magnoliopsida; order Poales; family Poaceae; genus Poa; species Poa pratensis. Next base: position 29,205,526 of record CAMZMU010000081.1, read on the forward strand.
AGCGACGTGTATATTTGTGGTGAGGGGGACGCAGCATTGGATTGCCCCCATTTCGGCCCGTGCTTCCCAGTTAGGGTAAACCTGTGGTAACTGCCCCCAAAGTTACCCTCCTTTAAAGTCGAGAGAGAGTGAGAGACAGGGATGTGTCAAGGGAGATCGACGCAAGAAACCAGCACCGAGCTACAGTAACAGTACCCTCTTGCTTCCCCCTTTCCCTTGGCTCCACTAATATCCCGCGCCACCTCCTCGTCCCCATTATATTCGCATCATCATTGCACAAGCTCCGCCCGGCCGGACTTGTGGGTTAGTAGGTGGCATTTGAAGCACCGGAGCAAGCTTGCTAGCTAAGAAGCGCGCGGCCGGAGCTAGCTGATCAGCACTGCTTGTTGCTTGCTTGAGTGCGGATCAGGAGGAGGGAGGAGAGATCATGGGGCGGGGAAGAGTTGAGCTGAAGCGCATCGAGAACAAGATCAACCGGCAGGTCACCTTCTCCAAGCGCCGCAACGGCCTCCTCAAGAAGGCATACGAGCTGTCCGTGCTCTGCGACGCCGAGGTCGCGCTCATCATCTTCTCCAGCCGCGGCAAGCTCTACGAGTTCGGCAGCGCAGGGTATACATATGCACATACAATTAAATTTGAGCGTTCCAGCATTTCATCCACTACAATTCATCTTCCCTGCATGTAGATCTGATGTTTCATCTGCACTACAATTGATTCTTTTGCTTTTCTCTACTCCTATTTGCCGATGCGTCCTTTCTCTGGTGTTCCCCGGTTTTAAGCAGCACGTAGCCGAGCTACACTTGTAGTTCCTGCGCTTGGCTACACAAAGTTATTTTATTCCTTTTTTAAGAACAAAGTTATTTTATTCCTGCTACGTATACTACTATAGGGGCATGGCAGTGTTCTTATAACCCGGAGAGGTTGATCGCTAACTAGCATGAGACATCTCTTCCGCAGATCTACAAACCCTACATCCTTTTCCTCTTTCTTCCAGCTTCTCCGGAGCGGCCATCCTCCGGTTCGCGTGTGTGTCTTTGTGTCAGAGAACACCGTAATTAATTGCTGAACTGCTAGAGCTAGGATTATTTTTGTGTTGAAGAATAGAGAAGTCGCGGGGCTGTGAGGGGAAAGGGAAGCTATGTTCTTTCTATTTTGATCCGGGGTAATAAAATACTGTCTAAACGTTCGATTTGGAATTTGTTTTGCTCTGGTCTTGAGGCAGCACCAGTCGATCTGGCCTGATTCGAGTGTGTGTCATGAATTAATTGGTCGTTTGTTCTTCACCCTTCTGCTTCACCTTTCCGTTCCATTTCTTGCTGTGTTTCTTACAAAGGGAAAGTCGCGATTGATTAGTTCTATGATTTTATTCTTCATGTAGTTAGATCTAGTTATTTTGAAGACCTTAATTTGATAATATCTTGCTGAAGCTAATAAGATCTCCACCTTCTCCTTTTTTTTCATGCTCAGCATTCTTTCGCTGTCTCTTTTTCTTATATTGGTTCATTTTCTCTAAGGTTCTCTTCATGTATCCTCTGTTTGGCTTTGTGAAGTTCAAGAAAAAGGTTCTTGACTGTCTTTCATTCCCAGAAAAAATCTTATTCTCAAGCACGCATCAGTTTCCTCTTACGGTAGTTTTGTCAAAAGATGTCAAGCAATACTATTTTGCTTTTTGCTCTCCCTTGTTTCTTTCCTCATTTTATGCTGTCCTTCAGTTTCTACTGGTCCTAGACATTGCTTGCTTTTTCTCCCTGTTATTTTTAGATCAGCATTTGTTTTCTTTTTTGAGGGAAACTGTTGTACATTAGAATTTGTTTTTACTAATTTGGCAGATCTACATTTTTTCTTCTCTTGTTCTCTCTGTATCAAAGAAGTTTCTTTTTCTGTACATCCGGTGAGTCGGCATAGAGCTTAAATTAGGGAAGCTGTTGTGATCTTCCCTTGGGATCAGTTTGGACGATAACTTCAGTGTTTAACTATGCTTATAGGTATAGTATATTTTGGAGTATGTAATAGTTTCTCGTTTTCAACTTCCTAAATACTATATTTAAGCACCATATCTGATGCCACCAAATAAGTTTTTACCAAGTTTTCCATGATGGTGGCAATCTGCTAAATTAGATGCAGACCTAATGTCAAATATTACAAAGTAACAAGCATTGGCTATGTTTTTGCTTACTTATAACTGCAGTGGCTCTTAAATAGGGGGCATGTTTCATTAGTTCTTCTTCCCTTTTACCTTTATTCATCACACTTTTTGGTTTTTGTGATCTTGTAATGTTTGCTTATGCTACCGGCGCGATGCCTGTCTAATGCAATGATATTCCTTTAGGAGTGTGTTCACTTATAAATTTGCACTAGTATTTCCTTGACACGCTTAGAAATCACAACATCAGGTGTTCTCGAGAATTTTAAAACCGATATGAATAGTACATATTTTGTGGAATGGTAATACTTTATTGATCGCATCCTAAGACCAAGGTACTTTGACCACACAATTAATCTTGTAACGATATAGAGACCAAAAGGCTAGTGTCTCGATGGACCTGGGGTGTTTATACTGCATTATCATGTGCTTAGACTATGAATTTAGATTACCTTCATTTCTACCTGCCATCCCTTATTGACGTTTTCTTCTGTGTTACAAATACTTTAATCCGCACAACCAGTCTGCTGAAAATGATTTGAGAACTACGAAGTTCTGTTTCTTCTAGTAGAAAGTTAACCTGTATTGTTTCAAAAACTATTTTTTCTGACAGAATAATTTTCTTTCATTGGTGCTAATATGAGCTTATTATTATCTATTTGAATGGTTTCGTGATTTACTTATATTCCATACAATAAATTAATTATCTGTTTATTATCATATCACCAAAGGTTGTGCATAAACTCCAAACCTAGTTGAACTGGTTTTTTCCTTTTGGAGTATAACAAATCCTAGTCGAAGTTTTGTGCATGATGTGTGCCAGGGAAGTTGCGGAGTGTTAGAGGGATGAAATGTAAATTAACAAGATTAAATTGAAAAGTTTCACATATGTAGTAATCAGGCTTGCTAGATATACACTATGCCTCTCAGATGAACATATTAAATTGTCAAAGGAATTGTGGATTAAAGTAGCTGATGGGTTGTTTGGTTGGAAAGCTGATAGATATCTTTCTCAAAAAAAAAAAAAGGAAAGCTGATACATATATTTGATCCCTATTAGTAACTGATTGATGTTTATCGTATGAGTAACTTAACACCTGTAGCTCGGAGCATTTAAGTGCAAGGTTAACTAGCCCTTTTGTACAATTCTTTCATAGATGTGAATAAAACTTGAATTGACAATGTGGCAATAGTAAAAAAACATATTCTTCATGCTTTATATTTTCATTTTAGCATTCTTAGCAGCCTACTAATGAGCTAAGTTTGCAATGTTTCTAATTAGCTACTGGAATCAAGAGGCTCTATACTCTAGCCAGTTACCAAATCATATTGTGCTACTTCAGTATATAAGTTCCATGGAAGAGATATTTACTCGTCAATTATATTTCTGGTGCAGCACAACTAAGACACTAGAAAGGTACCAACACTGCTGCTACAATGCCCAAGATTCAAATAGTGCACTGTCTGAAACTCAGGTATGTGTCCATCAACTGGTCGTTTTATGCAACCTCATACTTTCAGCTCATCTCTCCAATTTGTTTTTGCCTACCAGTGTTTGCTTTTCGTATATACTTAAATGGGTCTTTCGGACACTTATAAACACTATCGTACTAGATCCTGGTCCCATATCAGATATACATGCTCTTAGCACATGCTATTGGAAATAAAAATATTTCCTTATTTTTTGGACGCTGAGTAATATAAGGAGTTTTTTAAGAGGGCATGCTCTTACCACATGCCACCATAGGCGTTAACTAAAACAAAGTGAGAAATGTGTATAGTGAAACAACAGCAGACTGACAACCTATTTTATGTGTAATTAAATTCGAAATGATACATCATATTTCATGTGAAACAGGAAGTCCTTTGAGTTTACTACATGGAAAAAAACTATTAGTGAAATTCTAAACTATTCACTTTGTAGTCCACCATAGCGATCAAGTAATTTTATAATCCAGACCAAGGATAATGCCAGCATATACACCCAAGAACATAAAACCAAAGGAAAAATACATGGTTTTAATTTTTTGAACTGTATTTATTATGAAAAAAATAGTGGTTCTTTCGAGTCTACTGTCTCAACTCTAACGACAGATATATAATATTTTTCATTGCATTATTATGATCATCAAATCATGCACTGTTCTGCTAGCTAGAGGGCCATTTCATTGGATGACACCGTTTATATTAATTATCGACATATTTTGTGAATGAGAATTCAAGGATCCCATCCTTATTTGCCGTGCATAGTGTCGATAATATGTTAGTACATGCCACATGCTACATGCTACATGGTGCAACATCCTTGGATATAAGCGTACTTCCTTTCCTGAACAAAGATTATTTTGTGATGCACTATTAATTGTCCTGGTTATTTAACTAAATGAGCTGTTATTTCTTCTCTCAAGAGCTGGTACCAGGAAATGTCAAAGCTGAAGGCAAAATTCGAAGCTTTGCAGTGCACTCAGAGGTTCCATTTCACTTCTAGCTACACACGCCTCATTTCCAAAATTTACATTCGAAAATGTCTATCTATTTGCACTATATTGATCTGCGTAATGCACAATTTGAATAGACATCTGCTTGGGGAGGACCTTGGACCACTCAGCGTAAAAGAATTGCAGCAGCTGGAGAAACAGCTAGAATGTTCTCTGTCACAAGCCAGACAGCGAAAGGTTCAATATATTCAACTCACATTTTATCCACTTATTTTAAACCAACTGCACAGATAGAATGTAGGAACTATTTCATAATATCTAAACGGAATGGGGAAGTTGTGATTGAGCTGGGTGTAGGTAGTAGGTAACCAACTAATTATAGGACATGAATATTTGGCATTATAATGGTAAAACAAATTTCAGAAAACTCATGAATATAGTACGACATTATGCAATGTCACACGAGAAAGGATCAGAACAAGACGTTTAGTATGTGCCCCTAAAAGAAAAATAATACTGTGAATACATGTTATAAAAAAGTCATTGAATTTAACCATTTTTTCTCTCAAATATGGCAAACCTTGTGAATGTAAAACATGAAAGGTCAACATGAATTTAGTAATACAATGCTTAGAATTTCCTTCAGAATTGTGTTATATACCACAAAATGTCTAAAATTAGTGGGGGTGTACACCCCAGCTTAGAACAAACCCCTCCAAAAGAGGATACAGTTAATTACGTACATATGTTTATCGAAGTTAAGACCTAACAAATGGAAAATGCTTGTTATATATTTTATATGAAACGAGAATATAAACATCAAATTGTGTCAATTTATGTCGTAGATTGCATATTATAGCATAGTGAGGGCTGGTCCAAGCTTGGTCTTATTAAGTCCAAATATGTCTTATATTTTGGGGCACAAAGACTACTATGAAGTGAATAAAATAAGGATCATGTCATAGCTAGATTTCATAAACTGAAGACAGCTTTATTTTTTACCAGTTGGTTATTGTTACTAGCGTGTTATTTGGTCGTACAAAACTAAAATTCAATGTACCCACACTACTTTCAGACACAACTTATGATGGAGCAAGTGGAGGAACTCCGCAGGAAGGTAACAGTTATCCCTACTATATATTTTGTGCTCGAGATATAAAAATCTTTCGGTCATGTAGTATAGAAGAGCATGGGCGTACACTTGCTGTATGGCTCTAAAAGTGTGCTAGCTTGCTAGGAGGTAACGCAAGCGCATTAATTTGCTAGAGCTTTTGACTGCATTACTCGGCACGGGCCCAGCTTGCACGTTCGAACCTTTGGTAGATATCCTTTCTTGCACAACAGAGTCACCCGATATATTTCTGACATTACAATTCATTGTACGAACGTGTGTTCTACCGATGCAGGAGCGTCAGTTGGGAGAAATCAACAGGCAACTCAAGCACAAGGTTATTAACGTAAACCTGTTAATTATACGTACATGTAGTTTACACAAACAATATACTAGGAGCAAAGTTATTACTCATTTTCCTTTTCGTTTTTAACCGCTGGCTTTCCTTTTCTGCTGCCAATCTGTAGATCGACGCTGAAGGCAGCAGCAGCAACAACTACAGAGCCATGCAACAGCTCACCTGGGCTGCTGGCACCGTCGTGGATGAAGGCGCCGCCGCATATCACATGCAGCAGCAACAGCAGCAGCCGCCTAATCACTCCGCTGCTATGGACTGTGAACCCACTCTGCAAATTGGGTACGTAGTTACGTATCCATCCAACTGTTCATGCATGGCTCATGGGGCATGAGAAATGGAACTTACAATATTCGCATAATAACTTCATAATTTAACTGATCGTGTTGCCGCATATGCACACCTGCAGGTATCCGCATCAGTTTGCGGCTCCTGAGCAGGCAGCCAATAATATTCCAAGGAGCAACGGCCCAGGAGGGGAGAACAACTTCATGCTGGGGTGGGTTCTTTGAGCTAGCTACCTGCTAGCAGAGCCCAAACTCGAGTAGCTAATAAAATGAGTGTGCTGCTCCTGCAAGCTCTACATGAGAAGTGCCCTTGCAGCGTGCTCGCGCGTGCCCCTTATTTTATTCCAAGTCGTCGTTTGTGTGTAAGAACCAGGAACTACCTACTTTTACGTTTTGGTTTTTTTTTACGTTTTGGTTATTTGTACTATGGAATGGATCATGCAAGTCCTAAGTTGATCATGCATATATATATTCCTGCCAAGTTTATCTACATTCGAGTGCATTATGATAACGCCGTCTGCAAGACATGGAAACATATATAATCTCAATTTGCACAAGTTCTGAACTTCCTAGTCGTGCATGAAACTCGATAAAGAGTAACCCGGACCCCCACCGTCCCCACCCAGAAAATGTCTCCTAGTATGTGTCGTGCGTGCTTAATTTCTGCATCAGCCTTGTCAAGGAACAACAAGTAAGGTTCATCTTTAATCAATCGCATCACATTCCAAATGTGTAGTTGAGTTCTTCAATGGTGACAACGACATTCCAAAGGCTGGACACTGTTCATTTCGAAAATGCGGTGCAAATTACTGTACTATTGCACAACTGGAATCAAAACTTGCCGCAATCAAGTGTCAGGTAGAATGTCTGTATGCACTCATCACTCGTTGGTTGATTGGTGTGTGTGTGTGCGCGCGCATTTAATGAGATCATAAAAGCAATCAGATTGATCTACAAGTTGGAGCTACCAACTGATTAATCAGAAGATTCTCGTAGTGGTTCCAACAGAAGTTAAACTGTTGCATGCTTTCAAATTTCAATAGTATATTGTTTTATAAGATGTGGATATAGAGGGCACTAGGGACCCATAGTTGGAACCCTAGTTCTTAGACGAAAGGCATTAGGTGCCCGACTTTAAATAAATGAAAACTCATATCTAACATTAGCAACAGAAATACTAGGAACCAGTTTACACTATAACCGACATGACAACCAACAAGTTTTATGAAAGAAAATAAACACCTCTTGCCCCAATAGAAATACTAGGAACCAGTTTACACGATAACCGACATGACAACCAACAAGTTTTATGAAAGAAAATAAACACCTCTTGCCCCAATTGGCACATGTGCCATGGTTAATCCTCGAAGACAGAAAACACCACAACTTTCTGGGGTCAAGTGCAGGTAGAAAGACATACTTCGTTACCACGCTGAAACAACAACAATTGTTGCAAAAAAAATATGTTTTCATATCAAGTAACGCCTTCTCCACTTGACTCCACTGGTCAAGAGCTCTGGAGCTTCATCCGAGATCCTTCCCAAATGAACATCCTAGCCCAGTAACAATATTTATTTTCTCTCTTCCGCCTAGAAAATAGACAAAATAGCTAAGCAAGAGGGAGCAGCCAACACATGTGAAAAAACACAACTACTGATGGGAAGCGGAGCTAGTTGCAATGAAGAGGTTTTTAAGCACGGCGAGCATCTCATGCACGGCCTTGGGATTGCGCAGGGACCTCCTGTGCTGCAAAGGAGCAGAACTTTGAATATGCAGTCAAGCAGCCTAGAGAAGACAACTTCGATAGTGAACTTATTGCGAATAAGCCAAAGAGCCCACCCTTGAGCAGCAAAAATGACTCTAAAACAACAATGAGTTTTGCCCATAAATCCATGTAAAAGCAAAGCTCAATGAGAGAAATTCGTCGGATTCCAAGACACACCCATAGCAGTACACAAACCAATCCAAAGATATAATTGGCATCCTCAGTGGCCATATAAGTTGCAAGTCCCGTTCGAGGGCCCTTGCCGCTTCAGGATTTGATCATTGGAAGGAAATTGACCTCTGCCATCTGCCATCTTCCACATGAAAATCCAGATCTTGAGAGGAACTGAAGCCTTCCTGAAATCATCAGCAAAAAGGATTGACGACTCCTCGCACGACTTCCGATACAACAAATTGGTGGAGAACTTACCCGAGGGCACCAAGGCATAGGACACGTTGTCCTAGGTCTTAGAGGGTTCCACCACTTCTCCTCGACAAGATACTAACATTGATTGATTTCTTCAAGACCAAAATTCCTGTGGAAGCGACGACGCCACCCATCTCCAACATGAGCTTGACTGACAAGGACAAGGGGAGCTGTGAAAACAACAAACAATCTGCGGATCCTGACATAGAAGAGTCTATCAATACACTAGAGATATGTCTAGAACCGAACCAAAGAGCCATCTTCGAGAATAGACTTGGCAGCCAATTTAAAGAAATAGTTGATTTTGTGCATGCGTGACAAAATTGTAAGCTCCCTTGGGGATTTGAGCCAAACATATCATCCACTCCTTGATATTTGTCCCTGTTGCTCAACCATAAGCATGTTGTAGGTGCTATGCTTTGTTTCTAATCTATGCTCTCTTACACTTGATTTGTGTTCTGGAGAATATTGGAAGAGTGATGGTTCCATTTTGTGCACTTCGTATTCAAATGCAAAAAATCTAAATAGTGCATAAACATTGGGAAGCTCCTTTGGGCGTGTTTGGTTACTCGCACCGAAATTTGCCCTTTTGCATCCGTGGCTCACTAGGGCCTGGCTGAGTAGAAACGTGACATGAGCCATGTTGTGCACTTCATTTACTTGCTAACAATGTTCTAGCCAGGCCCGTTCGGCTAGGAGATAAAGGGCACGAGGTGTTTGGTTGCATGTGTGTGTTTCGTAGAGCTAGATTTGTGGTGTTTGGTTACATGCAAATGCCATGATGTGGTTACCTTGTTGCCCTGGTGGTGAACATACTAACGAATTCAGCATAACTATGGAACCATAATGGCTTGAACTAAACATGCTCTTAATAGTTAGCAAAATACCTGGTGCACCACGAATTCGACACAAGAACTGCTGATGATGCACCACAAGTTCATCATATGAGGGGTTTAGTATATACCGCCTCACAAAATATACACATCCGACATCAGTTTTAGGAAAGTCTACATACTAGGGGACATAATAGAGGCATGACAGCAAACACATCAGCAACAACACCATCATGAGTTCATCGGCTGGAAGATTCTGCGATAGTAGGAGAAGAACAACCTCTTCCTATCTACCTCAGCCCCGACAAGATAGGCGATACGCTCCTCTTCGTGGTCCATGAGGTAGCTTAGAGCAAGTTGGAGCGTGTTGACCGCGAGAGGATTCTGCACACGTGGTTTGCCGAATATGATCTTGATCTGATCATAGTTCTCAATTGGCGTGTTGATGAAGCATTCGTCCTTGGGGCAAACCTGAAATGATGGCACAGTTAGTCCCGGGACACATCAAGTAGGTAACATGAATTTAACAAGCTGAGTTATGAAAGCTTACAGGGACATGTTTGAGGAACAACTGATTGTCCATAAAAAAAGTAGTGCAGTCCTCACGCCATTCCACTCCTTCAGCTTGTGCCAAATCGCGGAGCATGTTCCACCTGTACCTCCACTTCCTGAGATGATTGTACACCTGGGTGTTGGTCACCGTAGTGCCGCTGAAAAGGAGAACATATTTGCAAATCCCGTCCAAACTCTTGTCTTTGATTCCCGTGTCAAGATCTAGCCCACCCTTGACGAGCTCAGCCATCCCAGTGAGGACGAAGGTGGACAAAACAGGTGGCCACTGCATTGGCATTTGCTTAGCCCTTTGCAGTTTGAGGAACCCGTCAGGCGCCGGTATGTATCGTAGCGACTTCGCGGGCAAAGGCAGCACAGACGTAGCGGAAATATCCAAGGAGGTGGGCGTGTCCTACAGAGGTTACCTCGGATCAATGAGCATGTATAACATCCTCAATGAACTACAATATCAATGAACTAGCACAACAATGAACTACTGCATCAAGAGCTAAACATTGAACTACTGCATCAATTAACTACACGTAGAGAGCTAAACATGCATTACAGCAAAACACTAACCAAGATCATATCGTAGAACCTAAAGATCTACTCAGATCTACCACATACTGACATACCTAGGATAAAACGACAGAGGGGTGCATGTAACTTACAGCGAAGCTGCTTACAACCACGGTAGTAACGGAGGAGGAGGAGGAGGACATCTCGAAGAAGAGGAGAAATACGGGTTGCCGCCGATGACCACCTCCGATCGGAGGAGTAGCCGCCGCTTACCTGCTCCTCTGTAAAACCTGCAA